>CM064513.1:39838622-40195964 GCA_032716605.1 Paralithodes platypus | reverse complement strand
GTATTAATGTCTGAAAATATGGGTTTCAAAGTACATAACCAGGTCAAAGTGGCGGCTGCGAAACGTCTTAACGGGTTGGATTCTGCGTACTTTTAAAACACGCGGTGAATTGCCTATGATAACGCTCTTCAAATCTCTAGTGCTACCGCGGCTTGAATACTGTAGCGTATTAACATCCCCATACAAAGCAGGTGAAATAAATGACGTAGAGAGTGTACAAAGAAATTTCACTTCGCATATAAGTTCGATAAAACATCTACACTATTGGGAGCGTTTAAGAGCACTGAATCTGTACTCACTGGAACGTAGAAGAGAACGTTACCTAATAATATACACATGGAAAATCGTAGAGGGTTTAGTACCAAACCTACATACTCCGATAGTCATGAAATTCAGTGATAGGAGAGGCTGGGAATGCGAAATCCCCCGGATGAATAACAGGGGTGCTATGGGCTCTCTGCGAGAGGGCTGGTTATCACACAGAGGCCCACGTCTCTTCAACAAACTCCCACGGCGAGTAAGAGACATGAGGGACATCTCGTTAGACAACTTCAAGAGAGCCCTAGATGTCGAACTGCAAAAAGTGCCAGACGAGCCCATCCTCGCAAGGGAGCGAGCTGTCGCTTCAAACAGTCTACTGCACCAAATCACCACCCATAACGAGGGGCGTCGCGCTCCTTGGTGCCGCTAGAGGAGCGGCGAACACATCCAAAGGTATCCAAAGGTAAGGTTGCCATGGAATGCGATGGAGAAGAGCACCTCCATCAAGGACGTATGTGATATTTTGACATGGTGCTGGGTTGTGTGGTACCTCGGACCAGATGGCGTCAGCTAGTTGTGCCTTCACAGCTTTCAGGAGCTTTCCCTTCCCTTCGAACAAGGCAGGTGGGTAGTTGCAGAGCTCATAGGTGAGGGCATTCGGAAGGTCATTTGCCTGAGATCCTGCAATGATGAGTCGTTGAAACAGAAGAAGAGGATCAATCTGTACTTCCTCATCACCTATCTTGACTGCAGACTTAGAGTCAAAAGTCACAGCTTGGGCTTTCCTTTTGAAACTGTACTTGACCACATGTTGTCCAACCATTTTATTAAGAATGTCATATCCGATCCTTTTTGCATCATCCACATTAACCTCGGAACCAGCCGAGATTCCGCTGACTATGTCTGCTTCGAATGGAGACCTCCAGTCAATGGAGGACAGCAATGTGCTACAGTCACTACTGTCCCTTGTTTGCCGAGCTTGTGATATGTCTTTATGCTGTTCACTCGTCTGGTATGTGATGGATGTCAGCTGTTGCATTGCCATGTTTACTTCTGCACAAACTGGCCTTGAAAGACACCAGACCAGTCTTTGGGTTTCCGTCATTCCCCTCCCTCTGGTGAGACCTCCACTCGTCTTCAGACTTCTCATAAGTGCCTGTTCGATCACCAGGTCTGGAGACAACCCTGCCCAGAAGCGGTCACTCCTCCTGACTACATGTAGTCCCTGGGTGAACTGTTGGTAGACATTGGGGTGTGTGTCTTCCAGTTTTGTCATTTTCTGCAGATAGAGGTGCAATGACTTCGTGTACAAGTTATGGCCGGAGGCAGCTAAGTACGGAAGCATGGCTTGCATCGTCTCCAGATGGAGGGACCAATCTCCGATTCGTTCTGATCTCATGAATGACCTCATGATGTCTATCATCTCCATGTATTGCAGCCACAGATGTGCAGTACGGTAGCTCGATTCCAACATGTCCTTGTGTGTCTCAAGTTTCTGTTGTAGATCTTGCAGGTACAAAGATGATTCTACATCACTGAGCGTGATTTCACCAGAGAGGAGATCATCATAGAGGTTCCCTATTGTCTCCAATTCCAGTGGCACATTGTCATTAGATAAAGACAACTTGATCCCCAAGAGGCTGCTCAAGAGAAGTGTGTGAAGGACGGAATCTACAAGGAGATGACCACGAATGGCACGAGCAACTGTGTGTCCAGTGAGAATATGGGTAACAGTGTTCCCAGCGAAGATCACTTCCAAGATATCTTGAAGGCCTGTTCCTCTCATCAAGTGCCCAATGCTACCCAGAAAGCTCATTAGTGCGTGAAATCCCCCAAGTCTTAAAATAATCGGATGCAGATCACTGTCTTCTCCAGCACTTTCCACAATTTGAGTTGCCTTGAACCACAACGGCTGGTCAAAAGTGAGCACTGGTGTTGCTCCATAGCGCTTGGCATGCTCTGCAACGAAGTGTAAAGTTTAGTTGACACACGTCATGTCACTCGGGTTCATATTAATCATGGGAAGGAACATGGTGGATGACTGTCCTGGGTGGTCTCCGTTGTTTACCATTTGCATGTATCCCGACCATGCTGGTCTTGGTAACCGGACTGACAGGGACGTTTTCCACAGGAGATCTACCTTGGGGTTTTCCGTGTGTTTGGGTTCCTCTGGTAGAGCTTCATACTTGATATTAGCAAGTTCATCACCAATTGATATGAATTTCTTAATGCTGATGTGTCCTACAGCAGCGATCTCCTCTGCTGTCACAGACACACGTTTTACCACAGAGGTGACATCACATTTGGGTGTTACAACTGCCATAATACCCATTCCGTGGAATGTCCCAGAGCCGTCAAGAGTCCTAGTGTCATGATCCACGTTGTCGGCCACATATTGAACAGACTGCCCTGGGAGGAACTCTGGAATGTCCAATCCCTGGTTGACAGCTGCACTCCGTTCATATTTTTGCACCTCTGAATATGAACTACAGAATCCATGGGCATTCAGTGTGTCAATCAGAAATCTTGAGGCAAAATGCGAATGCATTTGCACACCTAGACCTAATTGCAATGGTGCAGTCATAACTCTGGGGCGGGCAGCCTGCATTATCGCTTGCCCCAATGAGCACATCTTCAACCGTTTATTTTTTCCAGCAAAAACGGTGTTCAGTAGTAAGCTTAGTGACTCTGGAATATAGTTAGTAGCTTTTGAGATATCACTCATAGAAAGACTAGTTGGGTAAGTGTCCTTCAGTTGTACAACTGACTTAACATCACTTTTAATGAGGTTGGCCGCAGTTTCTATCAGTCTCAACTTCTCCGCTTCTGGATCACTATCCTTGGGCTGTTTATAGAAGTCGTTCAGGATCACAGAAACTGTACCTCGGAATGTCACAATATTTTGAATACCATTGATTTCAGTTATTATTATTCTATCTCCAAAATGATCAATAAGTTTCTCTTTCATGTGAGTAAAACCATAAGGTTCCAGATTGGTGTCCTCCAGGAACTCCTTCATTTTGTTCATTAGAGCATTAATCGTCATCTGTTCTTCGTCGTTCTCCTCCAGGAAAGACGTCACCCTTTGAAAAGCATCAGCCCTAACTGTATCCGATGGTCTCCCTACTTTCCGCTTTTTTGACAGGCTCTTAACATCAACGAACTGAGGAACCCCTTTTCCTGTTCGGAAGTTCACACTGCAGGCTTGGTGGTATACAGCATCAGCTGCATGGAGGTCTTGTGCAAACAACACCCTGCCTTTTACCTTCTCTGCCCAGTCATCCTGACGGTCATCACAAACCTTAATAATAGTGCTGTCAAAACCTAATGTCAAAACAGGAATTAAGTCAAATTGTTTTTTCTTTCCGCCATATTTGTTTCCTGTTCCACAGAACAAACAGTGGTCCTTGTATGAAAATGATTCTTTGGAGCGAAGAGTGGGCACTGTTTCACTGTCTGAAGAACGTTTCCGCTTGAACCGTTCTATTTGTTAGTAGTCTTGGCAAATCCAACGTCAAGGCTATTAACCTAATTGCAATGACGACTTGTCTATTTTGACTGCTATGTCGTCATTCCAACCGCGGTTAAAAAGAAAACGTCTAGAGTCTACTCCTTATCTTGCTCTAGGAGACGTTGTACATTAACCAAAACTACCACCGAAGGTGAAAAAAGTATAGAAGAGAAGAAAAAGGGGTTTACCTTAGTTACCGCTCAAGGCCCATCCCGTGTTCCGTCATGCGCCGATCCCTGTCGAACGTGCGCATGAGCGACCCTCTCTTGTTATCATTTTTTCACGCGTCGCCATTGTTGAGTCCGCTTTTGTTGTGCTCCTTCAATTCACCCTGTTTTAGGTTCGTTTCGGCTTTTCTGGCCTTCTTTTTGTTAGACAGATGTTACGTGATCTAGGACACACGTAAATGGGCTCCTCAGTGTGTTTAATGGAGACGCGTGTGGAAATAGCTACCGAAGGTACGGGGGCGCCTGGCGTTCCTCGTATGTGTTTTTCATTCCTTTCTCTTTTCATATTCTTTTTTCCTGTTAGTCTGGGCATAGTTTAGCTTATTTTAGCCTAGCTTGTTTCTCATTCAGGAATTGCTATGCCCTATGAGTTTTCATATTTTCATAGCCTAGGTGTACAGTTGGTTCACAATCTGAGATTTCGTGGTGGCGGTGCTGTTTGTAGGGTTTGTGTCGGCCGCATTATTAGCGTTATTCCCGAGTCCCCCCTTACGAGCCTTCACTGTGTCTCCAGGGCCTGGGCGCTTGGTGGTTCGTGATATCCAGGGGTACCCTACGGGGGCCTCTCCCTCACACCACAGGGTTTTTCGCCCCTGACACATTCTCTCCTCACGGCTAGGCCACCCTTTTTCTCGCCAGTTTCATTTACTGGTTTTTGTGTTCCCTTACTGTTTTCACCTCCATCCTTTCATTCCCTTTTGCCCAATCCTGGGGTACCCTACGGGGGCCCCTGTTTGTGCCGAACCACCCTTCCTGCCACTTCTCCTCATGGGCTTTGCTCTATCTCTGTGGGTGGGGTGGTTCCTGGGGGATGTGCCTCCTCTCCCCTGGTGTGTCTTCCTTGCCTCTCCCTTGACCGGTTGAGTCAGGATATTCAAGGAAGACACTGCTCAGCTTGATGGCCATCGTCGCTTGGAGTCATAAGGAGTTGACGCTTTTTTCTGGGCCTGTGTTGGTATTACCTAGACGCTCCTCTCGCTTTTTCGGCGCCGGACCATCTCGGCCGGTCCCGCAAATTTGCGGAGTGCTCGATTCGGTCCACGGACGATTCGGCTCCCCGCAAATTTGCGGAGATCGCTGGGGGGTCTCGCGGTGAGGCGGGAGGGTTGTGTCGGTACGGTTATGCCTCCATTGGCCCGCAAATTTGCGGTTATAGTTGGCTTTCCCGGTGACCCTTTTTTGTGTCATCTTGTTGCCTGGTACTATATTGGTGTATGCACTTGCCTGGTGTTATGGACCCTGCATGTGAGGTGTTGAGTGGTGGTTAACACTTTCTCCATCTTTGCAGGTTTCTGCTTGTGCTCTTCCGCCTCACCCGCCCTCCTCACCTCCATCGGTGCTCCCGGTTTAGAGTGAGTACGACTTCCAGTTTGCGTGTGTGTTCCTGTTTACCCATGCTCATTCCCTGGTTTTTATTGGACATTATCTTCACTTACTCCGTCAACGTGCTGCTTATGGTGTGTGTTCTTCCATTGCAGGTGGGATGCCTTGCTTTCGCCAGGGCTGTGGCTCCCCGTGCTTGGACTGCCACAGGTCCTGCTTGCGGCATTCTCAATGTGTGTCCTCTACGGCCTACCTCCCGGCTTTGTGTGGGCCGTGTATGGACCTGGTGGATGTGGTGGACCATCACCCTGGTTCCTCTGACGCGGCGGTGGCCTCTGCATCCCTTCAGTCTGTGTGGGCGGTGGTCTCCCACCACATCAGGACTGTGGGCCACCGTTCCCCGGCCTTTGTTGACGACCGGATCCGCGTCGCCCTGGGCATCCCTGACCCGTCTGGGGGCCGTTTACCTGGCCCTCTCCCTGCTCGGGCCCTCCTCCCTGGGTCCCGTGGTCGGTCGTCGCATCGTCGGGTGGATCCCCAGCTCCGTCCACGCTCTCGCTCTCCTCGCCGCTCGTCCTCTACTGCCCCTCCTCGTCCGCCTGCTCACCTTGACTCCGCCGTTCGCCCTCGTCATGGTTCTCGCCCTGAGGCCGGGTTTAGCGTCTCTGCCCCTGTACGCCCTCCCCTGGCCTCTCCGGATAGGGGCTCTACTACCTTCCGCCCGCTTCCCCTGCACAAAAGACGTCCTCTTCATTTGTCCTCTACTCGCGCGGATGTTCATGCTGTAGCTGGCCCTCTGCTCCCTCCTTCTACTCTGTCCAGGAGGGTCCGCCAGGATGTAGTTGCTTCTCCTCCTACTTCTCCTGCTTCAGTGCCTCTTCTTCCTTCTCGGTCTCGTCCCAAGGTGGAGGTTCCTCCCTCCTCCGCCTCGGTGTCGGGCCGCCCTGTTCTCTCAGCCCCGGGGATCCTTGCTCTGTTTCCCCCCGCGGCTCCTTCTGACCTCCTTTCACCCGGCCAGCCTTCCCCCTCCCGTCATCCTGCTCCTCTTCCTTCTTCTATTCCTGGTCTTCGCTTGCCGGCTCCCCGTGAGGGTACCCCGCCGCTTGACTCGGTGGAGTATAGCGAGGTTTCGGGGTCCCCTTTCTCGGGGGCTGACGTGTCGCTGGAAGAGGGGGATGGTGATGTTTCCCCCTCGGGCGTTAGTGATCGGGAACGAGACCCTCAGGACCGTCACGGCCGTCGTCGCTCGCCTTCTTTGGGCCGCGACGCTGCTGTTTCGTGTCGTGGGTCTCGCTCTCGCTCACGCTCGCCCCTGCGGGCCGAACTATCTTCGAGGGGGTCGCCTCTCTCGGATCGATTTTCGGCTATGCAGGGGTGGGTTGTGTCTCACTTCGACGCGCGCTTGGAGGCGATGCAAGAATCCCTCTTATCGCGCTTCTTGGCGGTGACACAACCTCAGCGCCTCACCCAACCTGCCCCTGCTTTGGTCCCCCTCCCCTCTGCGGTGGACCACATTCCTTCTCGCCCTGCTTCTCCGCCTGCCCGGTCGTCGGCTAGTACTGCTCCTGCCCTGGCTCAGGTGGTTGCCCCTACTGTCTCACATGCGGGGGTCCTCCGTCTGCTAGGGCAGGGTCCGCGCTTGCCCCCCATCCAAAAGGCCAAGGTCCCGTCGCGGACTATGCCGCTCCTCTATGGCTCCTTGGCTGTTTGGAAGGGGGTGCAGGCCTCCCACCCGGAGCGTGCTACCGACTTCCCGTCAGGTGAGAGGGCCCTACCTTTGGACTGGTCGGTCCAAATCAATGATAAAATGCAGTTCAGGGCGATCAGGGTGGATGGTCAGGTGGCCGACGTGGAGGTGCGGGCGTACCCGACAAGGACTGACCTTCAGTACTTCTCGGTGAAGCCCAAGCCCCCGTCTGCTCCTCGGACTAAGCTCTGGTCAGACTTCAGCCGCCAGGACATCCTTCAGGATGTTCAGTCCCTGGCTGTGTTAACGGGACTGTCCTCCTATGGGACGGGTTTGTGCGACGACGGTAAGCCTGGCTTGGCCGTCGTGCTCGATAACCCTCTCCCATTGGAGGCCTGGTTTGCTGAGGCCTTAGACTTTGCCAACCGTTCCGTCGACAGATCTATTTCAGTCCCTCCCCCAGAGTCGTCACTGCTTTTGCCTCCTCTGGTATCTGTCGGCGGATTGGATGGCAAGTTCTGGTCCTGGATTAGCGCTCCCAAACTTGAAATTTGTGCTATTGCTAACCCGTTCTTCTCCCACCCAGATAAGTCCTCTGTCGACAGGGATTTTACCTTGCGGCAGAGGGTGGCGAACTTATTGTCTTGTCTTTTAGGTTCCCTCCAGACGTCTGTTCACCACCTGCGACTTATCGAGGCGACTGCACCTGGCGATCTTCGCGAGGGCTTGGACCACGTTCGGCGGATCCACCTTCAGCTCGCGGTGTCTTTGGTTCCCGAGCTGAAGGCGGTTTTGTGCGAGGCAACTCGACAACGCCAGACGGTAAGGTCCTCGTTCTGCCGGAAGGCCCCTTTGGATATTCGTCAGGGTCTATTATACTCTGAGCTATATACATCGGGGCTTTTTGCGCAGGATGCTTGGGAACGCTACGCTTCTCTGACGCGCTGTGTCGCGACCGGGGTCTTCGCAGTCCCGTCCTTCTGCCGGTCCCCTTCGGGGTGCTGCCGCCACTGCTGCCGCCAAGAAAGGGCGCAGGAAAGGGAAGTTGCCGGCCAGAGCGTCGGTTCCGCCTCGCACTTCTGCTCCTGCTCCCTTTCATCCCCGCCGAGAAGGGGCTGGCCAGCCTTCCACTTCCGGCCGCACTTCGACGGGGTCTGACACACGACGGACAGGGGATGGGGTGACCCGCCCTTTTCGGCGAGGTGGGGGGGGGTAGGGTTGGTCAACGTGGCTCTTATGACCGCAGGGACCGTACCGGGGGACCCTCCACGTCAAAAAATGTGTAGGTTCTCCAGGTCGGTCTCCTCCTTGTTCTCCTTCTCGCCTCGCAGAAAGGGTCGCTCACCTCATCTCGGGGGCTCCCACAGGTTATTTTCGCCCTTGCGCCCTTCGGTGGCCACGAGGGACGTGGGGGCGGAAGATTGCACGGAGGGGTCTAACCTGGAGATGGAAGTCCAGACCCCCACTCAGCTCTTGTCAACGAAGCCGGCCTGTCTCTTCGGAGGTGGCCGCCGTGATTACATCCATGCACGAGCAGGGAATCGTCAAGGAGGTGAAAGCCGGTCTATCGCTTTTCCTCTCCCGTGTTTTTCTGGTACCAAAGAAGGACTGCGACGCGATGCGACCGGTGGTGGATCTGTCGGCCCTCAACGGGCACATCGTGAACACACGGTTTCGGATGCTGACGGTGCACCAGGTACGACTGGCCCTGCGACCTCTGTCGTGGGTAGTGTCGCTGGACCTCAAGGATGCGTATTGGCACGTTCCGATCCATCCTCGTTTCCAGCGATTCTTGGCCGTTCAGACTTCCGATCGTGTGTTCATGTTCGACAGACTTCCCTTCGGTCTCAACATCGCGCCGCGGATCTTCTCGAAACTGGTAAAGGAGGCTCTGGATCCTCTCCTCAGGAGCGGCCTCCAGATCCTGTTTTACTTGGACGACTGGTTGATAGTTTCAGACACCCTAGAACAGTGCGTCCACGACACCCTCACAGTAGTTCAACACATCACACAGTTAGGGTTCAAAATCAATATTCCCAAGTCGCGCCTGACCCCGTCGCGTGTCGTGACGTGGGTAGGTCTCGAATGGGATCTGACCAACGCTACAGTGACCCAGAGTCAGCCAAACGCGGTGAAACTTCGCAGGAAGGTCTTCGCCGTGTTGCACTCGGTCTCTCCCTCACGAGGAGGATCTGGGACTCGTTAGTGGGTTCGCTGAATTGGGCCGCTCTGACCATTCCCTTAGGGAGGCTCAGGCTGCGCCGCCTGATACTCATGGGCAACAAGGTTTTTCCGTTGGCCCCTATGGATCGGCTCATGCCGATCCCGCGTACCATTCACAGACACTTAGGACACTGGGTTGCTCGGGGCACGCTCTCTGCGGCTGTGCCCTGGACCGCCCCCCCGCCGACGATCTGGGTAGATACAGATGCGTCGAGCGAGGTAGGGTGGGGTTACCAATCAAACCTGGGACATCAACATCACGGCAGATGGGTGGGACACACACACCTACACATCAATGCCCTCGAACTGTTGGTTCCCTTGTTCTTCCTGAGGGACCACGCGCTGGCCCTTCGGGGAAAGTCGGTGGCCTTCAGGATGGACAATCAGACAGCTGTCCACTGTATCCAAAAGCAGGGGTCCTCCAGGTCTTTGACTCTGTTGGGGATCTCAGAGAAGTTGTTCTTCCTCGCGAACCGACACAACATCTCCCTGCACGCCTCCTACCTGCCCGGGACTGCCAACCTGTGGGCGGACGCCCTGTCGCGAGGACGGGGCGTTCTTGTAGAATGGGCAATGAAACAGACTGTATTCGACGACCTCGCAGCTTCCTGGGGTGTTCCGGAGGTCGACTTGTTCGCATCGAAGGAGACGCGCAAGTTGCCTCAGTACCTGTCCCTCCGGACTCGCACTCCGGAGGGGGGTCCGGACGCTTTCATGGAAGACTGGAACAGGTGGCGGTCGATATACATATTTCCGCCACCAGACGCACTGTTGATGTGCAAAGTCCTCGCGCGACTGCGGCTGTACCGCGGCAGAGTCTGGCTGATAGCGCCTCTGTGGCCAGCCCAGGCTTGGTACTCCCAGTTGAAGCGGTGGTGCCCGAGTCCGGTCCCTCTCCCTCTCTCAAACTTCCACTTGAGCCAGGTTGGCGACCTGCGGACCTCGTTGGCCTTCGCATCGTGGATGTTCGTGAGGCGCGGTGGCTCCCAGTCCACGGACGGAACCTGACTGACTTCCTGAAGCGTTCATGGACGTCTTCGACTTGGGGGACTTACGAGTCCCACTGGAGGTCTTTTACTAGGTGGATACAGGACACTCACCAGACTGTTAGCTCTCCTTCCCTCGTCCTACACTACTTGTTTCACCTCTTCCGTACACGTCGCTCTCAAGTCAACACTATACGTAACCACTTGTCTGCCATCCGGGAGGTCTTTGAGTCCGTCACTGGGCTGGTCGTTCCACCGAAGGAGCTGGATTCCTTCATGAAGGCTGCCTTCAGGGAGCGACCGCCTCCGCGCCAGATCCCTCCTCAGTGGGATCTGGGGCGTGCTCTGGACCTTCTGGCTTCTCACACATATACACGGGACACTACACCGGTTCAGTTGCTCGAGCGTACACTCTTCCTTGTCGCTCTGGCCACTGGGGATAGGGTGTCTGAACTAGCTGCCATGTCGCGGTCCCAGGAATGCATGCGATTCTCCCCGTCCTTGAATGTCGTCACGTTAGCCCCCTCCCCTCATTTTGTTGCCAAGAATGAGAGAGAGACCCACGTTTTCAAGCCTTTTACCATCCAGGCTTTAAAGCGTGGGCATACTCACCATGTGTTGTGCCCGGTGCAGGCCTTGCACTCCTATGTTGAGTCTGTGGCTCCGACTTCGGGTACTGCTGTGTGGGTGTCTCCTCGGACTGGTAGGAGGCTCTCGAAGGTACAGATAGGCCGCCACATTTGTCGGGTCATTCGTGCCAGTAACCCTGCTTGTCGGGGTTCTGCGCACGATGTGCGATCCTTTGCTGCCTCCTTACGGTTCCTGCAAACTCGTTCGTTGCCTGACGTCGCCTCGGCTGGTTTGTGGTCTTCTGTCCATACCTTCGTCTCCTCCTACCTCTCCATGTCCATTGTTAGACCCCCTCGGCCTGTGATAGCTCTCGGGAGTCGTGTTTCCTAGGGCTCTCGCGAAGTTGCCTGGTCTTCCCCCCTCGTCACTTTTTCTTTTCCTTTGTTTTCTTTCGAAAAGGGGGGGAGGGAAGTACGGGTTTGCAACACTGGATTACAAGTTTGGGGTTATGTTATATGTATACAGTACATAAGTGTTTTTGCCTCATTGTTAATTGTGTTTTGTTTTGTGATCAGTGTTTTTGTTCATTTTGGAAGAAAAGGGATTTTGTGTACAGTACTTTTTGGTTTAAGACAAGTCTATTGTTTTGCATTACTATGAATGACGGGCACGTGTTAAAACTGCTCTTTTTAGCTACTCCTCAGTTTTTCACTCTTTTATTAAACTCTCTTGTTTAAATTGTGTTTCTTTGTCATTCATAATTTTGTCTTATGCATTGGTTTTTTGGTAGGTTGGGCTTGGATGTCCTCCTCCTATTTGTTATGCAGCCTTGACGTTGGATTTGCCAAGACTACTAACAAATTGGGAGGTTTGACGTACCTCCCAACCTACCAAATAGGAAAACCTACTATTTGGTAGTAGTCTTGGAAAATCCAACGTACATAATACCCTCCCTCACGCCGGACCCCTGCCCATCCGCGTTCTTCTGCTGACGTGAGATGTGATAACAAGAGAGGGTCGCTCATGCGCACGTTCGACAGGGATCGGCGCATGACGGAACACGGGATGGGCCTTGAGCGGTAACTAAGGTAAACCCCTTTTTCTTCTCTTCTATACTTTTTTCACCTTCGGTGGTAGTTTTGGTTAATGTACAACGTCTCCTAGAGCAAGATAAGGAGTAGACTCTAGACGTTTTCTTTTTAACCGCGGTTGGAATGACGACATAGCAGTCAAAATAGACAAGTCGTCATTGCAATTAGGTTAATAGCCTTGACGTTGGATTTTCCAAGACTACTACCAAATAGTAGGTTTTCCTATTTGGTAGGTTGGGAGGTACGTCAAACCTCCCAATTTCACTCGGATGAAATTTTTTTGTTCTACATTCTGCGTGAACAACATCACCCGGTTTCACCACAACACTGGATTCACGTTGAATACTTGCTTTTGCTATGCCTTCGCAACCTTTATCACCCAGTGTGACTGTTGCTCCCTCTGTCAGTTTCTTCTTACAAAAGACAGTCTGCCATGATGACCCTGAAAAGAAAATGGTTGAATATTAATATAGGCCTAAAGACAGACCTTATGGGAAAACATACATGTAGTTATGAATATTACTACCTATACTGATGTCATACATGCACCAAAAATGAAATCCAAAAAAAAAAAAAAAAAAAAAAAGATCCACAAAAATCCAGAAATCCAAAAGTTCAACCCTGATAAAAATATTGATCCACTCAAAAAAAAATTTGGAACTTTTAGTATATCATGAAGGGTACCCTACTGAACAAATCCCAACAGGTTTCGTTTCTGTTGCAATTAGTGGTGGGTCCTGGTGTAATTGACTGGACTAAATCCCGACACTGACTTACGGAAGCGAAGCATGGACGTTGGTTGAGAGACTCAGACCAAGAGTGAGAGCAGTGGAAATGAATTACTTAAGGAGTGCGTGCAGAGTTACATGGAGGGATAGACAGACTAATGAGGAAGTAAGAAGGAGGTGTGGTGTAGAGGTAGATGTGCTGGAAAGTGTGAAAAGGAACAACTTGAGATGGTTCGGCCATATGGAACGTATGGAAAGCGAGAGAATGACTAAGAGGGTGTACGAGAGCGAGGTGGAGGGACAGAGAGGGAGAGGTAGACCGAATGAGAGGTGGAAGGATGGAGTGAGGAAGTACATGAACGAAGGCGGTGCTGGTTGGGGGGAGGGGCGTCGACTGACTGGGGACAGAGGTGCATGGGGGCGGTTCGTTCGTGGCCACCCCTTCGGGGATCACGGCATCAGGCAATAGATAGATAGATAGATATTATATCTATTCATTGTCGATAGTATCAATTGCTTGCTTTTGCGATTTCCTTAGTTTATTTGTACAATAAATGTAGGTTATTTGTAGGGTAGCTATTGATAGGGGTCACTTGAGGCATGCTATGCTTACAGGTACTGTACTTACCCGATAGCACTATCGTTAGTGAGTGCTGTAATTTTTTTTGTAATATTATAGATATCAATATTTGTATTTTGTACTACTGTTAATGTCTTTTCATGTTGCAAATTTGATTTTAAATGAACAATTTTTTTTGACATATGACATGTAGTTTCTTTATTCATGCAGAGTTGAGTAAAATTTACCAGAACATCCCGGACTTCTCAAATTGACTAATTCCTTGAATGTGACGATAGTGCGTTATGTGTGCGATTAGTTTGCTTGGGACCTAGATTAACTTGCTCATGTAGTAGGCCTAATGTACACCCTATGTGGTGGATTGTGTTCTTTTATTTCATAAATTTTATTTTAGTAAGCGATTTTGATAAGTTGATTTGACTTTATATTGTCTTTGTCCCAGTTTTGGTTTGTTTAGTTTGCAAGTTTTACATTTGTTATTCATTAAACTAGATATGTTTAGGTAATATTAATGATTACTTAATATATTAGTCTTATCCGAATCTAAAGAGCTATTAGATATCACATGAAACACAATAATAACGTATATATCATAAAGTAAACACAAGGGAAATAAAATAATAAACGAGGGAGGTAAGCGAGAGGTGACGATTGACTGGGCTCGCTCATGCGTTTTAGCCAATCACAGACCGGTATGTACTTACCGGTATCACACATTTAAAATAGGCACTGACGGCATTTCGTCTCTTGCTTGTGCTTACTGCATTATATCTACGATTTTATGTGTTCCATGTGGTATTTTATAGCTCTTAAGGTTCTGATATCACCTATCACGTTCATTAGAATTACTAAAACTTATCTAGTTCAATTAATATATATGGAATAATAAAGAAAAGTTTATTTAATTCATATTATGATAATATGATAATCTACAGTGATAATCGAAACATACCAGCTATAAAATACCACATGGAACACATACAATCGTAGATATAATGCAGTTAACACAAGCAAGGGAAGAAATGCCGTCAGTGCCTATTTTAAATGTGTGATACCGGTAAGTAAATCCCGGCCTGTGATTGGCTAAAACGCGTGAGCGAGCCCAGTCAGTTTCACCTCTCGCTTACCTCCCTCGTTTATCATTTTATTTCCCTTGTGTTTACTTTATGATATACTGTATACGTTATTATTGTGTTTCATGTAATATTTAATAGCTCTTTAGATTCGGATAAAACTGTAATATATTAAGTAATCATTAATATTACTTAAACATATCTAGTTTAATAAATAAATAAAGAATAATAAAGATAATAATAAAATAATATCAGCTCAGCTATGGTACTCATTTTGGCCAGTGTGATAAGATAGCCAATTATGAGCCTCAATAGAAACACCAGTTAGAAGCCAGATGCATGAGTCAACTGAATGGAGTATAGTAGAGGAAGTTTGCAAGACCACCTATGGTATGGGAAAAGAAAGTGGAAACATATTTTGAGGAAAACTTCCACATAGTGGAAGAGACATTGTGGCAATGGCAAAGGAAGCATGTTTTGACAAAGCAGCCTGCAGGCGTTTCTGTCATTTGCCTTTAGCGGGGGTTTCCCAGGAAGAAGCAAGGCGTCGGAGATGATGATGATCTATCTATCTATCTATTGCCTGACGCCGTGATCCCCGAAGGGGTGGCCACGAACGAACCGCCCCCATGCACCTCTGTCCCCAGTCAGTCGACGCCCCTCCCCCCAACCAGCACCACCTTCGTTCATGTACTTCCTCACTCCATCCTTCCACCTCATATTCGGTCTACCTCTCCCCCTCTGTCCCTCCACCTCGCTCTCATACACCCTCTTAGTCATTCTCTCGCTTTCCATACGTTCCATATGGCCGAACCATCTCAAGTTGTTCCTTTTCACACTTTCCAGCACATCTACCTCCACACCACACCTCCTTCTTACTTCCTCATTAGTCTGTCTATCCCTCCATGTAACTCCGCACGCACTCCTTAAGTAATTAATTTCCACTGCTCTCACTCTTGGTCTGAGTCTCTCAACCAACGTCCATGCTTCGCTTCCGTAAGTCAGTGTCGGGATTACCACACTGTCATGCAAGGACTTCTTCACTTCCATACTGACCACCCTATTTCTTGTTACTGCTTTTAGCGTTCCTACAACCCTCTTCCCCTGTTGTACCCTCTCCCGCACCTCTTCATCCATAGTCCCATCTTTACTCAACACACTGCCCAGATACTTAAAAGAGTTGACGATCTCCATAGCCTGACCGTTCAGCTTCACCTCACACTCTGTGACTTCACCCCTTTCGAAGACCATAACCTTGCTCTTCCCCGTATTTACCTTCAAATTCCGTTTTTCGCACACTGTTCCAAACTCATTTACCAGACCCTGCAACTCCCATTCATTATCACTCATCAGAACTGTATCATCCGCAAACAGCAGTATAGGTAGCTTCCACTCAATTCCCTCCCTTTTCAGCGATATATTTTTTTCAACATCCGTTTCCACGTGTACCTGTGGATCATTCTGTGTCGGAAGAAGGTGTTGGCTATCCACAGTCTCCTCCCCACACATACGTCCACAAGTGCACTACCATTCCCATTCACCTCTAATGGTACCCCCCACCCTCCCACCACTCCCTCAACTTTCCTATCACCCACCTTACCATTCATATCCCCAATCAGAAATATTCTTTCGTTCTTGTCAAACTTCTCCAGGCACGCCTCCACATTCATCCAGAACTCCTCTTTCTTTCTTTCAAGTATATCCTCTGTCGGGGCATACACGCATACAATCACCCACGTTTGTATTCCTACTTTCATTCTCACCCACACAATCCTTGAACCCACAGACCCATACTCTCTTACACATTCCTTCCATTTGCTACTTACAAACAAACATGCACCTTCTCTCGCTGTTCCTTCACTCACTCCAGCACACACACCCATTCCACACTCCCACTCTCTCACATCTGAACCTTTCCATTTGGTCTCTGTCATTCCACATACATCCAGCCTGGCATTCACTAACACTTCCAGAACCTCTCTCTCTTTTGTGCCATCATTCATGCCACTAACATTCCACGTAGCCATTCTCAGAATGTCCGAAGGCATGTCCTTAGTCGGTCGTGGTTCGTCAACGTTGGTTCCGTCCGCATCCGAGGCTGTTCGTTCGTTTTTCCTTGCTTCGATATTTTTTCCGGGTGGGGGTCGCAAGCCCACCGACCCAACCTCTTTAGTCGCCTCTTACGACACGCAGAAGGCACGTGGGGCATATTCTATTCCCTAACCCCCAGGGGGGTTGATGATGATGATGATGTTTATTATGGCAAAACATATCTTTAAACATGCCTATGTAGTCGATTCCGAATCAATAAGGGAGTTTGAAAGTAATCTTGATAAAGCATGGGGAAGACAAGATTTGAAGTTTGATTATAAAACAAAAATACAGAATAGTAAAAATGTTGCGTCTGCTACCGCCGCCGCCAACATCGTGAACGACCGCAGCAGTGCAAGTACTGGTACTGAGCTGGATACACAGGCATAGTTTGCCTTTTTCCAGAGGATCTACTGTAAGAAACTGTAAGAAACTAACATTGTGTTAAAAGTTGAATTCCATAACTATATTTTGAATGTTCCTTCTTCTATAAAAGGAGGGTGCCCCCCTTAAAGGGCATAGCTCACTTACTCAGATATCCCCAGAATCGTCATTGTCCATGTACAACATACACCTATGTAAAATACTAGTACTGTATGCTGGGTATCTTATATTATTAAATATAAAATAAATTGTGTTTTGGGGAGTGCAAAAGGGACATCAGCAGTGGCCATTGGTGACGTCAGCAACTCCATCATGAGTACCTACATTTACACATTAACACCCTCAGTCAAATTGTTTTCCTATATCTAGGTGTAGAGGTGCCAGTTTCTCTAATAAGTTTCCCAATAATATCTATTGCCATGGAAAACGAAGGGATGTCTTACCTATCACATATGATTCATATATTAGTAAATTAAAATAGAGAACATTGGTAATTAAAATGTAAAACTTGCAAACAAAACAAACCAAAATTGGGACAAGGACAATATAAAGTCAAATTAAATTATCAAAATCGCTATGTGGAAACAACGCTTACTAAAATGAAATCTATGAAATAAAAGAACACAATCCACCACATAGGGTGTACACTACTACATGAGCAAGTTAATATGTTTCCTAATAATCCATATAGCCGGAAAAAATACAATTGTATTTGGGAATCAACTTATCTGTCTTTTTCTTTTTCTTCTTATGGGGGTCGGCCGGGTATTCCTACCCCAGCCACGCCTTTGTATCTCCTTACTCCCTTTTAGGGAAAGCTACGAAAAAAAGCAGGAAGAGAGATATACAGTACAATAGAAAGAAAGGTGTTGGGCTGGATCTATCAGAGTGAGGGTTGGTGTCCTCTACTTCCCATAGCCGTTTTCTGACTGTACCTTTATCATAATTCTTATTTCTAACTTTTTTCTTGAGAGTGGTGAAGGCAGTGGGGCCATAATGGTGTGCCCCATGTTTCCCTAGTGTCTTACTCTCACAGCCCACTGGCACAAGTTGGCCTTTCTCTCTCTGGTGTAGGGATGCGGCGACCCCACCGCCTGCCACTTTGGTGGTGCAATCAGCCTCTGGAGCAGTGGACCACTGGTTCCTATTTCCAGAAAATTCCTGTGCTTGGTATGCTTCCAGCCAGGTAAATAAAATAGCAAAACAGTGGAGGAACTGCCATCCGGGTGAGGGACTGCTCTGGGTCTGCTCCTTCAGTGTTCATGGTTATAATCCACTTAGTGGAAATGGCACTGTGGAGTGGGTCAGTCGGGGCATGTCTGGGAGCCTGGAGGCAGTTTCTGCCATGGCCATCCCTTTTGGGGCGCATCCTTTGGAAGCGAGGCGTCAGATTTGATGATGATGATGATGATGATGAAAGAAAGGGGGAGATAATTAAAAAGTAGGATATATTTGGAAGAAAAAGCTTTACAGGAAACTTTTATCATCCCTTACACTCTCCTTTCTCTTTCTCTTTTGCTTCTCATCTTCACTCCTGGTGTGGTGTTTTCTTCGGGAAGTCTGGGAGATAACCTTTTCAACGGCTCCCCCTATTGGCATTATTTTATTATTTTATTAGCCACCCCTTCGGGGATCACGGCGTCAGGCAATAGATAGATAGAATTGTCTTTCTCTTTTCTCAGTTTTTCTGTTTTATCCACATTCTATGTACAGTATTATTTATTTAACCCCTTGTTTATTTTTGTTTTCTGCTAATAGTACAGCAGTTCTGCCTATATATATTTTCTTTGTGTAAGGTCTTTCAAATGGTTCAAATAGTCCTGTGTATGGTAACATTCACAGATCGAGTTGCCAGCGGTCACCCGATTTTTTGCCTGGTTCGAATTAATCTATGTTAATTTTTGGTTATTTCGTGACATGTTCCATTAACACTTCATCCACAGATTCATTATGATATTATATAAGCGCTAATTACTATTTTGTGTGATATAATAAAGGTAAGATATGAAAAATACTTTGTATGGACAATATTGGACATGCAATATGTTAAATATTTGTACACAAGTTTTCCCAAGAAAACTTGCCATTATAGAAAACTTGGGTAGAATGTAGAGTTCCGGCGTACCGTCAGCTTTGTTTACACTACGTGGAGCGGCGGCGGACGCTTGCCATCATGTTCCCGTCTATTTTGACTGCCTTTGAATACAGTAATATGTTGAGCGGGGGCTTTGTCCCCCCTCACCCCCCCATGACATATTATCATCATTATATATATTGCCAGCAGGGGGAAAATAACCGAAAAAAAATCGCCATCAAAATAGACGCGAACTTAACCACAGCGATCGACATATGTAAACATGGCGGCGGCGGCGGCGTTGGACGCTTGCAATCATGTTCCCGTCTATTTTGAATGCCATTGGATGCAATAATATGTTGAGGGGGGGCTTTGCCCCCTCCCTCACCCCCCCATGACATATTGTCATCATCATATATATTGCCAGCAGGGGGCAAATAACCGGAAAAATCGCTGTAAAAAAAGACGCGAACTTAACCCTTCCTACCCGGTCTGCCTTAGGTAAGGACAGCACGAAAGAAGGGCCGCTACCCGGTATGCCTTATCTAAGGCATGAGCTTAATAGCCTAATTAAGCTTGGTCTGAACGCCGTGCGTACGACGTATGTCAACAAACCCAAGCGTTCGTCACCGCACCTCCGAAAACAAGAAGGAGAAGACTCCTGAATATTATTGTTCTGACGTCATGACGAAATTAGTGTCTGAAAAGCCCCCATATTGGCAACATCTCTGCAATATTGGCTCCACTGAAATCGTCATCACAACTGAACCAGTTGACTTACAGAGCTCTACTCAATGCCAAAATACAGATTGAAAACCGCACTACGATTATAGATGAGTGGGAAAGTTCTAGCAGTGAAAATAAACATAAATACGGTAGCCTAGGCCTAGACGTTTTTCAGCCATTTCGCCCGGGTAGGGGCGACCGTCATTGGGTAAGACAGCCCGGGGAGGAAGGGTTAACCGCGGCGATTGACCATTGTAAACATAACGACCGTACGCCCGTACACTACATCCATCCCGAAAACTTTTTATATACGGTATATATATACTGTACAGTGCGTGCGGAGTTACATGGAGGGATAGACAGACTAATGAGGAAGTAAGAAGGAGGTGTGGTGTGGAGGTAGATGTGCTGGAAAGTGTGAAAAGGAACAACTTGAGATGGTTCAGCCATATGGAACGTATGGAAAGCGAGAGAATGACTAAGAGGGTGTACGAGAGCGAGGTGGAGGGACTGAGAGGGAGAGGTAGACCGAATGAGAGGTGGAAGGATGGAGTGAGGAAGTACATGAATGAAGGCGGTGCTGGTTGGGGGGAGGGGCGTCGACTGACTGGGGACAGAGGTGCATGGGGGCGGTTCGTTCGTGGCCACCCCTTCGGGGATCACGGCGTCAGGCAATGGATAGATAGATAGATATATTTTATTTTATTTTTTTTCAAATGTAGCAGATAAAAATCTTGATGCAGTTAGACAGATAGACGGTGATAGAAAAGATAAGTCTAATTGAATAACTGGTATAACCTTAGTGATGAAGTGCAACGTATTATCATATCAAATACGAGTACCGCGGAGTCAAGATGGCATCTATATGCTAAAGCCTAGCGGTAACCCTACAATATAAACTTACCCATAGCTTACTTTTCAAAGGGCTAATCTCCTGACCAAACAGTAGTGCCAATGTAGCATACATATTGCTAGATCTAGAGGTATTTACTTTAATCTAGCAGCATTTTCTTGCATCTAGTGACATGAATTTTAGTTATATTTTAGGAATACTGTACCTGTATTAGCAATATCAAACGACATTAAAAAGATCAGGGTATTATTATAGATTGTTGCCATTATTATACTATCTAGCGACATTTTAGCAACATTTGAGAACGGATCTAATGCTATTTTGTTTTTCGTTTTGGTAACCCTGGGACCGAGCTGGTTATTTTTTTCTCTCTTGGATATTTATTATCAACTGTCCGGGGGTGTGGGTGGGTACAAGTATCAAGGGTGAAGGTAAATCTGGAGCCGTACATAGAATATAAGCTAATTTAGCAAGGATTGGAGCTGGAATGAGTGTAGCATTAGTGAGTCTGTAAAACAAATCCAGGCTAGCTTGTGAACCACTGAACCGGTCTTAATTTTGGCTCTGTTTTCAAGGGTGGCCACTGCTGACGTCATCATCTCCCCTTAAAATAGAAATATCTAATGTGAATTTGTTTGCTATTTTAGTAAATTATAACAAAGCAAAGCACATGTGCATTATTTGTCAAATTAACATACTTGAAGAGTGACAAAAACAGGATGTGATTATTGGCGAGCTATGCCCTTTAACCATTTCGTGGCGGGTGCCCGACCCCGAAAGGGGTTGAAATAGGGGAGCTATCCCCCCGCCAAAGGCGGCTTTCTAGGGCCTTTCCTAGCTGATGCTGAGAGGATTGGGTTCTAGTCATGTGGTGATGGGCTGGTCTATCAGAGTGAGAACTGAGCGATCTCTGCCATACCCATAGCTTACTCTGACTGTTCCTTTAACTTATATATTTTCTAGATCTCAAGTGACGGCGTCTTTTCCGTGGATTGACCTCCCAATCTACCAAGATTGGAAGCCAAAGCGTCACATTTTTCCCTTGCCCCTCAACTTTCTCTTCATAATTGCTGAGGGGCACAGGGCCCTGGGTGGGGCTTTGGTTTCCCGGGCGTTTCCGCGCCCTCCTCAGCTCCCCGCCATGGAGTGGCTTCGGTCACCCAGGCTTTATTGTGGTCGGCGGGGAGGGTTCTGTGGGGGCGCTCGGTTATGGCCTTGGAATTGCTCGGGGCCTTGGGGCTGTTCGGCCAGGCAGCTTGGGGAACAACAACAACAACAACAACCATTTCGTGCACCAGGGGTTGCCGTTTAGTATTCAGAAACAGAATACTCTTAATCTCAGAATTACCTCTCCAAAATTAGTTTTCTTGTCCACAACTCACTCAAAGAAAATTGCAGTGGTTGAAGTAACTAAACTAAAAGTTTCTAAACGCCCCTGATGGTTACGAAGGCTTTTAACCCTCCGGATCCGGGGGCCCTCATATGAGGCGGTTCGCTGTGTCCGGGGCCATTTTCGTACAGTCAAGCTTCATAATTCAGTAGCTACTGATTGAGACCACCTAGAGCAGTCAGGTTTTTTTGCAAATTGTAGAACATCCTGTTGTCTGTAGACTGCCGTTGAGATGACATCGCTACGACGCGTGGTTGCCGAGTTATAATGATTTTAGCGGCGATTTTTAGCCGCGATTTTTACCTCATATGAGGCCTCCCGGATCCCAATGGTTAAGTACAGTACCGGTATCCCAGAAAGGTTGCAAATCACGTCTTTGTATTGCGAAAAGGTTAAGAGGTAAATGAAGGAAAGGGGTGTTGGGTGGGAGGGGTGCCTGGTGACGGATGACGGAGATGCTTGGAGGGGATTCGTCCATGGCCAACCCCTCAGGGATTTTAGGCATCTAGCAATAGATAGATAGGTATTAGCTACCAATAATATTATTAAGGTCTTCAGAATAAAAGGGCCAGTAGTTTTGTGATTGTTCAGTATACTAAAGGTGATTTTATGGCTAAAGTTTGAGTGGGTGTGCTATTGTAGATACCAGTAGTTTAAACACAAACATAGGGCTGTTCGGTTAGAAAGTCTGGGGAACAACAACAACACATACATGAATGTAATTTTATTGTTAATAACTAAATTTAACAACTTTAGTTTCCCCTATATTAAAAATTGTCTACAATAATTATGTACTGTACTTTTATGATTTTATCTATTGTTATAGGTTGGTGAGTGCCTGTGTCGACTATATCGTTTGTGTGTGGCGGGACACGACTCAACAGTAACAGAAGAACTAAGTAAGATGCCCGAATGTGACCTCTCCATGTGTAAAGTCCAGGAGCAAAGCCAGGAGGGCGAGGTGAGTTATAAAGAGAAATTTAAAGAAGTTGTCTCAATTGTTATTTATTTATTTTTTTACATGGAATTTTAAGTCTTCTATGACTGTTGCGGGGTGCATAATTCATATAGTCTATATGGTTTACCCTTTTCATGTCAACCTATGTATTGTACCTGCGAAAAAAGATGCAAACGAAAGGTGGGGTCAAAGGTTGAGTGAGAATTTTGAAGAACGATAGATGTTCTGGAAGGAGGTAAATAGAGTAAGGAAAGGAGGGAAAAAAAAAAAAAAAAAAAAAAAGAGAGTCAGTGAAAGATGCAAATGGACAATTACTAGTGGAAGGAATTCAAGTGAGGAAAAGATATGCTTAGTATTTTTAATCTTTGCTAAATGATTGAAGCAGTGGTTGATGGAGATAGGTTACCCAGGTGGCAGGGAATGAATGAAAAGATTGAGAAAAATGAGGTGAAAGAAGCATTGAGACAAATGAGAGTGGGAAAAGCAGAATGTTTGGATGGTATTGCTGTGGAGTGTATAAAGAAGGATGGAGATGTGATAATAGATTAGCTGGTGAGACTATTCAATGTGTGCTTTGTTGTGTCAATGGTACCAATAGACTGGAGGAGTGCATGTATTGTGCCGTTTTACAAGGGGAAGGGAGATCGGCGGGAGTGTTCAAGTTATAGAGGTACAGTATTAGCTTATCAGTGGTTGGAAAGCTGTATGGCAGGGTATTGATAGAGAGGATAATAAAGGGTACGGAAGTTGCAATAGGAGAAGAGCAGTACAGTACTGTATTTAGAGAAGCATAAAGATATTATTTGGGCTTTTATGGATTGGGAAAAAGCGTATGATCGTGTGGATCGAGAAGCAATGTTGAAGATGTTAAGGATTTATGAAATTGGAGGAAATTTATTAAGAGCAGTTAAGAGTTTTTATGAAGGGAGCAGAGTGTGTGTTAGAATAGGAAATAATGAGTTGAGTGAATGGTTTGAGGTAAATGTAGGTTTGCGACAGGGTTTGGGGAGTCTCGGGGCATGGACGCCGCCTGTGAGTCATGAGACAAAGGGATGCCTACACATGCATCACCCTCATCTTCCTCACCATCACCCATACTTCCTCTCCTTTTCTTCCTCCTCGCTCTCGTTCCCTCTTCCTCACGCTGTCCAAGATAGCTTTTTTATCAAAATAACTACTCTTGGGCAGTGTAAGGACTGGGGTCAGAGATAAGTGTATGGAGCGTCGTGTCTTTCGATGAGGGTAGAAAACTTCCTAGCTCACTAATAGGACGCATTTCTATGTCTTGAACTCTTTTTACCACCTTCAGCCAAGCACACCGCTCTGCATCATCTTCGTCAGTGTCACTAATGCTTGCAAAGCCCTCAAACTCACAATCCTCACCCCCATGTTCACTCTATCTTCACTCTCTCGTTCACTTATGTCGGATACAGTACATCTACACCCTCCAGAGCTTACAATGCCCGTGTAACACCACCTGGACTTAGGACGTTTTTCCTTTGCCGTTTTTTCTTAGGCATACGGGTTGCAGAGATTATGTTCTGAATCGAATATAGCTCTTTGTTTTGCTTTCTTTTACCTTCCATGGTGGCGGCTAGATAAGAATTGATGCTGCCATCTAGGTTGTGCTTAGTGGCGCTGCGGTCGCCCTTATATCGAAAGCTTTGTGCGCACGTTATTCAAAGGCTATATAGAGCGGTGCCTCATATGAGGCCACCAGCTGGGTCGCACAGTGCAAGTACGGTGTGACCTCATAATGAGGCCAGCCGGGTCGCACAGTGCATGTACGGTGTAACCTCATATGAGGCCAGCCGGTTGTGATGGGTTGTTTAGTAAAAGAAATAGGATACTCGGTGCCTTACCTCTAGGCTTATGTTGATATTAATCTCTTGTTTTTTCAGAATTCGGTAGTGGATCAAATGACCGACCTCCAGCTGAGTGATTCACCAGATGACACAACCAATGAGCCTCCCAGGGAACTGACTGAGATAGAAGAACAACAACTACAGGATGAAGCTGACGGATGGACAGTCATAAGGAAAGGGAATAAGTAGGAAACCTAAATCATAATTTGAATAAATTATAGTACCGTATATATTTGGATTGTTATTTGTCTTAGGACCCTTATCTCAACTTCAAAGATATTAATACTGTAATAATAATAATCAGTTTAGTTATTTCTCAAAACCGCCGATTCTTCCCAAAGGGAATTAATTAGTGCTCGAAAATAAAATGTTACTGTATAATGTTATAATTGAAAGAAGAAAAAAAATGAATCTACAACCTTTTAATTCCATGTGCAGAACAAAGCTGCATAAGGAGGAGTGGCAACAACTACCTGTAAGCACTGTATTCATCTGTCACATCACATCTTGCAAGATCATAGCTTCTCATGAAGAGTAAGGTCTTGAGTTGCCTCTTAACCTCTAAAATTATGCGTGTATTGGTACGGAAAGGGATATCCCCTATCTATCTATGTACAGTATCTATCTTTGCCTGACGCCGTGATCCCTGAAGGGGTGGCCACAAACGAAACGCCCCCATGCATCTCTGTCCCGAGTCAGTCGACACCCCTCCTCCCAACCAGCACCGCCTTCATCCATATACAGTACTTCTTCACTCTATCCTTCCACCTCTCTTTCGGTTTACCTCTCCCTCGCTCTCGTACACCCTCTTAGTCATTCTCTCGCTTCCCATACGTTCTATATGGCCGAACCATCTCAAGCTGATTAACCTCTAAAATTATGCGTGTACACTGTACAGTATTGGTAAGGAAAGCGATATCCCCTATACAGCTGATTGACAATTTTGATAGGGATTACATAATTGCATGAAAATACCATCAACGTCTACCGTCCACATCTACCCTGAAAATGTTACCACCCTAGACAATCTGGTTTTCCCATGGCAGTGACCAGAAATTGTGTGGTTGGCTCGCATAAGCACATCCCTAAAGCTTCGCTTCTACACATACAGTATTTGCTGTATAGCACCTCATTAGAGTCATTACAATTTTTTTTTTCCGAGGTACATAGGCTACCTACGGAGTATTATAATGTAGAGGATGATGTGTTGAAGGTATAGGAATGGTATGGCAGCCTGATATAGAGCAGAAATATGTGAAAGAGAAGGAGTAACATTATGCAGTGTGTGAGATAAATCTGTGGTGGAAGGAGGAGGAGGAGTGAGGGAGAGATGAGAGGCTGTGGTGTGTGTCATCCTCCTTTCCCTTGCCCCCGCACATTGTGCTACTGAAGGGTGTTTGGGCAGTTGTTTGGAGCTCTGGGGCTGGCATGGGGGGCTAAAGAGAGTGCACATTATGCAAGAGAAGCATGTCATGCACCTGCACAGTATGTTCACCTCTGGCAGGCACATGGTGGTGGGGTTGCATGAGTAGTGCGTCGTCCTCCTAACCATTGCGGATTTCCCCCTCGCGGTCCCCCACCCGTGTTTGTCTTCATTTCCTCACTTCACCCCTCTCATGGCCATTGCCGTACAGAGCAGTACATTTCTCCTCCATGGTTGCTGGGTGTGTCTGGGAGCATTGTGTCTTGTTAAATCTTGTGTTGCCTAGTGTCACTACGCACCACCCAAGTATAGGGGCCGTGATCACACTGGCCCTGTTTTTATTAGCCTGGTAGCTTTGTGTCTATGGATAGGATACTCGCAGCCCACCCTATAGGACCTTCAAAAGTATACTAGCCGTTTATAGGTTAAAGGGTTTGACAGAAGGCAGCTGTCTCATTGATAACCTTGCATAACCTTGGAGAGACAAAAGGAAAATGAATTATCAGAGATACTTGCTGGACCCCGGCTCACTGAGGCGCAACAAATCATCACATCGCAGGATCACACCAGGATGGACACTTCAACAATTCAGAAAGATACTTTGGTTTGCCAAACTTAAGGACCTTGAAAGTCATATGACACAGCTTAAATTCTATTATAACTAATCGACAGCCAGTGCAACTCTATGTGTTAAGAGGTCGAGGGGGTTCTTGGTCGAAGGCCAAAAATGAGCCTCGCAGCCCTGTTTAACTCTCGTGTATGTGAAGACGCACCTGCGTCTGCCTGGAATATTTTAAAGCCTTTGTGACCATCAAGGGAGTTTAGAAACCTTTAGTTTAGTTTTTCAACCCCTGCAATTATCTTTGAACAAGATTATGGGCAGAAAAATAATTTTGGAGAGCCAATAGTGAGATTAGGAAAATTTTATACATAAGTACTAAGCAGCATCTTAGATGACTGAAAGGGTTAAAACTGATAGAATGCGGGGCTGTTCAGCCAGGCAGCCTAGGGAACGACAACACCTGATTGAATATTCTTTAACTGATAATTTAAGACACCAATTAATAAGGCATTACAATAATCTGTGCCCCATAAATATCCGTTCCTCTCACTTAACCATTAAGGTGTAGTACATGATTAGCTTTCTTCATAATTGCTGAGGGGCACAGGGCCCTGGGTGGGACTTTGGTTTCCCGGGCTTTTCCGCACCCTCCTCAGCTCCCCGCCATGGAGTGGCTTCGGTCACCCAGGCTTTATTGTGGTCGGCAGGGAGGGTTCTGTGGGGGCGCTCGGTTATGGCCTTGGCCTTGCTCGGGGCCTTGGGGCTGTTCAGCCAGACAGCTTGGGGAACAACAACAACAACATGATTAGATTAATGTCCAGTATTCGATAAATGGATATTAATCGTAGTCATGTGCTGTACTTATTACTGTCTTGATGGTGTAATGGTTAGTGTAAACATCTGTGTGTGGTAACCCAGGTTCGAATCCTGGTGGATCACATGCTTGCATTAATTTCTTTGGTAGGTGTTTGGTGTTGGAGTGAAATTAATAAAATAGATTATCATTAGGTACAGGGATATATTGTAGCGAGGTCGGTCTATATGATCTGTCCCCCATGAATATCCGTTCCTGTCACTTAACCATTAGGCTATTTCATAAGTGCAGTTGGGTGTAGTACATGATTAGATTAATGTCCAGTATTCGATAAATGGATATTAAACGTAGTCATGTGCTGTACTTATAACTGTCTTGATGGTGTAATGGTTAGAGTGTTTAAAAATCTGTGTGGTAACCCAGATTCGAATCTCGGTGGATCACATGCTTTCATTAATTTCTTTGGGAGGTGTTTGGTGTTGGAGTAAAATTAATAAAATTGATTATGATTAGGTTCAGTGATATTTTGTAGCGAGGTCGGTCTATATAATCTGTGCCCCATGAATATCCGTTCCTCGTACTTACCATTAGCCTATTTCATAAGTATAGTTCGGTGTAGTACATGATTAGATTGATGTCCAGTATTCGATAAATGGATATTTATCGTAGTCATGTGCTGTACTTATAACTGTCTTGATGGTGTAATGGTTAGAGTGTTTAAAAATCTGTGTGTGGTAACCCAAGTTTGAATCCAGGTGGATCACTTGCTTTCATTAATTTCTTTGTGAGGTGTTTGGTGTTGGAGTGAAATAAATAAAATTGAATATCTAGGAGCGAGCCGCCTATTGGCGGCTTGCTGACGTGGACGGACCTACCTCAGGCCAATATGGCGGGTGCCCAACCCCGAAAGGAGTTGAAATAGGAGAGCTATCCCCCCACCAAAGGCGGCTTTCTAGGGCCTTTCCTAGCTGATGCTGAGAGGATTGGGTTCTAGTCATGTGGTGATGGGCTGGTCTATCAGAGTGAGAGCTGAGCGATCTCTGCCGTACCCATAGCTTACTCTGACTGTTCCTTTTACTTATATATTTTCTAGATATCAAATGACGGCATTTAGTAGTAGCCTCTACGTCTCCAACGTAGAGCTATATACTTATCGTATAATTCCGTTCCGTTCTAGAGCGGGCAATTATCGTAATCACTAGCGCGATTAAATCGATAACATCTAGAGTAGCACCTTACTCTCTCTACTAGGTACGTTGTACACACTTTTGAGGCTACTATTTAAAGGAAATAGGAAAATATTGTTGAGAAAGAAAAGATAAAATTGCAGAATCTTGGCCATCCTATCTGGCTCCTTACGCCGTTGTCATGGGCGTACCTCCTAGCCTGATTGGGTTGGAAGAGCATCTGTTTCGCGCTACCCTCCATGGCAACACACGTTTTTCTTGTGCTCTGTTATTGTGCCTTCCACACCTGTCGCCTTCCCTTTGGGTGAGTTGTGGGCCTTCTTTAAGGTACCTGTGGTTCTAGACAGATAATCCGTGATGTAGGCACGCCGACAAATGGGCTCTAATGTGTTTTATTTGGAGTGTGGCGTCAAAACTGGAGGTTGCTTAACTTTTTTGCCTTCTGCGCATGCGTCGCCGCTTGGGTGACACTCGTTCACGAAGGCCTTCGCCTTTTTTGTTGTTTTATTCACTTGCGGTGGCTTTAGTTTTGTCTTTAGTAGGTTCTTTTCATTTAGGACTTCTTGTCAATGCCTTAGTTTTGCTCATACTTTTTGCGAAATTAGGCCTAGGCTAACTTGTGTCCCTTTGGGTTGGTTGGAAGGGGGGCGCTGACCCATGTAGGGCCGATCCCTTTTCTGGTCTATACTTGTTGCTTACCCTCATCAAGGGTACAGTAACTGGTGGCGCCCTGTAATTTCATATATTACTGACTCAAGTACCGAATAGGCTAACTTCCGTTTTTAGCCTAGCCTAGTAGGGGGGCGTTTGGTGTCCGACTCTGTGGCCTCCTCAATCTGGCATAATATGCCCCTGTATTGATTGGCGGCCCCAGTGCTCTGTCTACCTGACGCTCCGATCCCCACAAAACCGCGTACGTAGCCCGTTCTGATGGAGTTTTTGTCTGACAGTTTTTTGTTCTGTCACCTGCCTCCCTACGGTCTTGACTTTGTTTTACCCACAGGCTCTCCACGCCTGATGTGACTTAAGGAGGGGTTCCCTTTGGGCCTCTCCATTTTTGGAAGGGACTCTTTTGTTTTACTGGCCTTCCACCTTCATGGGTGCCACAGGCCTCGCAGACAAGTACCGATTGGAGCTCCGCCCTGGAACGGGAATTCCCCGCTCTAGGTCGGCCCACTCATTCACGATCCACTGGTCACACTTGGCCACTCCGCTCTGGAACGGGACTTCCCGTTCTATGTCGGAGGTCTGTTTTTGACACTGACTGATACCCACAGGCGCTCCCACGTCTGCTGTGACTTACCAGGGTCCTCGGCTTAAGGAGGGGCCCCACTGGACCTCTCCACTCTAGGACGGGACTTTTTGTGATTTACTAGCCTTCCACCTTTCCCGGGTGCCACAGGCTTCAAGGATAGGGCAACCCTGGGCCCGTTCCGCCCTGGAATGCGTCTTTCTTTGCGCCCCAGGTCGGTCCTATGCTTTGCTACTGAACGACTGACATCTCATACCACTTACGGCTCCAGAACGTAGAGGGCCGCGTACGGCCCCTCTGCTCTGGGACGGGTGTGTCGCACCCGTTTTGGAACGCAGACGCTCCCGCTCGATGACGGGTCTTTTCCGCTCTCGGACGGACATTGCCGTTGACGGCCGCGCTACTCTAGACTCAGTTTAGGCTTAGACTGGTAGTACTATACAGTAAACCCTCGCTATCTCGGACTAATTGGGGGGGAGACCCAGTCCGAGATGACCGAAAATCCGAGATGTCCGAAGTCCGACTTATGTCCGACTTAAGAGAGGAAAATGTCCGAATTGGAAGAGGGAGTCCGAGCCACCAGAGAAAACGGAGACTTCCTTATCACTAACAACTTTGATTCAAGATAAATTACAGTATCCAGCAGACATATATTATAAATATCACTTTCCTTCTCCATTTCACTGTCCTTCTCCACCTCACTGTAGCCTTAGATCTCGGAATTTGCCCTTAGATCTCGGAATTTTCCGAGATATATGACACCTGTCCGACAGACCATGTGGGCCCTCGGAGTATTCCCCTTACATCTCGGAATTTTCCGAGATATACGGCGAACTTTCCGAGAGGCCGATGCCAGTCCGAGTAGTCCGGGTTTCCGACTTCTAGAGGTCCGAGATAGCGAGGGTTTACTGTACTTCCATACTTCAGTGGGTTGAGCCTACCCCTTCGTTTTTTCTGACCTGGGGTTTGGGGTTCTTTGGAATGTTGCTGGTTTCTATGGGCGGCCTGACACTCCTTTTGGAAGGTTCTCTTCGGTTTTCCCTTCAAGGGGAACATGGGGGGGGGGGGAACTCTTCTTCATTGAAAGGAACTCCAGTCTCTGGGCCTAGTGAGAGCTTTTAGGCTACTCCCTGACCTGGTGCCTGTAGTTTATTCAGGGGTCTCTTACATTTTTCTTTTGGGCATGCCCTCATGACTGATAATCCTTCTTTGACCCCATCACGCTCCCTCGCCTACCTAGGCCTCCTGGGCCGTTCCTTCGACATGCAACGCCCTCCGCTCTGGAACGCAGTTTACATTCCGCTCCAGAGCGGGCTTCCGCCCCGAGCTGAGCGGCCCGTTCAGGGCCACTCCGCTCTGGGTCGGTGCTAGGTGAGCTTTGCCTTGCCTCTGTATGGGGACTCAGTTGCAGTAGTTCACAAACTTCTATTTTTCGTCAGACTGTGCTCCCACTCCGCTCTGATGGTACCCTTGGTCATCTTCTCCTCTTCAGTACCTTCACCCTTTGGGTATTATTATTATCCTCTTCATTTATAAGGCCTTTCATGCTTTTCTTCTGGGGACTTGAACCTGCCCCTTGGTCTTTTCTGACCTGGGCTTTTTGGGGTTCTTTGAACTTGCTGGTTCACCTGGTCTCTCCCTGACCCTCCGCATGGAGGGTCCCTCTTCAACCCTCACCACGCAAAAGGGGGGGGGGGGGATACTCGCTTTCATAAAAGGTGCTCCATTTTCAAGGTTTCGTGAGCACTTTTGTGCGTCTTTCTGCCCTTGTGCCTGTTATTCTTCAGGGGTCTCTTCGAGTTTTGTGCATCCTGGACATGGAGTGTCCTACCCATGTCTCATGCTACAGCCGCGATGGGTTTCACCCTCGGAGGTGTAGACCGTGTCTCATCGATATTGACCATTGAGTCTCGTCCTACATTCCCGGACGCTGATGAGGCCGGGGCTCGCCTCTGCGCTACGTGGTCGGGGTTTGCTCTCTATGTCAAGGGCCACCTCCATAGGATTCCACGCTTCATGGACGAGGGGGTGCGCACCATGCTTCCCCTTCCCTCTTATGTCTACAAGGCGCCAGGCCGCCTTTCCTCCGGTGCCTCGTTCGAACGTCCCTCCTATTCCGAGGACGCAGAGACGTAGGAGAGATGCCGCTCTCCTTCACCACATCGCCGACGGTCTCCGACTCCACGCCGCCCTGTCGCTTACCCTGTGCGATCTCCAGGCACGACGGCGTTTCGGTCCATGAACGGGGAGCCTCCTCCTGCCCGGCTCCCTACTGAGGAGCCACCGGTTTTCTCCCCGGGTCGTCGCACTATTTGATCCGGGAACTTGTAGCAGGGCAGGCCGAGGGCCTTCTACCATCTGCTCCTCCGCCGATGTTACCTCCAGCTCCTCCGCCTACAAAGGCGGGGGCCCTGTTTGATACTGCCACTCCTCTTCTGGCACCCTGTGCTACTCCGGGGTCTCCTACGACTGTCGACCCGGACTTCCAGTGTGGCCTCCCTTCTCTCGGTAGACAACGGTCGCCCTGACGTAGGGAGCGTTTACGCTCCGTCTAGTCGTCGCCTTCACCACCAGCCGCCGAACCTGGCTGGCTACGTCCGGTTCAGGCCATCCATGTGGCTCCGGCCAAGGCTCAGGAGGTCACCGCTGGACGGTTTGCCTCCATCCGCACCATGCTTACGAACATGGCGGAGTTCTTGGGGCGCTCCACTACCATCCCTCCTGTTTTACCTGTGGTAACTCCTCTTCTTCTTTTTTGGTGGCCCACCTGCCTACTTCACCTGCTCAACCTGTGGTTGCTGCTCCAGTTGTCCTTCCTCCCGCTCGCTCCCAGGCAGCATCGACTTCTTTTGTCATGCTACCTGAGTGTGGACTGGGGCTGGTTGGTCAGCCTGTCCACGTTCCGTTCCTAGGGACGTTTACGATCCCTAAAAAACGTCGCTTCCCTTCCCTTTACAGAAAGCAGTCGTCGTGGGGGAATGTGGCGGCGTCCCGCCCGGAGCGAGCTCTTACGCATGCACAAGGGGAGCTCCCAGTGCCTGAGAGTTGGCAGGTGCAGCTCAACGCCGTTGGGCACTTTCAGGTTTTGGCCCTGGACGGACTGGTCCCAGAGGTGGACGTCAGGGCTCATCCTGGGAGGGCGGATCTTTAGTTTTTTCCTTACCGTCCTCAGGGTTCCCCCCTGGGTCTCCCAAGTTCTGGTCGGACTTTGCTCGACATGGCGTACATGTCGACGCGCCCGCTCTGTCGGCCTCGTATAAGATTTAAGTAATGTAATTACATAGTATATCTTTTACTGTTAATTGTGGCTGTCGGAAGGCATCGACTTCGGGCTTCTGTCGGTGGTGGGTTCTTCACCACTCCCTCCGGTCGACTACTCCTCCGTGTCGAGCCTCGTCTTGACTTCGTCCGGGGTCTCCACTCAATTTGGGCCTGGTTCGTTGCCCCTACGTTATCTTTACGAACGTATGCCACAATCCTTCACACCACCAGAGAAGAGTGCCCTTGAGCGGGATCACAAGCTCCGGCAGCGCACTGCTCGCATGCTCTCCACCCTCTTAATGCGACTGCAACTAGCTCAGCTTCCCCTCAGGCTTATTGAAGCCCGGCCGGCTAGAGTGCTTGGGAAGGGTGGGGAACACTTCCGGCGAGTGCAACTGCAGCTCGCCCTGACCTCAGTCGGCGACCTTCAGTGTACCATCCATGAGGCTGCGCATTTTTCGGCAGTCTCTGTGGGTGTCCTTTTTGTACGCTGGCGCCGGCTGAAGTCCGCACGTCGCTGTTGCTTTCTGAGCTCGCTATGGACGGGCTCTTCTCTGCCCCTGCATGGCAGGGGACTTCCCTCTTTGCGGCTGCGGGGCGCTTCGAACCCCGTTCCGCTTGGGGTTTCACGGCCCTCCTCAACCGCTTCCTCCCTAAGTTGGGGTCGGCAGACCGGCTCGTAGCGAGGACGCCAGGCTTGGCGGGGACCTTCTGCGGGGAGGTGCCAGGTGGTGAAGTCTCCGACACGACGTCAGTATGAGCGTCGTTCACCACCTCGCCCCTCTCGGCAACTCGCTCTTTGGGCTTCCTCTCGGCGAGTCAGCCTGAGGCGAGGAGTTCATCGGCCGGCGCGCGACTCTCGCCGGGTCACTATCACACACGGAGCCCTTCCCGGTTTTTTCGTCCCCACTATCAGCGATGGCCTCACCGTTCGTGGGCGCGCCGGGTAATAAAGCGGGGTCTGTCCTAGAGGTGTCGGTCCAAGCCTCCACTCAGACAACCTGCATGACATCGGCTGTCTCCCCAGACGTCGCCATGGTTATTCTGTCCATGCATGTGGATGGGATAATTCGGGAAGTCTCGCCCCAACAGCGGGGCTTCCTATCGTATGTCTTTCTAGTCACCATGACGGACATCGATGTGATGTGACCGGTGGTCGACCTGTCGTGCCTCAAATTGATGACTCTATTTCTGTCACGTTTGACAGGTTGCCCTTCGGTCTCCATATCGCTCCGCGAGTCTTTACGACCCTTGTTCGGACAGGCCTTGCCTCTCCTGCTCGGTCAGGGTCTTCAGATCCTGTTTTCCTTGGAGGGTTGGATCTTCGCCGCGGACTCTCCCACACGCGGTGTACACGACACTCTCCTTGTCGTCCAACTCGTCCCACGGTTAGGTTTACAAGTCACCATTCCCAGGTCACTGCCTTCCGCCGTCGCACGATGTGACGTGGGCGGGCCTCGACTGGGACAGGACGAGCGCGCCTGTCACCCAGAGTCGATTGACTGTGTCGTAATTTCGGGGGTTACTTTTTGCCGCATTGCACTCTATCTCGATTCCCAGAAAACTCTGGGACTCGCTGCTCGGGTCGCTCCATTGGGCGTCGCTGACCGTTCCCTTAGAGAAGCTCAGCGTCAGCCGCCTACTTTAGCTAGGCATCAGGGCTTTTCCGCTACTGCCTCCACTTCGGCTTTGGCCGATTCCGCGCTCGATCCATTTGCAATTGACACATTGGGTTGTTCGGGGCACGCTCGCGAGAGCGGTACCCTGGACTTCGCCACCTCCGACCATCTGGATAGACACGGATACGTCGAGCGAGGTGGGATGGGGTTCCCAGTCAAACGCGGGCCACCAACATCAAAGTAGATGGGCAGGCCCTCACCGACAGGTGGAGGGCCTTCAGGATGGACAACATGGCTGCGGTGCATTGCATACAGCGACAGGGCTCCTCCAGGTCCGCCGTTCTTCAGGACCTGGCGGGGTACCTGTTTTACCACGCTCACCTTTACACCGTCACACTGCATGCAACCTACCTGCCCGGGACTGCCAACCTATGGGCGGATGCTCTGTCGACGGGACAGAGCACCCGAGTAGTATGGTCTTTCCAACACACCGTATTCGACGACCTAGTGGCCTCCTGGGGTGTTCCGCAGGTGGACTGGTTCGCCTCATGCGAGGTGACCGAGTTGCCTTTGTTCCTGTACCGCTGGATTACAACTCCAGCGGGGGAACCGGACGCGTTCAGCGAGGACTGGCGCTGGTGGCGGTCGATTTATGTGTTTACACCACCCGACACACTTTTTGATGTGCAAAGTCCTCCACAGGCTGAGAGGGTACCAGGGGTTAGTTTGGTTGATCGCGCCCGTCTGGCCGGCCCATTCCTGGTCCGCTCAGCTGAAGCGGTGGTGCCCGAGTCCAGTTCCCCTCTCGATCTCCGATTTCCACTTGGGATCGATTGGTTACCTAGGGGCCTCGTTGACCTTCACATCGTGGATGTTTGTGAGGCAGGGTGGCTGCCAAAGTTTAATCAATCTTTGACTGTCGAATCCTCTCCACTGGACACATTCTACATGGCAGACTTACGACTCTCACTGGCACAGTTTTACTTCTTGGATAAACAACACATCACGGACGCGACCATCGGTGGCGTTCGATTTTCCCTACCTCATTTGGTTATTTTGAGACGCGTCCCAACATGTACACCACACTTAGGAACCGCCTGTCGGCCATTCGGGTACCGTTTGAAACATTCACGGGGTTGGTCGTTCCTCACAAGGAATTTAATTTCTTCATGCAAGCCTGCTTTAGGCCACCCCCGCGTCAGATTCCTCCTCAGTGGTCTCTGGCGGAGGCTCTCAAACTGCTCTCGTCTGCCTCTTACACTAATTACCCCATGCCTGAACACTTCCATGACAAGACACTGTTCCTTCTGGCTTTGGCGACGGGTGAAGGAGTCTCAGAGATGGCTGCCATGTCTAGGACCCGGCATTGCTTACAATTTTCTCCCGTCCTTGGGTCAGTTACTTTGGCTCCGTCTGTTCGTTTTGTAGCTACAACCGTACGCGACACTCCCGTTTTTAAGCTTTTCCTGTACCAGCTTTCAAACGTGGTAGGGTTCATCATCCGTTATGCCCGGTTCAAACCCTGCATACGTATATGTACTCGGCCAGGCCAGTGTCGGGGTTGGCATTACGGGTGGCGCCTACGACCGGTAGGAGGCTAGGTCGACCGTGCTGTGGGAATTCGCCTGTGCCGGATTATTCGGGCCTGTAACCCAAACGTTCAGGGCACAGCTCATGACGTCCGTTCGTACGCTGCTACGTTCAGGTTTTTACATAATTTTTCTCGACCGGGCATTGCCGACACAGGGCTTTGGTCTACCCCCACCACGTTTGTCTCCTCCTCTCTGTCCATGTCCACGGGCAGACCGGGGCGTCCTTGTAGTGCGTTGGGCCAGCAGGTTCCCTCAGGGTATACCTGCAGGGTTCCTTCTGTCTCTTGTCCTTCTCCTTTCCTGTCCTTCCTTTATTGGGGGGGGAGGGTATTGCGCTATACCCATCCTTGCACCTAAGTTGAAGGATTAATAACTAGGTTAAGATTTTGATATGATTTCTAGTCTTAACCCTTGTCTAGCGGGGTGTTTTGAGCTATTTTGGGCATATTCAGGCCCTCCTGAATGATCAATCAAGTATCTGCATGAAAGAAAAAAAATTTTAGCAAAAAAATAGGCGCTAAAAGCTTCAAAATGAGACCAGAACGAGCTACGTAGCACTCGTGGTTCTCATACAGTGATACCAGTAACATGGGAGTTTAGCGTATTTCGGCATATTTTTCCCAGCTATGGTCACTACTGGCTACACTGCCGGCCTCTTGAGAACACAGGGAACATGAGTTAATGGGCGGCGGTAAGCCCTGGGAGTCGGCTGTCTGGCCCACTGTGCTCCCGGCCATTTGCACTCTATTTTAACCATTTAATAGCCTTAATAATGCTCCTAACTTGCTGCAAATTGGTGCACGACTTAAGTCGAGCGCCGCTCTTTAAGGTTTAAGTATACTACGTTCTTTTGGTAGGTCTTGACCTCATACCACTGAACTTTTCTCATCTGGCTTTCAGTGCTGGTCACTGACAATGCTCATGTTTTTTCTCGTCACATCCTGTACAGTACTCCTATTCGGCGTATGTCTTCCTGCTTTCTTCCGGAAGGAGGGGGGGGGGGGGAAATCCTGGAATTCATATTCATCATTATGAAATGCATCATTCTTTGTCTTAGGCTAAGTTATCCCATGGAATAAGACTTGACTGTACTTGACCTCTCTTGATATGCACCTGTCAGTACACTTTCTATAAACTCTCTTGTTTAAGTCGGTCTTTCCATGGTCCTGATATTTCCTAAGGGCTAAGTTTGTGTTTTCCGCTTGGATGTCCGCCTCCAATTTGTTACTCTAGCTCTACGTTGGAGACGTAGAGGCTACTACTAAAATGGGAGGTTTGACACCCTCCCAAATACCAAAGAAGGAAAACCTTCTATTTGGTAGTAGCCTCGGAGTATCCAACGTTATAGTATCCCGCCCTCACACCGTACCCCTGCCCATCCAATCTTGCCTCTGTGTAACTTGATATCTAGGTGCTCTTCCAGCCCAATCGGGCTAGGAGGTACACCCATGACAACGGCGTAAGGAGCCAGATAGGATGGCCAAGATTCTGCAATTTTCTCTTTTCTTTCTCATCAATATTTTCATTTTTCCTTTAAATAGTAGCCTCAAAAGTGTGTACAACGTACCTAGTAGAGAGAGTAAGGTGCTACTCTAGATGGTATCGATTTAATCGCGCTAGTGGTTACGATAATTGCCCGCTCTAGAACGGAACGGAATTATACGATAAGTATATAGCTCTACGTTGGATACTCCGAGGCTACTACCAAATAGCAGGTTTTCCTTCTTTGGTATTTGGGAGGGTGTCAAACCTCCCATTATTCGCGAGTGAAGGGGCGTGTTTTTAGATTGTTGTTTAATGGGTAAATATGCATTTCCGCCTATTATCACACATCAAAACACCCTTACACAACTCTAATCTAGATAAAACAATATAATTTTGTATTTAGCTATTTAATTACATCATCTTTACTTATGAATTACTTAAGAAGTGCGTGCGGAGTTACATGGAGGGATAGACAGACTAATGAGGAAGTAAGAAGGTGTGGTGTGGAGGTAGATGTGCTGGAAAGTGTGAAAAGGAATAACTTGAGATGGTTCGGCCATATGGAACATATGGAAAGCGAGAGAATGACTAAGAGGGTGTACGAGAGCGAGGTGGAGGGACAGAGAGGGAGAGGTAGACCGAATGAGAGGTGGAAGGATGGAGTGAGGAAGTATATGAACGAAGGCGGTGCTGGTTGGGGGGAGGGGCGTCGACTGACTGGGGACAGAGGTGCATGGGGGCGGTTCGTTCGTGGCCACCCCTTCGGGGATCACAGCGTCGGGCAATAGAAGAAAACAAATTTAATCTTTATATTGACTGGAAAAACACCTTAAAACACACTAATTTATTAGTAGTCTTGGCAAATCCAACGTCAAAGCTATTAACCTAATTGCAATGACGACTTGTCTATTTTGACTGCTATGTCGTCATTCCAACCGCGGTTAAAAAAGAAAACGTCTAGAGTCTACTCCTTATCTTGCTCTAGGAGACGTACATTAACCAAAACTACCACCGAAGGTGAAAAAAGCATAGAAGAGAAGAAAAAGGGGTTTACCTTAGTTACCGCTTAAGGCCCATCCCGTGTTCCGTCATGTGCAGATCCCTGTCGAACGTGCGCATGAGCGACCCTCTCTTGTTATCATTTTTTCACGCGCCTCCATTGATTGAGTCCGCTTTTGTTGTGCTCCTTTAATTCACCATGTTTAGGTTCGTTTCGGCTTATCTGGCCTTCTTTTTTTTGTTAGACAGATGTTACGTGATCTAGGGCACACGTAAATGGGCTCCTAAGTGTGTATAATGGAGACGCTTGTGGAAATAGCCTACCGAAGGTACGGGGGCGCCTGGCGTTCCTCGTATATATTTTTCATTCTTTCTCTTTTCATATTATTTTTTCCTGTTAGTCTGGGCATAGTTTAGCTTTTAGCTTATTTTAGCCTAGCTCGTTTTCTCATTCAGGAATTGCTATGCCCCTATGAGTTTTCATTTTTTCATAGCCTAAGGTGTAAAGTTGGTAAACAATCTGAGATTTCGATGGTGGCGGTGCTGTTTGTAGAGTTTGTATCGCATTATTAGCGTTATTCCCGAGTCCCCCCTTTCGAGCCTTCACTGTGTCTCAAGGGCCTGGGCGACAGGTGGTTCGTGATATTCCAGGGGTACCCCAGGGGGGCCCCTCCTTCACACCACAGGGTTTTTTCGCACCTGACACATTCTCTGCTCACGGCTAGGCCACCCTTTTTCTCAACAGTTTTGTTTACTGGTTTTTGTTTTCCCTTCCTGTTTCACCTCCATCCTTTCATAGTCTTTTTGCCCAATTCAGGGGTACCCCAGGGGGGCCCCTGTATGTGCGAAACCACCTTCCCTGCCACTTCTCCTCATGGGCTTTGCTCTATCTCTGTGGGTTGGGTGGTTCCTGGGGGATGTGCCTCCTCTCCCCTGGTGTGTCTTCCTTGCCTCTCCCTTTACCGGTTGAGTTAGGATCATATATCAAGGAAGACACTGCTCAGCTTGATGGCCATCCACGCTTGGAGTTCATAAGGAGATGACGCATTTTTGTGGCCTTTTTTGGTATTCCCTAGACGCTCCTCTCGCTTTTTCGGCGCTGGACCATCTCGGCCGGTCCCGCAAATTTGCGGTAGCTGGATTCGGTCCTCTGGGACATTTCGGCTCCCCGCAAATTTGCGGAGATCGCTGGGGGGTCCCGCGGAGATGCGGGAGGGTTGTGTCGGTACGGTTATGCCTCCATTGGCCCGCACATTTGCGGTCATAGTTGGCTTTCACTGTTGACCTTTTTTATGTCATCTTGTTGCCTGAAACTATCTTGGTGTGTGCACTTTACTGGTGTTATAGACCCTGCATGTAAGATGTTGAGTGGTGGTTGACACTTTCTCCATCTTTGCAGGTTCTGCTAGTGCTCTTCCGCCTCGCCCGCCCTACTCACCTACCTCTGTGCTCCCGGTTTAGGGTGAGTACGGTTACCGGTTTGCATGTATTTACCTAATTTACCTAATTGTAGTTTACAGGAGTTGAGCTAAGCTCGTGTTGTCCCGTCTCTCAGTCTACTTTTTATCCAATTTTTTCTTGAAAATATGGATGTTCCTTGCCCCTACCACCTCCTCCTCCAGCCCATTCCATTTGTCAATACATCTATAGGGGAAGCTAAACTTCCTGATATCGTTCTTGCAGGTAGGTCTTTTTACTTTGTAGCTGTGGCCTCTAGTTATTCCTGTATCCATAATTAATATATCCTCCCTATCCAGCCTCTCCAGCCCCCGGGTACATTTGTACATCATTATCATGTCTCTCCTCTCTTTTAGACTCTGTAGATTTAATTTGTCTAGCCTCCCTTCATATGGCAGTTCTCTGAGACTTGGAACCAATCTAGTGATTGCTCTCTGGATTCTTTCTAACTTGTGAACATGTTTCTTTAGATGCGGGGACCACACCACTGCTGCATACTCCAATCTTGGTCTAATCATACTCTTCATAATTTTCACTACCATGGTCTCATCCAAGTAGTTCAGAGCAACTTTCATATTCCCGGCCATTGCATACATTCCGCTAAAGAGCTTGTTAATATGTTTCTCTGGCGACAAATTATCTTGTATAATCAACCCTAAATCTTTTTCTTTTTCGGCCTTGCTAATTATATTATCTCACATCCTGTACTCCCAATTTGGTCTATTCACACTTCTTCCCATATTTAACACATGGCATTTACTTATATTAAATTTCATTTTCCACTTGGTGCTCCATTCGTATATTTTATCTAAATCCCCTTGCAGCTCCTCACAACTACTTTTATTTGTTATTTGTCTCATAATTTTTACGTCATCTGCAAACATTGACATGTAAGAGTTTATGCCTATCGGCAGGTCATTCACGTACATAAGGAACATGAGAGGTGCCAACACAGATCCCTGCGGCACACCACTCTCAACTTTCTGCCACGATGAGTAAGTTCCTCTAATGTTGGTCCTCATTTCCCTATCTGTTAAATAGCTCTCCATCCATTTCAGCAAACTCCCCCTGACACATCCTAGCGTCTCAAGCTTAGATAATAATCTCTTATGTGGTACCTTATCGAATGCTTTGGAAAGGTCTAAGTAGACGCAGTCCACCCATCCGCCTCTCTCTTGGAGTACATCTATCACCCTACTGTAATAACATAGCAAACTGGTAACACAAGATGTCCCTTCTCTGAATCCAAATTGCTTTGGGGTTATTATCTTCTTTCTCTCCAACATTTTCATCCATCTCTTCCTAATTAACTTTTCACAAATCTTGCATACAATACTAGTAAGTGAAACTGGTCTATAGTTTAGAGGGTCCTCAGGGTTTCCATTCTTGTATATCGGAATGATATTAGCTCTTTTCCATTCAACAGGAACCTGTCCTTTATCTAAGGAAGCTTGAATTATGTCCCTCACTGGCTCCACTAATTGCTCTGCACACTCCTTTAAAACCCAGGCAGACACTTCATCCGGTCCCATAGCTTTCCTTACTTCAAGTCCTCTCATCGCAGATAACAGCTCATCTCTAGTTATTTCAATCTTACTAAGACCACTCTCCAGTACTCCCGCCTGTGGTTCGTCAAAACCTTCCTCTCTAGTAAAAACTGACCCCAATTTGTTATTCATTATCTCACACATGTCCGATACATTTTCATACGTCCTAGCATCAACTCTTAATTTAGTAATTTGTTTCTTTACCTTCAACTTACTGTTTATATATTTATAAAATAATCTAGGGTCACTTTCACATTTATTTACTATATTCTTCTCATAGTTCATTTTAACTTGCCTAATTATGTTAACATATCTATTCCTCTCCTGTTTATATTTATTCCGTTTACTCTCAGTGTTCCTTCTTCTTAATCTAGCCCAAGCTGCATCACGCCTACCCAAAGCTCTTTTGCATTTCAAATTAAACCAATCTTTCTGCTTAGTAAAATTTCCAGTTTTATATCTTGGGACAAACAGATTGGTTCCTACTCTATAAATTTCGAGGAATCTACTATATTTACCTTGTACGTCCCGTTCCTTCAAAATAAGATCCCAATCTACTCCCTCTAAATATCTTTTCAAGGATACATAATCAGCTTTACTATAATTTAATCTGTCATTTATGTAGCTATTGTCTAATCTATTGGCATTACTCGAGGTCAACTTCCATTTTAGTAATAGGTGATCACTTTTACCTACAGGACATAGATAGTTTATATCACTAATTTCGTGAGGATCTTTTGTAAAAATCAGATCGAGTTTAGAAGGTTCGTTATTACCCCTCATTCTTGTATTTTCCTTCACATGTTGTGCAAGTACATTTTCCGTAACCAACTCCACTAGCCGACTTCCCCAAGATCTCTGATTTGGCCCTGCATCTCCCGATTCCCAATCAACCTCACTACAGTTGAAATCTCCTACCAAGATCAATCGATTCTTCCTTAAAAGCAATCTTCTCAACGACTGAATCATATCCTCTACCATCTCCTCAAACTCCAACTCCCTCCATGCTCTGGTCTTTGGTGGCATGTAAGCTACTGCTATGTCTAGCTTTTTTCCTTCTATATCATTGAGTTCAACTGCCATTATTTCTGCCTTGTCATTATTTAACTCCACATGCTTTGCTGTCATAGGGTTCTTAACTAATACTGCCACTCCACCTCCCCTTTTACCCTTTCTATCATTTCTCCATATATTATATCCTTCACTAAACACTATGTTGCTGTCAAAGTCCTGGTTCAGCTTTGTCTCTGTCAAACAGACTATCTGTGGTTGATCTTTTCTTAATATATTATCTAACTCTACCTTTTTACTGTTTATTCCATCTATATTAGTGTAGTAGCACAGTATATTTGAATCCACCTCCTTGTTTCTCTTCCCTCTCTGCCTCCTACCAGGTTCACCTCCTCCTCCATCCCTTCCCTGACCCAGTTCCACCTCCCCCGCTAATTCTATTCTCCTCCCCCCTCTCTCCCCCTCTGTTCCACCCTCTCCACCACATCCTGGCTCTCTCTCCGGTCCCCTGCTCCCTGCATTATCTCTCGCTCCGTCTCCTTGCTTTGACTTCGTACTTGTCTCTCTGTCTCTTTCCCTATCACTCCTCTTACTTTCGGTTCTTGGTGGCTCCTGATGTACCACTTCCTTACTTGCCCTTCCCTTATTCTCCAAAAAAAATTCTTCTTTTGCTCTTCAGACAACTTTCCATTCTCTTCATCAGCCTTAGCTTGGAGTTCCCTTAACTGTTCCCGTTCTTCTACACTTAGGTCCTTTTTTACCCTTATATGATTCAGCTCTGTCGAATTTAATTTCCAGCTCACATTGGCTACTGCTTCTGCTGTTGATCTAAACTTTAGTTCCACTCTTAGTGGTCTCATCTCGCCCTTCTTATATATTCATAACCTTCTCACCTCCTCCAGTTCTTTTACCCATCCATAACCCTCGTCTAAGTAATCCAGTATCCCCTTGACTTTCACAACATCCCTTTCCTTTCTTACCTTCATATCTGCCAGGTGCTCTTCCACATCTCCAAAGATTACTACACACTTACCTCTATCTATTGTCTCTCTCACTACCTTCTCTTTCTTCTTTAAAACTTGCACTACATTTTTGTCAAACTCTACAATGTGTGTTCCTGTTTCCCCATGCTCATTCCCTGGTTCTTATTGGACATTCTCTACCCTTCGACGTGCTGATTCTGGTGTGTGTTCTTCCAGTGCAGGTCGGATGCCTTGCTTTCGCCATGGTTGTAGCTCCCCGTGCTTGGGGAGCCTCAAGTCCTGCTTGCGCCACTCGCAATGTGTGTCCTCTACGGCCTACCTCCCTGCTCTGTGTGGCCCGTGTCTGGCCCTGGTGGATGTGGTGCACCATAGCCCTGGTTCCTCAGCGGCGGCAGTGGCCTCTGCTTCCCTTCAGTCGGTGTGGGCGATAGTCTCCCGCCACGTTAGGACTGTGGGCCGCCGTTCCCCGGCCTTTGTTGCCGACCGGATCCGCGTCGCCCTGGGTATCCCTGACCCGACTGAAGGCCGTTCACCTCGCCCTCTCCCCTGGGTCCCGCAGCTGGTCGTCACATCGTCGGGGGGATCCCCGGCTCCGTCCTCGCTATCGCTCGCCTCGTCGCCCGTCCTCTACTGCCCCTCGTCGTCCTCCTGATCGCCTTGACGACGCCCATTGCCCTCGTCATGGTTCTCGCCTTGAGGCCGGGGTTAGCGGCTCTGCCCCTGTGCGCCCTCCCCTGGCCTCTACGGGTAGGGGCTCTACTGCCTTCCGCCCACTTCCCCTGCACGAACGACGTCCTCTTCCTTTGTCCTCTACGCGCGCGGAGGTTCAGGCTGTAGCTGGCCCTCTGCTCCCTCCTCCTACACTATCCAGGAGGGTCCCCCGGGATGTAGTTGCTTCTCCTCCTACTTCACCTGCTTCGGTGCCTATTCTTCCTTCACGGTCTCGTCCCGAGGTGGAGGTCCCTCCCTCCTCCGCCTCGGTGTCGGGCCACCCTGTTATCTCAGCCCCGGGGATCCTTGCTCTGTTTCCCCCCGCGGCTCCTTCTGACCTCCTTTCACCCGGCCAGCCTTGCCACTCCCGTCGTCCTGCTCCTCCTTTCCTTCTTCTCTCCCTGACCTTCCCTTACCGTCTCGCCAGGGGGGTACCCCTCCTCTTGGCTCGGTTGGGTTTAGCGAGGTTTCGGGGTCCCCTTTCTCAGGGGCTGACGTGTCGCTGGAAGAGGGGGATGGTGCTGTTTCCCCCTCGGGCGTTCGTGTTGGGGACGAGTCCCTCAGCGGCGACACACCCGTGGTCGCTCGCCTTCCTTGGGCCGCGACGCTGCTGGTTCGTGTCGTGGGTCTCGCTCCCGCTCACGCTCTACCAATCTTGGGGGGGGGGGGGTCGCCTCTCTCGGATCGATTGTCGGCTATGCAGGGGTGGCTTGTGTCACGCATCGACGGGCGCTTGGAGTCGATGCAAGACTCCCTCTTATATCGCTTCTTGGCGGTGACACTCCCTCAGTGCCTCACCCTACCTACCCCTGCTACGGTCCCCCTACCTTCTGCAGGCCTACGCTCTGGTCGGGCTTCAGCCGCCGGGACATCCTTCGGGATGTTCAGTCCCTGGCTGTGTTGACGGGACTGTCCTCCTATGGGACAGGTTTGTGCGACGACGGTACGCCTGGCTTAGCCATCGTGCTCGTTCACCCTCTCCCATTGGGGGCCTGGTTTGCTGTGGCCTTTTACTTCGCCACCCGATCCGTCGACGGCTCTCGTTCAGTCCCTCCCCCGGAGTCGTCACTACTTTTGCCTCCTCTTGTGTCTGTCGGCGGGTTGGACGGCACGTTCTGGTCCTGGTTAAGCGTGCCCGTTCTTGAACTTTGTTCTATTGCTACCCTGTTCTTCTCTCACCCAGATAAGTCCTCTGTCGCCAGGGATTTTCCCTTGCGACGGTGGGTGACACACTTCTTATCTTGTCTTTTAGGTTCCCTCCAGACATCTGTTCACCACCTGCGGCTTCTCGGGGCGTCTGCCCCAGGCGATCTTCGCGAGGGTTTGGTCCGCGTTCGGCGGATCCACCTTCGGCTCGCGGTGTCTTTGGTTCCCGAGCTGAAGGCGGTTTTGTGCGTGGCGACTCGGCAACGCCGGACGGTACGGTCCTCGTTCTGCCGGACAGCCCCCTTGGATATTCGTCAGGGTTGGTTGTCCTCTGCGCTCTCTACGTCGGGGCTTTTTGCGCAGGATGCTTGGGTACGCTACGCTTCTCTGTCGGCGGACCCTGCTTACGTCCCGCAACGACGCGATCTGTCGCGAGCGGGTTCTTCTCAGTCCCGTCCTTCTGACGGTCCTCTTCGGGGTGCTGCTGCACGTGCTGCCGCCATGCATGGGCGCAGGACCGGGCCGTTGCAGGCCAGTGCGTCGGTTCCGCATCGCACTTCTATTCTTGCCCCCTTTCATCCCCGCCGTGTCGGGGCTGGCCTGCCTTCCGCTTCCGGCCGCCCTTCGACGAGGTCAGACCCGCGACGGACAGGGGTTGGGGTGGCCCGCCCTTTTCGACGAAGTTGGGGGGGGGGTAGAGTGGGTCAACGTGGCGCTCATGACCGCAAGGACCGTACCGGGGGTACCTCCACGTCAACACAATGTGTAGGTTCTCCGGGTCGGTCTCCTTGTTCTCCTTCTCGCCTAGCCGCCCGGGTCGCTCCCCTCCTCTCGGGAGCTCCCACAGGTTGTTTTCGCCCTTGCGCCCCTCGCTGGCCGCGAGGGACGTGGGGGCGGCAGATTGCGCGGAGGGGTCTCACCTGAAGGTGGAGGTCCAGACCCCCACTCCGCTCTTGTCACCGACGCCGGCCCATCTCTTCGGAGGTGGCCAACGTGTTCACATCCATGCACGAGCAGGGAATCGTCAAGGGGGTGAACGCCGGTCACCCGGTTTTCCTCTCCCGTGTATTTCTGGTACCGATGACGAACTGCGACCGGTGGTGGATCTGTCGGCCCTCAATGGGCACATCGTGCACACACGGCTTCGGATGCTGCCGGTACCCCAGGTACGCCTGGCCCTGCGCCCTCTGTCGTGGGTCGTGCCGCTGGCCCTCCAGGATGCGTCTTGGCTCGTTCCTCTCCATCCTCGGTTCCAGCGATTCTTGGCCGTTCGGACTTCCGATCGTGTGTTCCTGTTCGACAGACTTCCCTTCGGTCTCCACATCGCACCGCGGATCTTCTCCACACTGGTGGAGCAGGCTCTGGGTCCTCTCCTCAGGAGCGGGCTCCAGATCCTGTTTTCCTTGGCCGATTGGTTGATAGTTTCCGAAGCCCTAGAACTGTGCGTACGCGACACCCTCACAGTCGTTCACCACGTCACACACTTAGGGTTCCCCATCGGTGTTCCCAAGTCACGCTTGACCCCGTCGCGTGTCGTGCCGTGGGTCGGTCTCGAATGGGATTTGTCCAGCGCTACGGTGACCCAGAGTCTGCCAAACGCGGTGCACCTTCGACGGGAGGTCTTCGCTGTGTTGCACTCGGTCTCCCTCCCGGGGTGGCTCTGGGACTCGTTAGTGGGTTCGCTGCATGGGGCCGCTCTGCCCATTCCCTTAGGGAGACTCAGGCTACGCCACCTACTCCTCATGGGCACCGAGGTGTTTCCGTTGACTCTTATGGATCGGCTCCTGCCGCTCCCGCGTACCATTCGCAGACACTTCGGACACTGGGTTGCTCGGGGCACGCTCTCTGCGGCTGTGGCCTGGACCGCCCCCCCGCCGACGATCTGGGTAGACACAGATGCGTCGAGCGAGGTAGGGTGAGGTTACCGATCACCCCTGGGACATCAACTTCACGGCAGATGGGTGGGACTCGCACCCCTACACATCCATGCCCTCGAACTGTTGGTTCCTTTGTTCTTCCTGAGGGACCACGCGCTGGCCCTTCGGGGACAGTCGGTGGCCTTCGGGATGGACACTCAGATGGCTGTCCACTGTATCCAAAAGCGGGGGTCCTCCAGGTCATTGACTCTGTTGGGGATCTCGGTGAAGTTGTTCTTCCTCGCGAACCGACACACCTTCTCCCTGCATGCCTCCTACCTGCCCGGGACTGCCACCCTGTGGGCGGACGCCCTGTCGAGAGGACAGGGCGTTCTTGTAGACTGGGCAATGCGACGGACTGTGTTCGACGACCTCGCGGCTTCCTGGGGTGTTCCGGAGGTTGACTTGTTCGCATCGAAGGTGCCGCGCCAGTTGCCTCAGTACCTATCCCTCCGGCCTCGCACTCCGGAGGGGGGTCCGGACGCTTTCATGGTAGACTGGGACAGGTGGCGGTCGATCTACATATTTCCGCCACCAGATGCACTGTTGATGTGGAAAGTCCTTGCGAGGCTGCGGCTGTACCGCGGCAGGGTCTGGCTACTCGCGCCTCTGTGGCCGGCACGGGCTTGGTACGCCCAGTTGACACGGTGGTGCCCGAGTCCGGTCCCTCTACCTGTCTCCAACTTCCACTTGAGCTAGGTTGGGGCCCTGCGGACCTCGTTGGCCTTCACATCGTGGATGTTCATGAGGCACGGTGGCTCCCAATCCACGGACGGGACCTGCCTGCCTTCCTGAAGCGTTCCTGGCCGACTTCTCCTTGGGGGACTTACGGGTCCCGCTGGAGGTCTTTTACTAGGTGGATACAGGACACTTGCCAGACAGTTGGCTCTCCTTCCCTCGTCCTACACTCCTTGTTTCACCTCTTCCGTACACGTCACTTTCAAGTCGACGCTATACGTAACCACTTGTCTGCCGTCCGGGGGGTCTTTGAGTCCGTCGCTGGGCTGGTCGTTCTGCCGAAGGAGCTGGATTCCTTCATGACGGCTGCCTTCCGGGAACGATCGCCTCTGCGCCGGATCCCTCCACGGTGGGATCTGGGGCGGGCTATGGTCCTTCTGGCTTCACCCACGTATACACGGGCCGCTACACCGGTTCCGTTGCTCGGGCGTCCACTCTTCCTTGTCGCTCTGGCCACTGGGTATCGGGTGTCTGCACTAGCAGCATTGTCACGGCCCCGGGACTGCGTGCGATTCTCCCCGTCCTTGCATGTCGTCACGTTAGCCCCCTCCCCTCATTTTGTTGCCACGACTGAGAGGGAGACCCACGTTTTCCTGCCTTTCACCGTCCAGGCTTTACAGCGTGGGCATACTCGCCATGTGTTGTGCCCGGTGTCAGCCTTGCACTCCTCTGTTGCGTCTGTGGCGCCGCCTTCGGGTACTGCTGTGTGGGTGTCTCCTCGGACAGGTGGGAGGCTCTCGCAGGTGTAGATAGGACGCCTCATTTGTCGGACCATTCGTGCCAGTAACCCTGTTTGTAGGGGTTCTGCGCGCGATGTGCGATCCTTTGCTGCCTCCTTCCGGTTCCTGCAAAGTCGATCCTTCCCTGACATCGCCTCAGCGGTTTTGTGGTCTTCTCTCAATTCCTTCATCTCCTCCTACCTCTCCATGTACAGTGTTCGACCCCCTCGGCCGGTGATAGCTCTCGGGAGTCGTGTTTCATAGAGCTCTGGCAAAGATACCTGGTCTTCCCCCCCTTGTCCCTCTTTCTTTTACTTTGTTTTATTTGAAACAAGGGGGGGGGGGGGGAGTACGGGTTTGCAACACTTGATTGCAAGTTTGGGATTATGTATTATGTATACAGTACATAAGTGTTTTTGCCACATTGAAAATTGTGTTTTGTTATTGTGTTCAATGTTTTTGTTGGTTTTGGAAGAAAAGGGATTTTGGGTACAGTACCTTTTTGGTTTAAGACAAGTCTATGTTTTTGCATTACTATGAATGACGGGCACGTGTTAAAACTGTTCTTTTTAGCTACTCCTCAGTTTTTCACTCTTTTATTAAACTCTCTTGTTTAAATTGTGTCTTTGTCATTCATAATTTTGTTTTATGCATTGTTTTTTTTTGGTATGTTGGGCTTGGATGTCCTCCTCCTATTTGTTACGCAGCCTTGACGTTGGATTTGCCAAGACTACTAACAAATTGGGAGGTTTGATGTACCTCCCAACCTACCAAATAGGAAAACCTACTATTTGGTAGTAGTCTTGGAAAATCCAACATACATAATACCCTCCCTCACGCCGGACCCCTGCCCATCCGCGTTCTTCTGCTGACGTGAGATGTGATAACAAGAGAGGGTCGCTCATGCGCACGTTCGACAGGGATCTGCACATGACGGAACACGGGATGGGCCTTAAGCGGTAACTAAGGTAAACCCCTTTTTCTTCTCTTCTATGCTTTTTTCACCTTTGGTGGTAGTTTTGGTTAATGTACAACGTCTCCTAGAGCAAGATAAGGAGTAGACTCTAGACGTTTTCTTTTTTAACCGCGGTTGGAATGACGACATAGCAGTCAAAATAGAGAAGTCGTCATTGCAATTAGGTTAATAGCCTTGACGTTGGATTTTCCAAGACTACTACCAAATAGTAGGTTTTCCTATTTGGGAGGTACGTCAAACCTCCCAATCAATGAAGGAACTGATGAGAAAAAGGATAATAATACAAAAAACACATACGTGACTGAAAATCCAATTTGACCCAATAATGATGACAAAATGGGCATCACAATTAAAACATCATGATCGAGTGACTTGTACAGTAGCCTACTATTTAGATATAGGCCTATAAGAGCTATTATAAATTGTGAAAAATGAAGAGATATTGAGTACTGCAAGCGGTAGCCTATAGATATTAGAAACTATATAGTTATAGCTCGAATATAACCGTTTTCTAAAGAACGGTACATTCTCTAATGAGGGGTATAAACTGTATAGTTACTGTTTGAAATTAACCGTTCTCTATTGGGGGGTGCTTGTCGTTAGATGGGGTAAGTATCAGAGGCCTATAATAGCCACATCTTTTATTTATGTACATCAAACATGTTAAATACAAATAAAGTTTATTTTTATACCCTATCGTGGAAAGACTACGGATACACCACTCCTGCTCGGGCCTCACACAATGGCATGGCCCAGTCGTACTGAGCTCATGACGCTGGTGGCATTGCCCCGGAGGATAGCCATCCCTAGTCTTTGCTTGAGCCAGAGGGTTTCCCGGGGTTCTTCTGAAACTTCTCTGATTTTACGGCCTATTTCATTCACCATATTAACCCTTAACCATCGGCGCGCAACATCTGTCGAGTTAAAGAAAACGTGCCCATATGCGGGCCTCGACAGATGTCGAGTGCAATTTTGAGCACGTAATGTGCTCTGAGAGAGAGCTGAGCGGTGCGAGGAGCATAGATTCCCGCCTGACCGCTCGCCACCACCGCCGTGGGTCGACTGAAATTTATTACACCCTCTCTCACTCGCTACACAGGGAATTATGTAAGGAAATGACCTTATTTTAGGGTTTTTGCACTCGTGTTGCACGATCGTTGCAAGAGAACCAGTGGTCGTTGAAGGATGGTTCGGGTGGCATTGGAAAGCTCTGTTTACGCCCTTGCACGGATAGATACTTGTATTACGCTCTGGGTCTTGTTTATGCATGAAAAAGAGCACGGAAACAACCCCATTTAGGGTAAAATCACCCGCATGGCGGGTAATAGAAGTTACCGACCCACCCGCTCGTAATGTGTTAAGGGTGGTAGGGCCGAAGACTCCTGAAGTTTCGAATGCCAGAGGCTCGAACTGATGACTTCTGGCGATGGCTTGATATTTTTCTCGCTTCTACTTTCTGCTATCCGGGCGGCTTCACCTGCTTCGTTGGCGTTTCTGGCGATGTTGGTTATGGAGAAAGTGTCAACACATGTGGCATCCCACACGAGGCACCGGCCATTCTTGTAAGGGAAAGTGGTCATCCCATCTGGCCGTTTGCCGTCTTCTCCGAGAAGTCCATGTGGTTCAAGGATTGATGCACGGTTAGCACTCTGCAGGGCCCGTTTTATGACCATTTAGTGCAGAGTGTCTTGGCAGGCGGCCTGTGCTGTGATTACATGACAAGGCATGGTGACCTTGAGCATTCATCCCCCCACCACCCTTGCAAGTGTGTGGGTGACAAACTGCCGCACCCACTCTGAGCGCGATGGCAATCCGGAGCGCTTCAGCATTCGAGTGAGTTCCAAGAGATGGGATGGGGATGGCATTTAACCACAAGCCACTCTCCAAACGGGCGACTGCCTGGGGGCGTGCTTTTGCAACCTGGTCTGCATTGGTTAGGAGATTTTCTTGAGTTTTCTTCGCCGAGATGGTATCCCACGCTTTCTGCTTGCTCCTGGAGGTACCCTGAGGCTCCTCTGCTCCTGTACTTTCCTTCCAGGTGTTAATCGCTTCTGCTACGTCCCTATTAACCCGGGAACTGCGGGAAAACTCTTAAGAGTTCCCCCGGCGGACTGCGGGAAGACTCTTAAGAGTAAGGGAAAAAAAAAATCTATTTAAAACACCCAAAAAAGAAAAAAAAAAAAAAAAAAAAAAAAAAATTTATTGCCCCTGGGCCATGCCAAATATCACTCCTCCACCTCCCCTCCTTCAGTTATCACCTATTTTCCCTGTTATTCCCTTATTCTGTGGTATATTTTCGTGCTAACATTAGCGAGTTGCAAGCAGGGCATTGTCATCACTGTTAGCAAGCGAGTGCAAGAGAGAGAGAGAGAGAGAGAGAGAGAGTATCGATCGACAGTCTCTCTCCAGACGTGGGGAAAAGTGGTGGGAAAGGAGGTTGCCTCAGCCATACATTATGTAACTCCCGGCCTGTATCGCCGATTTTGACCATCCAAACGCTGTTTCCACTTGTTTTATTGTTGTAACAGGTTAATACCTTTATAATCAACCTATAATAGGCGCATATGGATAAGTATTAATGCTATTTATGGTAAAATAACTATGTTAGTGATGGGAACAGCTCAAATACGTCAGCACAGGAGTGTGGTGTCTCATACCCCCCATGCGCACTTCAGAGGTTAAGTGTCATTCCGGGTTGAGAAGAAAGGATGGACACTACAAGGTCGTTGGTCGCGATAAGGGAAGAGATAAAGGCAGGGGAGGCAATATCCGAGGCTCTCCGTATGCCCAAGCCCCCGAGGCGGACAGGAAGAGTAGCTTGTGTCCAGGTCCGATCTTGAAATTCCACGTTGGTGATGCTGGTCACTGCTTCTCGGATTATCTTGTCTAATTCTTGGAGGCCACCATTGTTCGTGTAAGTCATCGATGTGCGCAAAAGGTATTGGAGTTTTGGGATGGAGAAACAATTCTTGAGAAGGGCCAGAGCTGAGTGGGCATCGATGTGTATCAGGCGACTCACAAGACGTTGAAGCTCCTCCTTTTTACCTTGAAGTGCTGGTGGGATTGCTGCCAGAGTTGTGGGGAACCTAATAGGGTTTGCTGGTGCTCCTGAAGGATCTTTACATCTGGCAATGCGCCTTGAAATTGGGCCTGAGTGTGTTCTCTTTTTTCAGGTGTGTGGTTGAGGAGGACAAGTTCACATTTGGTGTCATTTATCACTAGCCCAGCCTGGCCGAGGTCAGTTATGATGTTGTTTAGATCGGTTAGGACATTCTCTACAGACCCACCCAAGGTTGCATCGTCCAGGTACCATACATTCAATTCTGACCTTCCTTTGTTAGCTGCTGCATCCACCCCTATTGAGAAAAGAGCAGGACCACCTGGATCTCCCTGCTGTAACCCGGTCGCTGATGAGATTACCGTCTCGCCGAAAATCAGGATTGAAGGTTTGGAATAAGCCTGCCAAAGTAGGGGGTACGGATGTGCTCACTTCTTCTTATAGTGGGGCAGATAACTTATAGTGGGGCAGATAACTGGAATAATCGTTCATTTCTGGAAACAAGCACCAAAATTGGCACACATACTCCTTGGGGATTGCTCTTTTGATAAAACCCGTTAGCCACCTAAAAATTCAAGATGGCTGCCATTGAATATACTGAAACATTGCATTTCGCAATAAAATCGCAAAGACTTGTCCTATTTGAATGATCTTGGTGTCAAATCATACATTTTTCACTATTTAGAATCCGAATTTGGAACCATGGACTTACTCACTAGCTTCCTTGTACCATAATATCAGTCCCGGAATCATAATTAGGGTAAAAAGTGCCCATATCATAGGCACCATCAGTCCGATATATTATTGGATGTACATGTAGGCAGTAGGCCTATATTTGTTGTTCACTTATTGTCTTGCTGCCTGGATGAGTATACTACAACGCTTCTAAACCTCGCATCTGCAGCTGCACAGTGCCGTGCAGGTCAGACCAAAGCAGTAGCATTTGCATCGACCGCAGCATTCCGACTTGCATCCACACTTGGTCAGCTGCTGGCAACTCTCTGCAATGGGTGGGAGCTCTGTCCAAACGATCTGCCACAGATCTCCTTTCTTGGTCCAGCCCCAGTTGGCAGGAGTCTGCGTTTCTGGTTGACGTACTGTTTGACTCCAGATGCAGCACGCTTCACATGCTGCTTCAGTGCTGCTCGGGTTGGAGGAATGGCTTCGTACGGCCTCTGCTTCCGAGCAAACATGTCCAACCTCGCATCATCGACACCTTCAGCTGTGCTGGATCTGTCGTACATCATGACCACGAACTTCTCCAAGGTCTCCAGGTCTTCATCATCAACTACCGGTGGGTACTGGCTGAGTTTGCTGAAGACACCAGAAGCCTCATCACAAACATCCCAGGTTTGCCAATCAGACTTCTTCCCTTTGCCACGGAATGCTGAAACGACATCGCAGCCAGTGAAGGCATGGAAGAAGAGCATCCCTTTGCTCTTTTCTGCAAGAGTGCAACACAAGTCATGTACAGGAACCCACCTCAGGTTCTGTCCTTGGCCAAAGGCAACCCACAACTGCTGCAGACTTAGCTCCTGAAGTGCCTGCAGAACACTGACTGCGATGACGACAACATCTGTGTCGCTGGCTTTGACCATGATGACTTTGCTGCCTGCTTCTGTTGCATGCCTGGCATGCACAAAGATCCGCGTGTCAGCTTCTTCATGACTGCGCGGTGCCACCCCAGCCAGATTGATAGTGCGGTTACTGACAGCATCTTCTTCCTTGGTCACAGTGACCACATTTGGTGTGGCCACACGTGCAATCTTATCAGCCAGAAAGTTGAACAGCTCGGCTTTGTTGTCATTTTCTCTCAGGAAGTTTCGCCAGTTTGAGGGAATTTTGCCCTTCCCTGTCACCGTGCGTCTCACCCCGCGTCCTCGCTTTGATCTAGTTTCAGCTTTCAGACTAGATGGCCGGTAGACATCAAACACAATGTCTGTTCTCTTGTACTTGGTAGAGTATGCATGTATTCTAGGAAGGACATCGAGCATTGCGTACTCTTCGAACGTCTTTGAACTCTGTGGGGGCAGACTGTTCACCAACGCTGCACCATCAATGATGATGGTGTCGGCGTCTGGCTCTGCCTCAGGGGTTGTAACTTGGCTCTGAAGAATGGTAGTGAGGTGGGATTTCTGACAGGTGTGGAGCTTTCCACCATCACTGAGGGCAGCAGGATGTGACTGGTTCTCATGACGGAAGAACTCCTTCAAGTCACACTCTCTGCTCTGGCATGATATGAACAGTTGACAGTCTTCCTTCAGCACTTTTTGCTTTGAAGAGTCAACAGAGGCTGGTACCTGTCGAAAAAGTCAACCCTGGTCTTCTTGATTGGTTCATAGAAGGTGGATTCTTCTTCCCCTTCCAGTCCCTTCATAAACTCCTGGAAACAGACCTTGCCTTTCTCAAGGTGTGTGCCAATCAGCTCGGCGGCGAATGGGGTCTCTCTGTCTTTGGAGTGTCTGTGAGTTGCTGCTCCTTCTTTGTACCTTGCGTAGCAGTTGTACTGAAGCAGCTGAGCAATTGCTAGATCTGTCTTTGATGCGCCAAACCTCAGTTGAGATTTGATATCCGCTCCGTGTTCAAGCATGGCCACAAACTGAAGAAGAGTGAGTGGAATGGCCTGCTCGATGCACCCCTCATGGAAGGTTCCATCAAATGTGGACTTGTGATCCAGCATAATAATAATAATAATAATAATAATAAACGGTTTATTAAAGAATGGCAGCCTCATGAGCTGAAAATACACATTTTACAATTTAGTGGATGAACATGAGATGTACAGATATGAGGATGGTAAGTTCAGTTTACAAACAAAATAAATAAATACAATAATGATGCATGTGCAGAATACAAATTATCATAAAATAACCATGAGAGTAAGTGATATACAGTACATATACACATTTATTTACTTACTCATATACAGAACATACGTATATACACGTACGTGCGCACATACATATACATACATATATAGGAACATAAGAACATGCAGTAAGTGTGCACCTGTCCGTATACACAAACGCTCACGTATGCACACAAACATACATACATACAGAAACTGTTTTGGTAGGGTCAGGGTAAAGAGTTGAAGGGTAAAGAGGGTGCAGCAATTCAAGTCCGTACAGGTATGGTCAGGTACAGCCTACTACAATGGGAGGTTAATCCTCGGTAGTGTAGGTGTGTGTGTTAGTTTGTGTGTGTGTGTGTGTGACAGAAGGCGAAATATGGAAAAGCTGGGCGTTATATTGTTAAGGGTGGAAATACATGGATGAAGATACGCGAACACTTAATAATAGATAATGCTTATGCATAGAATTATAATCAGAAGTTGCGCTAGTGAGCAATATGTTCTCGCTCATATGTACGTATATTTACATACATATGTGCATATGACCATATAAATACACGTACAGTACATATATATATTATATACCTTATATTCTCAACCGGGCTCGAACCATTGACAGCACATACACACAGACATACATATACATAAATATATGCACATTACATGCATATATGCTTTTCTCTTATCCTACCTGATACTCTCAGCCGGGCTCGAACCACAAACAGTATACACTATAGACACATATATATATACATAAATAACGCATACATACATACATACACATATACGCACACATACATACACATATACTGTACATACATAGATACACATATACACATATACATAAACAAACTCAAGCAAGTACATACATAATTATATTCTAATACACACACGCACACACACTTATGCATACATTATTAAAGGTGGGCGCGTATATATGGTGTGACAGGCCGTTATTACACATTATTAATAATATTAACAATGGTTGGGATAGGACTATTTTTATATCTATCAGTTCTTGCTCTTATTGGTTGGAGTGTGTTGAAATGACGAGCTGCACGTGTTGGTCTAGGGGCGTCTGGTGGAAGTAAGTTTCTGTGTCGTGGGTGAACAAGCAGCTTAGATGCAAACTGTTTGAGTGTGTTGTAGTGGTGGGTTGAAAGTGCAGGTATGCTAAGGGTGGTGAGAGCTTCCTCGTACCCTGGATATGTGCCTCCCAGGATGATCCTGCATGCCCTCCTCTGAACTCTCTCCAGTTGACGTTGTTGTGTTAGGGTTAGAGAGGAGGACCAGGTGGGAGAGGCGTAGGTGAGCTTAGGGAGTATGAAGGTGTTATATATACTCTTCAGCTCATTCTCCGGTGCCCCCAGGGATCTCGACCGCCTTAGCATAAACAACTTGTAAGTGGCGGTCCTGACTGTGGTAGTTACATGTTTCTTCCAGTTCAGTTTGTTGTCCACAGTGATTCCGAGGAGTTTGGTGGACTCAACAAGCTGAAGGGGATGAGGACCAATTGTGACAGTGGGTGGAGGAAGGTCGGTAACGGAAGTGTTGATGTGCATGACCACTGTCTTGTCATGATTGATAGTCACATGATTGTCTGTATTTACCTAATTGTATTTACCTAATTGTAGTTTACAGGAGTTGAGCTAAGCTCGTGTTGTCCCGTCTCTCAGTCTACTTTTTATCCAATTTTTTCTTGAAAATATGGATGTTCCTTGCCCCTACCACCTCCTCCTCCAGCCCATTCCATTTGTCAATACATCTATAGGGGAAGCTAAACTTCCTGATATCGTTCTTGCAGGTAGGTCTTTTTACTTTGTAGCTGTGGCCTCTAGTTATTCCTGTATCCATAATTAATATATCCTCCCTATCCAGCCTCTCCAGCCCCCGGGTACATTTGTACATCATTATCATGTCTCCCCTCTCTCTCCTCTCTTTTAGACTCGGTAGATTTAATTTGTCTAGCCTCCCTTCATATGGCAGTTCTCTGAGACTTGGAACCAATCTAGTGACTGCTCTCTGGATTCTTTCTAACTTGTGAATATGCTTCTTTAGATGCAGGGACCACACCACTGCTGCATACTCCAATCTTGGTCTAATCATACTCTTCATAATTTTCGCTACCATGGTCTCATCCAAATAGTTCAGAGCAACTTTCATATTCCCGGCCATTGCATACATTCCGCTAAAGAGCTTGTTAATATGTTTCTCTGGCGACAAATTATCTTGTATAATCAACCCTAAATCTTTTTCTTTTTCGGCCTTGCTAATTTTATTATCTCCCATCCTGTACTCCCAATTTGGTCTATTCACACTTCTTCCCATATTTAACACATGACATTTACTTATATTAAATTTCATTTTACACTTGGTGCTCCATTCGTATATTTTATCTAAATCCCCTTGCAGCTCCTCACAACTACTTTTATTTGTTATTTGTCTCATAATTTTTACGTCATCTGCAAACATTGACATGTAAGAGTTTATGCCTATCGGCAGGTCATTCACGTACATAAGGAACATGAGAGGTGCCAACACAGATCCCTGCGGCACACCACTCTCAACTTTCCGCCACGATGAGTAAGTTCCTCTAATGTTGGTCCTCATTTCCCTATCTGTTAAATAGCTCTCCATCCATTTCAGCAAACTCCCCCTGACACATCCTAGCGTCTCAAGCTTAGATAACAATCTCTTATGTGGTACCTTATCGAATGCTTTGGAAAGGTCTAAGTAGACGCAGTCCACCCATCCGCCTCTTTCTTGGAGTACATCTATCACCCTACTGTAATAACATAGCAAACTGGTAACACAAGATGTCCCTTCTCTGAATCCAAATTGCTTTGGGGTTATTATTTTCTTTCTCTCCAACATTTTCATCCATCTCTTCCTAATTAGCTTTTCACAAATCTTGCATACAATACTAGTAAGTGAAACTGGTCTATAGTTTAGAGGGTCCTCAGGGTTTCCATTCTTGTATATCGGAATGATATTAGCTCTTTTCCATTCAACAGGAACCTGTCCTTTATCTAAGGAAGCTTGAATTATGTCCCTCACTGGCTCCACTAATTGCTCTGCACACTCCTTTAAAACCCAGGCAGACACTTCATCCGGTCCCATAGCTTTCCTTACTTCAAGTCCTCTCATCGCAGATAACAGCTCATCTCTAGTTATTTCAATCTTACTAAGACCACTCTCCAGTACTCCCGCCTGTGGTTCGTCAAAACCTTCCTCTCTAGTAAAAACTGACCCCAATTTGTTATTCATTACCTCACACATGTCCGATACATTTTCATACGTCCTAGCATCAACTCTTAATTTAGTAATTTGTTTCTTTACCTTCAACTTACTGTTTATATATTTATAAAATAATCTAGGGTCACTTTCACATTTATTTACTATGTTCTTCTCATAGTTCATTTTAACTTGCCTAATTATGTTAACATATCTATTCCTCTCCTGTTTATATTTATTCCGATTACTCTCAGTGTTCCTTCTTCTTAATCTAGCCCAAGCTGCATCACGCCTACCCAAAGCTCTTTTGCATTTCAAATTAAACCAATCTTTCTGCTTAGTAAAATTTCCAGTTTTATATCTTGGGACAAACATTGGTTCCTACTCTATAAATTTCGAGGAATCTACTATATTTACCTTGTACGTCCCGTTCCTTCAAAATAAGATCCCAATCTACTCCCTCTAAATATCTTTTCAAGGATACATAATCAGCTTTACTATAATTTAATCTGTCATTTATGTAGCTATTGTCTAATCTATTGGCATTACTCGAGGTCAACTTCCATTTTAGTAATAGGTGATCACTTTTACCTACAGGACATAGATAGTTTATATCACTAATTTCGTGAGGATCTTTTGTAAAAATCAGATCGAGTTTAGAAGGTTCGTTATTACCCCTCATTCTTGTATTTTCCTTCACATGTTGTGTAAGTACATTTTCCGTAACCAACTCCACTAGCCGACTTCCCCAAGATCTCTGATTTGGCCCTGCATCTCCCGATTCCCAATCAACCTCACTACAGTTGAAATCTCCTACCAAGATCAATCGATTCTTCCTTAAAAGCAATCTTCTCAACGACTGAATCATATCCTCTACCATCTCCTCAAACTCCAACTCCCTCCATGCTCTGGTCTTTGGTGGCATGTAAGCTACTGCTATGTCTAGCTTTTTTCCTTCTATATCATTGAGTTCAACTGCCATTATTTCTGCCTTGTCATTATTTAACTCCACGTGCTTTGCTGTCATAGGGTTCTTAACTAATACTGCCACTCCACCTCCCCTTTTACCCTTTCTATCATTTCTCCATATATTATATCCTTCACTAAACACTATGTTGCTGTCAAAGTCCTGGTTCAGCTTTGTCTCTGTCAAACAGACTATCTGTGGTTGATCTTTTCTTAATATATTATCTAACTCTACCTTTTTACTGTTTATTCCATCTATATTAGTGTAGTAGCACAGTATATTTGAATCCACCTCCTTGTTTCTCTTCCCTCTCTGCCTCCTACCAGGTTCACCTCCTCCTCCTCCATCCCTTCCCTGACCCAGTTCCACCTCCCCCACTAATTCTATTCTCCTCCCCCCTCTCTCTCCCTCTGTTCCACCCTCTCCACCACATCCTGGCTCTCTCTCCGGTCCCCTGCTCCCTGCATTATCTCTCGCTCCGTCTCCTTGCTTTGACTTCGTACTTGTCTCTCTGTCTCTTTCCCTATCACTCCTCTTACTTTCGGTTCTTGGTGGCTCCTGATGTACCACTTCCTTACTTGCCCTTCCCTTATTCTCCAAAAAAAATTCTTCTTTTGCTCTTCAGACAACTTTCCATTCTCTTCATCAGCCTTAGCTTGGAGTTCCCTTAACTGTTCTCGTTCTTCTACACTTCTGCCTGTGGTCCAGGCTTGAAGACGGTCGAGGATGTCTTGTAGGGGGTCATAGTTAGGGGAGGTGTTATCGACAGTAATGCCGACTGTCGAGTCGTCCACGTACTTCCAGTGGAATGGGGTGTCCTTTAGGGCATCATTAATCAAGATGAGGAACAATAGAGGCCCCATCTTTGTGCCCTGTGGGACTCCACATGTGATGTCTAGGAAGGTGGAGATGAAGCCTTGGTATCGCACTGCTTGTCGTCTGTCACTAAGGAAGTCGGTCAACCACGCAACCAGGGTAGGATGTAGCCCCAACTTTATGGCCTTGTTGATGATGATGGTGTGGTCAACAAGGTCAAATGCTTTCCTGAAGTCAATAAAGGCAAGGGCGAGGGAAGTCTTTCTCTTCTCAAGATTTGTGTAAATATAATCTAGGAAGCTAATAAGACAGTGAGTGGTGGAGGAGGTTTTTACGTTGCCAAACTGTTGGGGATCTATCAAGTGACGGATTTGTGAGTAAGCCCAGGTGAATACAAAGTCCTCACAGATTAGACTAGGGATGGGCGTAATGGCAATTGGTCTTGAGTTCATTAAGAGAATGTGGGGAGGGGGTTTTGGGGATTGGAGTGACGTATGAAGTTTTCCAGTCTGCAGGGCATTTACTTTGCCTTAACCTGACAAGCGCGATATAGACCTAGGTGCTAGGGTAGTTATTTGTGCATTTCTAGCCCTAGATTCTGACAGAATTCGTTATATTTACAATATAAAGCATTATTTGTTTTCGGTATGCTTTTATTTTACATATATGATGTATATATGAACCTTCAAGAGTGCTAAAATAAGTGGGAAAAGCATTTGGGTGGTGAAAAACGAAGATATTGGCCACCCGGTCATAATCTCAGGCGAGAGAGAGCCACAGGCAGCCCTCCCCTCTCGCTGTCTGGGAGTCAACTGAGACGAGCGGGGCGGTGTGTGCCGGTGTCTGGGTGTTGCATAACGATCTTTTATGCAACCCACTTGTGCTACATTATCGCGGGAGAGAAAAATAACCGATAAATGATGATAATAAGAGGATAAATAGGTGATAATTGAGGAGGGGGGAATAAGGTGGGGAAGGAGGGGAGGGGGAGGGGTGAGAAACACATGGATGAGTACTAGAGGGGAATTATCTCACCTAGAGACAAAATCCTTTGTTTTGATAGGCCTTTTTTTTTTTGGAAGGCTTTTTTTATGGTCTTGCTTCCGTGAGGCCTATCGCGTTCCCTATAGGAAGCCTTCCGTGAGGCCTATCGCGCTTGCCGGGTTAAGGAGGCATTAATTATCGAACAAAGGGGGGTGGCAAATTCCACCGAAAATTCTTTGTATATTTTCATGGGTAGGTCTACTGGGGTTGTTGATCTTTTTTATTTGAAACTGGAAAGCTTTTTGGCCACTTCAAATTCTTGAACAGTTACTGGGGGGGAAGGGGATGGGAGGAAGGCAGGGAGGTTGCTGCGGTCTAGTTTGGCAGATGGTAGAGAAGTGATTATTTATCAGTTCAGGTGCATCTACACGAGGGACATGGGAAACACAGGGGATCGAAGGAGTCCCACTACTTAAGCCACAAAGATTCTTAATTTTAGAGTACCACTGACTGATATTGGTTTGTTTTAAATTATGAATCTTTGTAGGGTAGTAGGACTTCTTCGCCCAACGGATTTCCCTTATCACAATGTTGCGTAGGTCCTTGTAGCGATTGTTGTCCGTGTAGAAGGCCTTGTTCCGATTCTGCATCAGTCTTCGCAAGATGTTAGCTGCTTTGCCAAGGATAATAGCTTCACTATAATAGTCAGAGGCTTCTGACAAGACAAAGCCCACATCTTTCTGGAAAGCCAGAACATCCCTTCCCTGCTTGTGCACTTCCAACTCCGGTATTTCTGACAACAATTTTTCCTTCAGTCTTGTGGAGTTGACAGCAGGTGCATCAACACCCAGCTGTTCCAGGCACTGGGCATACAGGTGAACTATGTCTTCAAGTCGGAAGACTGCAGGACCCTCGCCAGATCTGGTGGTCTCCACTAGATATGTGACTAGCTCTGAGAATGCCTGTGGGTGGGCATCCTCTTCGGGTGCACGTTCCTGTTCCAGTCTCTTGGTGGCTCTGAGGTACGTCCTCTCTATTGTACAGGTCTGTCAAGCATGCAAAATGGTATTTGAGCTCCTGTGCAATAGCATCTCCACCGCTGAGTCTTGCAAGAAGTTTTCCGTCATTTAAAGTTTGGGCACATTCATTAAGTCTGTTATTGAGGTTCATCGTCATAACTTGTCTGAGTTCAGAGGATGGGCTTCTTTGTCACATATGAAACACGTTTGGCCTTCAAGGCTGGTTCTACGCAGCTTGGTCTGGCATTCTACTGGCTGAGCACTCTCTGCTCTTCTTTTTCTGGCTCTCTCCAGTTCCGTGTTGTTGAACATAAGGCGACAACTTTGGTGATACTGCGCCTTGTTCCTCCTCAGAGTTTCTTCAATGCCACCACCATCATCAAGTCTGGCTGGATCCAGAACAATAGGCATATCATTAATTGCGTGAAAGAGGGGAATAGTAGTCGCAATCATAGTGTAGCCATCATATTTTTGTGGTTGTTGTGCACGTGGTGACTTGAGCTCTTCACTCTTCTTCTTCTGACAAAGACAACACTTGCTCCAGTCAGTCCGGAATTTAGACGGTCCTGGATCTGTATTTGCCATCTTGGTGAATACAGTATGATAATTATCTGTAACACAGATATAATAGATAACAGATAATCACAGTATATAACAGATAATAACAGTATGATATAATACAGTATGTTATATGATAACAGGTATAACAGATAATCACAGTATGATAATTATCTGTATTCAGTGAATCAAGGCCGAGGGGTTATCCTTTTACCACCTTGATCACAATCATGCACAATAAGGTATGGGATACGACTAGGTTCGGGAATAAAAATATATGACCTACACCTAGCCCGATCGTTCATCCAGTATCATTTAAGTCCCGTGCGATCTGTACACCATCCAGGTAACTACATGCAAAGCAATGTAAAGCCCCGTTACCCTTGGCTCGGCTCTCCCGCGCTGGCACACCCTATCAATTCAGGCGCGGCTATCTAACTAAACAAATATGTTAAACTACATGTAATCTACGGTAGCTAACTGATGCGGGGCTTATTAGACAGCATTTGGGACACTAAACTAATTATTTAGCTACACTAAACTAATTATTCAGGTGATACTGAACCCCATGCTGAGTTTCACAGCAGCGGTGCCACCAGTGTGCCCTGGCTGTGCGTTGACATCCGCTCTGTTGAGCTACTACTCTACACATTCCGCTGCAAGTCTCTCAACGTCCCCCCCCCCCACCGCATCGTGTCATGTCCAGTTTGGAAGCCTTGTACAGGAAGATGCTACACATACTAAACCTCTAACACTACTACGATATACACTACCATGCATTTTGGCAGTCAGACGTAACATGAACCTCTAATTTAGCAGAATATTAGGATTCCGGGACTGATATTATGGTACAAGGAAGCTAGTGAGTAAGTCCATGGTTCCAAATTCGGATTCTACATAGTGAAAAATTTATGATTTGACACCAAGATCATTCAAATAGGACAAGTCTTTGCGATTTTATTGCGAAATGCAATATTTCTGTATATTCAATGGTGGCCATCTTGAATTTTTAGGGGGCTAACGGGTTTTATCAAAAGAGCAATCCCCAAGGAGTATGTGTGCCAAATTTGGTGCTTGTTTCCGGAAATGAACGATTCTCCTGAAATTTGCAGTTAGGGATCTAACTGGTGTAACCGTTGACACATTTAAACACAAACTAGACAAGTGGCTGGTTAGAATCCCAGACCAGCCACCAACACCAGGCTACCCAGGGTCCAACAACAGTCTCCCATCAAGAGTCCAAGACCCAGAGATGAGGAGGGGAGCGCTGCCCGGAACATGCGGAGGTCCACCTTAGCTGCGTCGCTCCCAGACGGAATTCTTCAAAGGTAATCAAAGGTAAGGTAATCTGCTCCACTATTATTAGATACCTCTTGGCGGTATCGCTTGTTACAGGGTTAATTGGACTGCCCATACAGCCAGTGCACACAGCCCTTCAATCAACGATCAAACGTCGTTAATTTTATGCTATTGGGGAAATCAGAACTTGGGCTATAATCAAAGTACAGTATACCAGATGATAGTGTAAGCAGAGGATTTATCCTTTGTAAAGATGTCTGAGCGTGGAGAAAGGTCCTCATCTTCCAGCAAAAAGACCGAGTTGATATCTTTCTTGTCTGGAAAACCCATTGAAATTCCTGAGAAACATATAGTACGTAGCCAAGCCTTATTACTTTATGTGATAGCATGTTAGTTTATATGTGTAGGCCTATATGGTTATTATGTTATAGGGTAAATATTTAGCTATGGTCCCGTTAAAATATCCTCAAGTAACCTAGGCTATTAAAAACTATTCAGGGGACTGGTTAGAACTTGTAGGATGTTTAATTGAAGGTCGGAAATCAGTATTTACTGAGAAATAAAAGTCTTAAATGCGCTATGTTTTACGGGAGGGTCTGTACGCCGCCACATACGCGCGGCCCCGCCCACTGCCCATAATGTACAAATATTATATTAGATTAGATTAACCTAACCTAACCTAACCTAACCTAACCTAACCTAACCTAACCTAACCCAACCCTAATATAATATAATATAATATAGGCTAGCCTAAGGTACGATTTTAGTTACTGGACACCTATTTGACAGGTAGGCTACCACCGAGGATTTAATACATATTTGTTTTCGGTTTCCACGCATCCAACACCAAGCTACACCATTTTCTGGTCCGGTAATAGCCTAGGCTAGTATTGAAAACGATATAATAACTTTTTAAATATGGTTTTCGACGAGAATAAAACAGGGCGTTTGGGCCGAAAATCGGCGGCGGGGGGAGTCCGTCGTCGCTTCGGATCGTCGCGGTTTGTTTACCCAGGACGCTCGAGGTGACGGCCAGCTGTTTTACTTGCCCCCTGCTGGCCACATAGATGACGATTATTATAATTCACGGGGGGGTGAGGGGGGGCAGAGCCCCCCCTCAACCCTGTCCTGTATCCCACGCCCTATAGCCTAATGCAAGTTTTTATCAAAAAATTGACCCAACAAGCTTAGCCATTTTAAGTCGACCGCCAAGGCGGGACCAGGAAGTCACTCCGAGCGTAAAGTAAACAAAGCGACGCTACTTCCACGAACGCAACCGAGTTGTCTTTATATTTCGTCTCATATTATCATTATTAAAGTGTCCCCATTGCTTTTTTAGTGTTTCGTACACCAGAAAAGGGTGTAGCTTGGTGTTGGATGCGTGGAAACCGAAAAAAAATATGTATTAAATCGTTGGCGGTACCTGTCAAATAGGTGTCCAGTAACTAAAATCGTACCTAATATAATATAACATAACTTAAATTACCTGGGAAAGAGAGGGTAGAAACCCTGGGTGACCCATAGCACATCTTAAGACTGTTATTTCTCAGTAAATACTGGTTTCCGACATTCAATTAAACATCCTACAAGTTCTAACCAGTAACCAGTCCCCTGAACAGTTTTTAATAGGTTACTTGAGGATATTTTAACGGGACCATAGCTAAACATTTATCGGTTATAGTACTAGGCTACTTAACCTCTGAAGTGCGCATGGGGGTAATTGGAAACGTCCCCCTGTGCTGACGTATTTGAGGTGTTTCCGTCACTAAAATATTCATTGTGCCATTAATAGCATTAATATTTATCCATATGCGCCTATTATGGGTTGATTATAAAGGTATTAACCTGAAACAACAATAAAACGAGTGAAAACAGCGTTTGGATGGTCAAAATCGGAGATATAGCCCGCGAGTTGTATAATGTATGGGTGAGGCAATCTGCTTTCCCGCCAATTTCCCCCAAGGCCACTGAGACACAGTCGATCGATACTCTCTCTCTCTCTCTTGCACTCGCTTGCTATCAGTGATGACCACACCCTCCAATCGGATTTCTAATGTTAGCACGAAAATATTACTCAGAATAAGGGAATAACAGGGAAAATAGGTGATAACTGAAGGAGAGGAGGAAAGTGGGGAAGGAGGGGAGGTAGAGGACTGAGATTTTGCATGGCCCAGGGGCCAAAAAAAAAAAAAAAAAATAAAAAAAAAAAAATATAAAAAAATATTTTTTTTTCGATGTCAAAAGTTGATTTTTATTTTCTCTGACTCTTAAGAGTCTTCCCGCAGTGCGCCGGGGGAACTCTTAAGAGTCTCCCCGCAGCTCCCGGGTTAAGATCAGTTGGGTAGCGTTTAATAAATTAATAACACGTACTAAACAGCATGATTTTTTTTTTCTCCCGAGGAATAAATAGCCTAGGCCTATTCCTCGAAGACCTAGGGCCTAGGTGTATCTATCGGACAAACTGGATTTTAGGTCACGTATGGGATATAATGTTCTAAATGTATAGCCTAGGCTACTATAGCTTTGTCATAGAGTATTAGTCACCACAATATAGGCTAGGCGTAGCCTATGTCTTTACCGCTGCATATTCAATTATTTTTCCTTAGACTTTGTGGGTTAAATAAGGGTGATGGTGGCCATCTTGGATCAGCTGAGAACTAATAATTTTCATTTTTTTAGGCTACCGTAATTTTAGTATTTTGTCATATTCTATATCAATACTAGGCCTAACCCTGCGGGGGTCTGGGGGCGGCAGCCCCCAGGTTAGGTTAGGGTAATGACAAAATATGGTTTTAGGGGGCATGTTTTAATATTGCAAAATAGTCATAATGGGTAAATATGAATTTCCAGAAGGAAAAACGGTAGGCCTAAATTTCTATAGGCTAATTGCACCTAGGCCCTATAGGCTATGAGCTAAAAACTAAATATTATAAGAACATAAGAAAATGGGAGTCTGCAAAAAGACGATCGGCCCATACAAGGCAGATCCCTGTCACACCCAACCCCAATTACAAGGCCCAATTATAGACCCATCTCACTAATACCTTGAGTACTGACCCCACCAAAACGGTCCGAGATTAACACAAGATTATGGGGGTCTGCTGAGCGCTGATTGGCCCACACCTGGTAGATCCCCCTCACACCCAACCCATCTCGTCCATATGCCTATCTAATTTTATCTTAAAGCTCCCTATCGTTCTTGATCCCACTATATCACTTGGTAGCCTATTCCACCCATCTACAACTCTGTTACCAAACCAATATTTGCCTAGGCCCCCCTATATCTTTTCTGAAACAAAATTTATCTAATTTGAAACCATTTGTACGAGTTATTTCGCTATCACTGAGCTTTAGTACATTTTTCATGTCTCCTTTATTAATTCCACTAACCCACTTGAATACCTCTATCATGTCACCTCTAACTCTGCGTCTCTCTAACGAATGTAAGCCTAATTTTTTCAACCTTTCTTCATACGGAAGATTTCTAATATTAGGCCTATGGATAATTTTTGTCATTCTACGTTGTACTCTCTCCAATGAATCTAAGTCCATTCTGTAATAAGGACACCAAAATTGAACAGCATAATCCATATGGGGTCTCACTAATGACAAGTAAAGTTTTAAGATAACATCAGCAGTTCTGTTACTCATACTCTTAGATATGAACCCGAGAATCCTGTTTGCCTTGTTACGAACGCTTATACATTGTTTTCTAGGCTTCAAATCATTGCTAACAAACACACTTAGATCTTTCTCACAGTCTGAGTTTTCTAATTCCATATTAGCTAGTTTATATTTAAAATTTGTATGCATCTTTGTATGCATCTTTAGCATTTGTCAATGTTAAACTTCATCTGCCATTTTACTGACCATTCGTGTAAGGTATCTAGATCCCTTTGCAGACACTCTATATCTCTTAACCAAATCAATTTTTCTCCCCGTTTTGGTATCGTCTGCAAATTATTGTATTTAACAGGAAGGTACGACGAGGTAAGTGATGTGGTACTGTATAGGTGGCAATATGCGGAAATGGATTATAAGGGCATTCCGCCCCCTCTGACAAAAGTCTATCAGTCTATGTGATGCGGATTTTACATGGTTTCAGAGAGACATTAGCCTAACCTAACAACCTTACCTAACCTAACCTAACCTAGTATTATGGGAGGGGGCTGCCGCCCCCGCTGGTTGGGTAAAACAGTAGAAATCCAGTTGGGGTGGAGTGAGTAACCGTAGATTTTCGTAAGGGGGTCAGAGGGGGCGGAATGCCCTTATAATCCATTTCCGCATATTGCCACCTATACCACATCACTTACCTCATAATACCTTCCTGTTAAATACAATAATAATTTGTTTAGCTCGTATAGGTGCAATTATAGACCTATACCGGAAAAACTCCTTAAAACACACTAATCAATGAATAAACTGATGAGAAAAAGGATTATAATATCCTACAAAAATCACATACGTGACATAAAATCCAATTTGACCTATCTATCTATCTATCTACTGCCTGACGCCATGATCCCCGAAGGGGTGGCCACGAACGAACCGCCCCCATGCACCTCTGTCCCCAGTCAGTCGACGCCCCTGCCCCCTCCCAACCAGCACCGCCTTCATTCATATAGCCTACTTGGTAAATCTACAGTTATACTACCCCTCCCCCACTACCCCCCACCACCTTCCTCCTTCAAAACATGCCTTTTAGCATGTTTTTGGATGGTTCAGCAGACGCGGAAACTGGAAAAAAACGTATTTTGATAACAATTTATCACCAACCAGATACAAGTTTTTCAGGTAGGCTAATTTGTTGTTGTTTTTTTATTTTGTATTTGATAGGCCTATAGCCTACAGTGTTGTTTAATACCGAGGACCGTCGCATTTAGTATTTTTAACATTAGCCTAACCTAACCGAAAACTAACCTGTCTCGCGACCGGTCTAAACCCAGCTCACGTTCCCTGTTTATGGGTGTGTGACGGTCTAAACCCAGCTCACGTTCCCTGTTTATGGGTTCGCGAAGGTTTGTAATACTTCAATGTATCTATTTCAAGTCAAATATACATTTCTGCGCATCATCAAACCATACTAAGTCTACTACAGTACTAATAATATTAACCCATTAGTACCAACATTAGTACCCCCAGCCCCTCCCTCACCCCCACCCCCCCCCATCACCCCCACCCCCACCCCATCCTCGTGCAGCAGCACCCAACATACATCGTGCACATAACATTAACATTCTTCAACTGAACATAGATGGCATCAACACAAAGAAACAAGAACTCTCACACTTCATCAAACAACACAACATACACATTGCCATCTTACAAGAAACAAAACTCCGCACAACACAAAAAACACCCACATTTCATAATTTCACCACCATCAGACAAGACCGGGCTGTCGGCGGGGGCGGTGGACTCATCACCCTGGTACACAAAGAAATATCATACATAGTAACCAGTGTACAAACCAAATCACTCCTCCCCCCAAATGATAACACAACAGAAATACAGTCAATTAAAATACGCACTGGCAACAACTCCAACATAACCATCATAAACACATACATCCCTCCCCAAACATCCCCTACAGTACCAAATGAATACAGACCACACTTACAACACATCACAAACACCCCACACACCCCACACATCATCCTGGGTGGTGACTTCAACGCCAAGACGTCGGCCTGGTTTGTCGACAACCCCGACACAGACAGAGGGCTGGTACTACAAAACCAAACCGATAACCTCATCATCCTTAACGACATCCATCAACATACCCATATTCCTCACCAAGCCCTCTATAACCCATCATCTCCAGACATCACCTTTTGCTCCCCAGAACTCGCCCCCACAACATCCTGGAGGGTGGTCAGAACCTTAGGCTCTGACCACCTCCCGATCATTATCACCACCAAAACCAGACTCACCCCAGCTAGCCACAAACACAATACACCAATTATAAAAGAGCTAACTGGGAAGCATTCACAAATGAGACAGAACAACACTTCACAACTCTAAACAGTACACCCATCACTAACATCAACAATGCTGTACACATACTCAATAAAACTATCCAAAACGCTGACAAGAAACACATTCCAAGAGGTAACAGAAAAAGACACAACCCCAACTTCACACCAGAAATTCAAAACCTCATCAGACAACGCGACATACTGAAACACTCCCCAGCACCCCACACACAAGACATCACACAACAAATTCAAGCACTCAACACCCAAACTAACAACAAAATACAAGAACAACAAAAACTAAATTGGAATAACTTCCTACAAACACTTGATCACAAAACAAACCCCAAAAAACTATACAAAACACTAAACAGCATCACACTTTCCAACAGCAACACAACACAATCACATGCTGCAATCACAACAACAGACTCTACTCCTTCATGTAAACAACAAGCAAACACTCTCATCAATCACTTTTCACATGTCAGCCACCTAAAACCTCACAAAGACGACCGACGTGTCATCCGACGTAAGAGACAATTCCCCACAGACCCTGACTATACACCCTTCACCAATCACCAGACAAAGCATATCATCAACAATCTCAAGCACTCACCCGCCTGTGGCCTAGACAACATAAGCAACATACACCTCAGACACCTGGGACCACAAGGCATACAAGCACTCACTAACATATCAAACTACAGCTATTCACACAACACAATACCAGACATTTGGAAGCATGGTATCATCATCACTTTCCCCAAACCCAACAAAGACCCCACGCTACCCTCCTCGCACCGCCCCATCACACTCCTTTGCTCCCCCTCCAAAGTCATGGAACGCCTAGTATTACAACTAATTACACCTGACCTACCCCTAGCTCCAACACAACATGGCTTTAGGCCACTGCACTCCACAAACACTCTTCTCACAGACCTTACACAAAGAGCTTTCGACGGCATCAATTCAGCTAGACCACCACACAGATCACTATTAGCCACACTCGACATTAGTAAAGCCTTCGATGCCATCCCCCGCCACAACCTAACAAACAAAATCTACAACACAAACATGCACAACAACACAAAACGGTGGCTGGCCAACTTCCTAGCAGGCAGATGTGCACACGTATCTTTTGCCGGTCAGTCATCTAAAATCAGAAACTTTCCAAACGGAGTCCCACAAGGATCCGTCCTATCGCCCGCACTCTTCAATCTGTACATGCACGATATAACTACACCCAATACGCCCCAAATAAACTTAGCCTCCTATGCAGATGACATAACACTCACATGCACACACCATGACCCAAAAAGAGCAACAGATCTCCTTCAACCCTATCTCAACACACTACATGGCTGGTGCACTACAAACAGACTTAATCTAGCCCCAGCCAAATCCACCGCAACCCTGCTCACAAGTTGGACAGGAGAACACGAATACATCCCTCAACTCACCATAAACAACACACCCCTAACACATACACACACCCAAAATCCTAGGAGTAACATATGATACTCATATGACATTCAAACAGCACACCACAAACATTAAAAAGAAACTGACACCCAGACTTAACGCCCTCAGGTCACTTGCTCACACAAAATTTGGACACAACAAAGAAACTACCACCACAGTATATAAACAATACATAAGATCAGTGATGGAATACGCAAGCCCAGCCTGGGCTTCTAACCTAGCTGAAACACATCATAAGACCTTACAGACTATTCAAAACAAAGCCCTGAAGATCATTACAGGCTGCACAGCTACTGCACCCACAGATCACCTACATCAAGAAACCAAAATCCTCAAAGTCAAAGACCATCTGGACATGAGAGGCACTCAATTCCTGGCAGCAGCCTCCACGAACCAAGACCACCCACTAAACTACATGGCAACACACCCACAGACACCAAGAAATATCAAAACAACACCCAGCACACGGTATCACACACAATTATTGTCCTCTCTCCCTCCCTGCCCACCCCGAACCAACTTCCAGAAGCACATCCATACTCATATCTCTCACCGATCCATCCACTCACTCACAGACAACACACAGCTGCATGCACGACCTCCCGAAATCCATCCTTCCGAATCCTCCCTTCCTCGCGAGGACAGAGTCCACCTGGCCAGGCTGAGATGCGGACACCATCCAGCTCTCCTGAGCTATCAGAAGAGACTGGATGACTCCGTTGTCGACGCCTGCCCGGGATGTAACACAGCACCCCATACCATTAAACACATCATAGAAGACTGCATTTCACACAACCACTTACGCCAACAACACAATCTACACTCAATGAGAGCTCTGTGGGAAAGCCCGATCGTGGCCATGGCCTTTCTCAGGGACTCGGGGCTGTTCGGCCAGGCAGCTTAGGGAACAACAACAACAACAACAACAACAGAATAGTGACAAAATAGGGGTAGTATAACTGTAGATTTATCATATACTTCCTCACAGTCACAGTGCCTCACTCCATCCTTCCACCTATTGTTCTTAAGAAGTGTGCGGAATATTTGGCAGCTCCACTTACTGATATCTTCCAGAGCTCCTCAGGTGTTCTTCCTTCTGACTGGAAGTTGGCAACAATATCTCGCATTTACAAAAAAGGAAATAAAAATTACCCACTAAACTTCCATCCAGTATCCCTGACCAGTGTGGTTGTGAAAATCTTGGAAGGCATTATTAGAGATAAGTTGGTCTGTTATTTAGAGAAAAACAAGTTGATCAGTGATGCCCAACATGGATTTAGAGATGGTAGAAGTTGCGTCACAAACCTCTTGTGTTATTTGGAGGATATAATAAAGGCTACTGATGAGAAACTTGATACAGACATAATTTATTTGGACTGTGCTAAAGCCTTTGATCGGGTCCCACATCAGAGGTTGCTGTCAAAAGTACATTCTTACGGTATTAGAGGGAATTAACTAAAATGGTTAGATAACTTTTTAGGAGGTAGATTTCATAGAGTAAAAGTCAGAGGAGGGACTTCTGATTGGCTTCCAGTAATCAGTGGGGTGCCTCAGGGGAGCGTTTTGGGTCCGGTGCTTTTCCTGATTTATCGGAGACAGGGTACTGGTGAGTGGAATAGGCTCGGGGTGGAGGGAAATTACAAGTGGGGTACCTCAGGGATCTGTGTTGGGACCACTGCTGTTCGTTATATTTATCAACGACTTACCTGAAGTTATAACTAATGGAAGTGAGGTATACCTGTATGCGGATGACACTAAGCTGTATAGAAGAGTGAGGAGTAAGGAAGATGTGGGTTTGCTTCAAGGAGATGTGGAGGGCATGAAGGGATGGTCTGAGCATTGGTTAATGCCTTTTCATCCAAAAAAATGCAAGTACATGCGGATTGGGACAAGCAAGATAGACAAGGTAGGATACAGTATGTATGAAGCGATGGAGGAAGTGAATGCAGAAAAGGATAGGAGTAGTGATAGACAATAAGTTAAATTTCTCAGAACATTTAGCGGAAAAGATAAACAAAGCCATAGAATTGTAGGGCTGATAAGGAGGACATTTGTGTCACTTGACGAAGAAATTTTCAGGAATCTCTATACAGCGCTGGTTAGGCCGCACCTGGAATATGCGAACCAGGTGTGGGCTCCATATATGGTAAAGGATATAGAAGCAGTGGAGAAAGTGCAGAGGAGAGCTAGCAAGCTAGTACCAACGTTGAAGAATGCGGGCTATTAGCAGAGGTTGAGGACACTGGGGCTTCCGACACTGGCATATAGGAGAAAGAGAGGGGATATGATAGAGACTTTTAAGATAGTGTCAGGAAAGTATGATGAGGATGTGTGTGAAGGTATCTTCTTGATGCGGGAGGGAACAAGAACGAGAGGACACTCTAAGAAAATTTACAAAGAAAGAAATAGGCTTGAGAAGGCAAAGAACTCATTTTGTGATAGAGTGGTAAATGAGTGGAACGCACTGCCCCAGTATGTAGTCGATTCCGAATCAATAAGGGAGTTTGAAAGTAATCTTGATAAAGCATGGGGAAGACAAGATTTGAAGTTTGATTATAAAGCAAAAATACAGAATAGTAAAAATGTTGCGTCTGCTACCGTCGCCGCCAACACCGTGAACGACCGCAGCAGTGCAAGTACTGGTACTGAGCTGGATACACAGGCCTAGTTTGCCTTTTTCCAGAGGATCTACTGTAAGAAACTAAGAAATATTAATGATCTAGTCACTGAGTTAGAATCAAAGGCTAGCTTGTTTGCTGATGATGCGAAGGTGTATAGAATCATTGAAGACAACAGTGACATTGAGGCATTACGTAGAGACATGAAGAGGATGGATGATTGGACGGACAAATGGCTTTTGTCTTTTAATGTACAGAAGTGCAAAGTAATGCATGTTGGCAGGAATAATGCTGGAGCCGATTACAACCTCAGGGGTGAACCATTGGCAAAGACAAATTTGGAGAAGGATTTAGGGGTGCACATATCATCGGATTTAAAATCAGCACAGCATGGTTTCAAAAGCAAACAGTAGATTGGGGATTATCAAGCATAAATTTGAATTTTTAAATAAGGAAATTTTCATGGCTCTTTACCTGTCTTTGGTCAGACCACTGTTGGAATACGCAGTACAGTGTTGGTCGCCTTTTCTAGTTAAAGATATTGAACACTTAGAGAAAATCCAATATAGGGGAACCAGGATGATCCCAGAACTTGCAGGCTTAGCATATGAGGAACGATGTCGTCAGTTAGGAATTCAGACTCTGAAAGAAAGAAAAATTCGGGGGGATATGATTCAGACTTATAAACTGTTACATGGGTTGGATAACATAGACTACACCAGATTTTTTCAAAATTAGCTCAAATGCACTGAGAGGACACAGTCTAAAAATTGAATGCCCAAGCCACTGGAGATCCAACCTGAGAGGCAATAGTTTCTCTATAAGAGTAATCAAACATTGGAATTCCTTGCCTGAATGGGTGATTGTGTCGGACAATATTTCAAATTTCAATAAAAACTATGACAAATATATGGGAATTCACTAATTTGAAATACATAAATAGAGGTGGGGGTCCATACAAGAAGACTTCTTCTTACTCCCCCACTAAATACGATTAGGTAAGCACCTCTTCCTCGTTGCACCTCTCCCTCTCTGTCCTTCCACCTCGCTCTCGTACACCCTCTTAGTCAATCACTCGCTTTCCATACGTTCCATATGGCCGAACCATCTCAAGTTGTTCCTTTTCACACTTTCCAGCACATCTACCTCCACACCACACCTTCTTACTTCCTCATTCGTCTGTCTATCCCTCCATCATCCATGTAACTCCGCACGCACTTTTCAAGTAACTCATTTCCACCGCTCTCACTCTTGGTCCGAGTCTCTTCCCGAACGTCCATGCTTCGCTTCCGTAAGTTAGTGTCGGGATTACCACACTGTCATGCAGGGACTTCTTCACTTCCATACTGACCACTCTATTTCTTGTTACTGTTTTCAACGTTCCTACAACCCTATTCCCCTGTTGCACCCTCCTCTCCCGCACTTTTTCATCCATAGTCCCATCTTTACTCAACACACTGCCCAGATACTTAAAAGAGCTGACAATCTCCATAGCCTGACCGTTCAACTTCACCTCACACTCTGTGACTTCACCCCTTTCGAAGACCATAACCTTGCTCTTCCCCGCATTTACCTTCAAATTTCGTTTTTCGCACACTGTTCCAAACTCATTTACCAGACCCTGCAAGTTCTGCAACTCCCATTCATTATCGCTCATCAGAACTGTATCATCCGCAAACAGCAGTATAGGCAGCTCCCACTCATTTCCCTCCCTTTTCAGCGATACACCAACATCCACTGCTCTTCCTAGTATTTCTTTCATGACTCCATCCATATATACAGTAAACAACCACAGGGACATCACACACCCGTTTCAACCCAACACTCAGGTCAAAGAACTCGCTCTGCTCATTCTCCACCCGTACTGCCGCCTTTGCACCCTCATACATGCTCTTCACTGCTTTCAGCAACTTGCCATCTACTCCGTATATTCTAAGTACTTTCCACATGCCTTCTCTATCCACTCTGTCATAGGCCTTCTCCAAGTCCATAAAGGCAACATACACCTTTTGTTTCTTATCCAGATATTTCTCCACAACACAATTCAGGGTAAAAATCTGATCTACACATCCTCTTCCCTTCCTAAATCCTCCCTATAGTTTATACTGTGTTTTATTGTTGTTTTGATAATCTTCAAGCACACTACATCTGCCCTATTAGAAACAATTTATTAGGGAAAATAGGGACCAATAGACTCGCAATATTTTTCTCATTAGGCCTATAGCCTAGTCCGCATGGAGGAATTTCATTATCGACACTTGAAAAAACCTGATTAGGCCTAGGCCTACACCGAAAAATAACACGAAAATAATAAGTCCCGACCGTAAACGAAGCATTGCGCCCAATGAATCCTTCGACTTGACTCCTCTTCTATTTGTTTTGAAAGATGCGGTAAGTGCGATTCACCCAATAGCCTAAATGGCATGAGCGTTAGGCTACTCACAAAAACGAAATACTGGCAACCTGTTTTTGCCCCCTTACAGATCTACATATATGAGGATGACAATAAATCAAGGGTGGTTGAGGGGGGCAACGCCCCCCCTCAACCCATCGTGTATCCAATTTACCCCACCATTTCCCTTACCTACTGTTAAAGCGCGATTCACCCAATAAATGGCGCAATTTGACGCTGTATTTTCAGATTGATGGGCTAGATAATGGGTAAGTTTATGCAAATCCTCCACTCAAACCATGCAAAACAACTATGAAACACTACATTCCTTGAAGAAGAAAAACATGGTAAATAAGGCCGATGTAGTCTTGTTGAACGTTACCGTTGTTTTTCATGGTTTGAGTGGAGGATTTGCATTTACTTGCCCATTATCCATCAATCTGAAGATACTGCGTGACGCGTCGTACGGTGTGATTTATTGGGTGAATCGCGCTTTTAGTCCTATAGGTGAGGGAAATCGTGGGGTAAATTTGGATACATGATCGGTTGAGGGGGAGCAACCCTTGACTTATTGTCATCATCATATATGTTAATCTGTAAGGGGGCAAAAACAGGTTGCCAATTCTTTGTTTTGGTAAGTAAGTATAGTCGGGTGAGTCACGCTCGCGCCATTTAACCTTTAAAACGCGAAATTGTCCTAAAGCATTATTTTTTGTCAATGTGCATTTATATTGGGTTATCTGTATAACAACAACTCCTCGATTACAGGATTCCTGTCTTATGTAATTTATTTATTGTTTGCTCTTACCTTACTCAAGGGACCTTACAGATGCGTGGATAAGTGCTACTTTTCTTATTTTGTCAATTTGATTTTCACTCCCCTATAAAATGTTCAGTTATTTTTGTTTAGGCTACATTCTAGCCTCCTTGGAGGCTCCTCCCCGATGTTCAGTAGCTAATCAGAGTGGAGCTTCACCTACAAGATGTCAGTAAATTTGTATTGGTACTTTCCCGTTATCGACAACCAAAGCTGAAGATTGCAGAGTAAACACCGTAGACTTCATCAACTTTTCTTTCGGCACCCGTCAATCTTTTATTGTTTTATTAACCCTCCATACCCGGTGCCCTTAGCTCGCGACTGTACTGTGGTACCGGGTGTTTTGATGATTATTGGGCTATGTTCACTCACCTGTAACTCAATAAATAGGGCATGTATTGTAATGAATAAAAATATAAAATGTTCCACAAACCTTCCTCTGTAGAATGCCGTTGAGTAGAGGTCTCTAGCCCCAGTGGTTGCATAATGGCGAGTGCGGGAAGTAGAGTGATTTTCGGCGGAAAATTCTTCCCGCGTTCGGATGCGTCGCCCCGGCCCCGGCTACCACGCACCTAGCCGCTCGTCGCGCCAGAGTGTTTACCTCCCATAGACGATTTTAGTGTTTGGTTTTGACAATGTGATGTTTATTTGATATTTTTATAGTTATTTTGAGGCCAATTATATAAAGAATGTGTATTAGGGTATCACTGTCTCTAATATTGCTCATTTTCACTCGATACCGTACGTTTTATTAGTAATTGAGGTAGGATATTGTTATATTAGGCACTGATTATTCGTTATCACAGGTGTTTATTATACTATGGCCATCAAATATTAGGTCTTGTGTCACTTTCACTTTGGTATATATGCTTTAGAGTTTAGAGAGTGTCACTGTCACTGATAATGCTAATTTTCACTCGATACCGTACGTTTTATTAGTAATTGAGGTAGGTTATTGTTGTATTAGGCACTGATTATTCGTTATCACAGGTGTTTATTATACATTGGCCATCAAATATTAGGTTTTGTGTCACTTTCACTTAGTTACATGCTTTGTAAACGTTTTATATACAATTTATTGTCTTTTTTCACTGATTTATATATTTCTATAGGTTCTAATCATATGAATGTCACTTATTATATATATTTATGTGTCACTTTCACATATTATTATGGTGTTATTGTATTTGTATCAATTTTCTCATAATACATTTGACTTTTGTATTAGAATAAATTGTTTTACTTCCACTTATTGCCTATATATATACATATTGTCACTGTCTTTGGTACTTTCACTATGATTAGAACTCCTGCTTGGAGTGGTAATCAAAGAAGCACCCTTCAGCACAGAGTGGCACTTTGCACTCCACACACTCCATGGTGGACTTTTTCTCTGACCTCGCCCTCAGCCTGGTGTTGTAGCAGACATGGCACCGCTTCTGCTGCTTTCTTCCTGCTGCTGTCAGAGGCAGGGAAATGAGCCTGTGCATATTCATGTAATATGCACAGTGCAAGCGGTCAGTAGCGGCGGGCCCAGCATGTGCCACTGCCTTCTGTGGCGTAGCATACTTCTCCAGGAGCTCCTTCAACACCTGCTTTTGGAACCTCCGCAGGCTATTGAACTTCCTGGGTGTGTTCTCATTCCGAAGCTTGTATATATTGTAGGCATTCAGAATGGACATGTCCACCATATGCAGAAAGAACTTTTTGTACCATCTGCACGAGGTACGCAGACAGTCAATGAAGCCTATCTGCATGTCGGACTTGTCCACCAGCCTCATGTTGATGTTGTAGTCCATGACAGCATCGGGCTTGGTCACCCTGGCCTGGGTGCGGCGATCCACCTTGCCAGTCTCCACCATTTCCCCCTTGTGGATGATGCTCAGGAGGTTGACCTTCCGCTGGTCGTGCCAGTGGATAGTCAGAATGGGCCCCGACTTCTTCCGGAACACATCGCCTTTCTTGGTCTTTGGAGGGAAAGGTGGCATGCCCTTCCTTCTCCCTCGTACTGTGCCTACAGTCCCCGTCTTGCGCTCATGGAGGTACTTTGAGAGAGTGGGGGACGTGTAGTAATTGTCCGTGTAGAGGACGTGATTCTTGTGAAAGTAGCGGTCCATCATGGCTTGCACCACTGCTCCGCCAAAGCCAATGAGGGGGTCCACAAGCACGTCCCCTTCCTTCCCGCTGTAGACCAGGAAGTCCAGGACATAGCCAGTTCGGCAGTCGCACAGCACAAAGAATTTTATGCCAAAGCGATGTCTCTTTGAGGGGATGTACTGCCGGAAGCTGAGCTTTCCCCGGAACAGCACAAGAGACTCGTCAATGACGACCTTGCGGAATGGCTTGAAGTAGGAGGAGAAGCGGTGTCGCATCATCTCGTACAACGTCCTAATCTTCCACAGCTTGTCTGGGCAGTGGACGTCGGTGTTGGTGACAAGATGGAGCGCTGCGAGGATGTCAAGGTACCGGTCGAGAGACATATATTTCCCGAAGGCAGGGGTGGATATGAGATCATTGGTGATCCAATAGTCAGGCAACCTATGCTTCTTGACATGAGGTATTAGCATGGTGAGTGCCAGGAAGACCATGAACTCGTGATGAGTCACTTCGGTCCACTGCCTCATGTGGACCTGGAATTGGTGCTGCTTGTTGGTCTCCTTGATGACAAATCCGGTAACCTCCTCATCAAAAAAGGCCTCAAAAAGCTCATGTGGTGGAGCATTGGGGCCTGCGGGAAATTTGGGGGTAATTCCTGAACCCTCCTGTACCTCATCAAAAGCTGGCATATCAGGGTTGTAATCTTCCCCGTCAGCCAGGTCTTCCCACTGGAAAACGTAGAATGGGTCTTGGCGACGCACACGAGGAGCTCCAGGTGGTGGCCCAGCACGCCCACGGCCAACTCGGGAGGCGCGCGCCCTAGGGCGGCGGCCAGGGCGGGCCACAGCACAACGCCCCCGGGCGGAGCGGATGGGTTGAGGGTCGTCCATGTCCATGTAGTCGTCGTCGTCGTCAGAGTGGTCATCTTGCCCTGACGGTGGACCTATATAGTCATGGCTAGAGTCATCTGTGAGGTGCCCTTCATCGTCAGTGTCCCCCACATAATCTGGCGGGGAACGAGTGATGCGTGGGCGGCGTGCGGGGGGCGAGGTGGGGAAGGAGTGGCAGGTGAGGATATGTCCCCCCGAGGTTCTGGGCTCCTTTGCCTGCGACGAGTGGCAGGAAGCAATGTTCCACTGTCACTAGGCCCAGGTATTGGTAACGCGAGCTCAAAAACTTCGTCAGGAAGACATGTTGATGGCTGGAGAGATGGGGAGGACCGTGGGGAAAGTTGCAGGGGCGTATGGCTGGGGCCGGCAGGGGTGGACGCCGCGGGAGCCTCGAACAAAGCCCGCCTAGTTTGCTGTCCTTTTTTGACATATTTCCTACCTTTCCCCTTTTCGGCAGCAGTATGTCTCCTGTCGGGGGACCTAGGAGGCAAATAGGCCGAAAGGGGGGGGTCCTCAATCCTTGGCAGTGGTGGGGGTGGTGGGGAATAATGGGGGGCACCCGGGTCATCTTAGGTGGCTTGGGTAGATAAGGGAGACAATGGCGGGCGAGATGAGTCACCACGCTCACCCTCACTCACAGCCTCATCCTCACCAAGTCTTTTGGCTTCTTCCCTGGCTTCCGCGGCCGCCTTTTCAAGTACTGTACCTGCTTCTTATAAAAGCGTAGCTTGAAAGGCGATTTAGCCCGTAGCCTAGTAGGTAGAGCTCTCGTCTCACACACGAGGGGTCGGGGGTTCAATCCCCGGCCGGGCGGAGACAAATTGGGCTTGTCTCCTTTCATGTGTTAGCCTCAGTTCACCTAGCTGTAAATAGGTACCTGGAATAAGTGGACGACGTTGTCACGTCCCATCTGGGGTTGGCAAAAATGGTACAAGGCGAGATGGGTATCATATGGTTCACCTAAGCTGATGGCTACCTAAGCCTTCGGGCGAGACGGTACCGTCTATAGTGAGAATGGTACCATACAGATCCACCCTAAGCCTTCGTTTCTGATGTCGCCAATTGGCTAAAATACAGACTACACACACATCCACAGCCATTCCAACAGTACATAAAACACTTAACATGCATTTCACGCAATACATTCCCAGTTAAGGAGGCGCGATAATAATGAGCTTAGCTCGGATTGCGTGGATTCCCCTTGACGAACAAGTAACTGAGAGCTGGCGAAGGGCTTGGAGTCGTGTCACTCAAGTGAAACTTGGAGATTGACCTTGAACTCTCCCACTCACTCACTTTCCCCACTTCACTTTCTTCAGCTAAAGCAGCTTCCGCGTAAGCTGTTGCATCACCTTCATTACTCTCATGTTCACTCGCAAATCCCCTAAATTGCGTACCATTGTCACTGTCATCGCCATAATCACTAGACTTATAATTAGACGATTTATCACTGTCTTCATCATCAACATTATGTTGTCCTTCAGCACGCTCATAAAGTCTCAATGTCTCCTCAACACCTCCTGGAGATAACACATTTAGGCGGTGTCGTCTGCGTAAGACGCGACGAGCTTGGGCGGGCGTCGTAGGGAGCACGGTATCGGACACAGCGGAATCACTTATTGGCGTACAGTACTATCCATGATGGCGTCGGGGTAGAAACTGATGCCGTGGCGTAGTTCACGTCTGGTGGCGCTGTCTACCACCCCACAACAACAAAAATTTACGCGCGCCATTCGAAAGCATATACGCAAGCACCCGGAGCCTCGGAGCCCTACCGGGTTCCGTGGGGGGTGTTTGTTATGGGTGCCTCAGAGCCCAACCGGGTCTGATGGGTTAATACCCAACCACCCATAAACTATAATACTGTACTAGGATTGGTTAGTTTAGGCTAATGTCAGGTAGAATGTAGAGTTCAGGCGTGTACCGCCAGCCTTATTTACACTACGCGTAGTGGCGTCGGACCTTTGCCATCATGTTCCCGTCTATTTTGACTGCCTTTGGATGCAATAATATGTTGAGGGGGGGCTATGCCCCCCCCCTCATCTCCCCCCCCCCCATGACATATTGTCATCATCATATATATTGCCAGCAGGGGGCAAATTACCGAAAAAATTGCCATCAAAATAGAAGCGAACTTAAGCACGGCGATCGACAAATGTAAACATGACGGCGGCGGCGGCAGGGGGGGGGGAAGCGTTGGACCTTTGCAATCATGTTCCCATCTATTTTGAATGCAATAATGTGTTGAGGCCCCCCCTCACCCCCCCCCCCCCATGACATATTGTCATCATCATATATATTGCCAGCAGGGGGAAAATAACCGAAACAATCGCCGTCAAAATAGACGAGAAGTTAACTGCGGCGATCGCCCTATGTAAACATGACGACCGTACGCCCGGAATCTACATCCATCCCCTAATGTCTTTTCAAAGTCCCTAGATTGTTGGGGTATCGGAATTACAATTAACAATGCAAATGCTAATAAAAAGTTATTTCCGCATGTTCTAACAATAAAATACACACTTACAAGCCATTACAATATAAAAATTAAAAATAAATAAATAGAATAAAAGGAGTTGTCATTCTGCAGAATTACCTTTATTTTACATAGGCTATAGCCTAGGTCTATGATGAATATATGAACCTTGAAGAGTGATTAAATAAGTGGGGAAAGCATTTGGGTGGTAAAAAAAAGGTAAATATTCGCTGCCCGGTCGTATCCACAGGCGGGTTGTCCGAGGTGGGGAGACATACATCCTCCCTTCTCCATCTCTCTTGCTGTACTGAAGATCGCAGGTGAAGCTTATGTAACTCACTCTTGGTACGTAACCGCGGGAGAGATATTCTCGCGAAAAATAACCGATAAATTACTGTATAAGATTAACAGGAAAAATTGGTGATAGCCTAATTGAGGAGGGGGGAAATGGGGAGGGAGAGAAACATATAGATGAGTGGTAGGAAGTACTAGAGGGGAATTATCTCACCTAATGACATAGCCTATTCCTTTGTTTTGAGAGCCCCTGGGGTGAGGTCTATCGCATTCGCTATGGTGACCCTTCCGTGAGGCCTATCACGGTTCTTGGGTTAGTGGGTGAGTCGCGCGCCGCATTATAAAACAAGGAGAAGGTCAAGTCGACCGAATGCTTTGTTGACAATCGGGACTTTGATTGTTTTTGGTGTTATTTATCGGTGAAATCGGGTTTTGGTACTGTACTTATTGCCGAAACTACCACTATTTATTTCTCAATATTTGAAGGCTATTATAGAATAAGGATGTTGCAAATGTGTGGTGGTGGGCTGGATCTATCAGAGTGAGGGTTGGTGTCCTCTACTTCCCATAGCCGTTTTCTGACTGTACCTTTATCATAATTCTTATTTCTAACTTTTTTCTTGAGAGTGGTGAAGGCAGTGGGGCCATAATGATGTGCCCCATGTTTCCCTAGTGTCTTACTCTCACAGCCCACTGGCACAAGTTGGCCTTTCTCTCTCTCTGGCGTAGGGATGCGGCGACCCCACCGCCCGCCACTTTGGTGGTGCAATCAGCCTCTGGAGCAGTGGACCACTTGTTCCTATTTCCAGAAAATTCCTGTGCTTGGTATGCTTCCAGCCAGGGCCCCACTGGGGTAAATAAAATAGCAAAACAGTGGTGGAACTGCCATCCGGGTGAGGGACTGCTCTGAGTCTGCTCCTTCAGTGTTCATGGTTATAATCCACTTAGTGGAAATGGCACTGTGGAGTGGGTCAGTCGGGGCATGTCTGGGAGCCTGGAGGCAGTTTCTGCCATGGCCATCCCTTAGGGGCGCTTCCTCTGGAAGCGAGGCGTCAGATTTGATGATTTGATGAATGAAAGATTATATTTAAATTTGTTTCAACCTCCGGAAAAACATTTTATGTGCACTATGTAAAGCACTAGAAAAAGAAAAAAAAAATCTCCCTATAATTCTCCCTATTGACGGCAGTGAAACTCTTATTAACCCTTAATTAGCGGCTCACCACATAAGTCGAGTTAAATAAAGCTGGACTATGTGGCGGCGCTCGACATAACTCGAGTGGCAATTTCAGCACGTAATGTTGCTGAGAGAGAGAGACAAGTGGTGGCAGGAGAGTAGCGAGCGTATGACTGCTCCAGACCACCGCGGCGAACATACTGACACGAATCCCAGCTCCCTCCTCCCTCTCTCACTCGCTATATAAGGAATTGTATCGGGAAAGTGGCTAATTACATGCTTTTTGCACTCGCGTTGCACGGTTATTGCAAGAAAACTAGCCATCATAAAAGGATCGTTATGGTGTCATTCGAAAGCTCTGTTTATGCCCTTTCAGGGATAGGTACTTGTTTTACGTTCTGGGTCTTATTTAGGCATGAAAATGATCACGTAAACAGCCCTATTTTGGCTAAAAACACCCCGCTGGGCGGTACATATAAATAAACCGCATAGGCCGCTCGTAAGGTGTTAAGCACCTTACTGGCAACATAGATGCTGATTTCAATAAGTCCTGTATCCAAAGGCAAAAAGAAAAGTACTGTATATTTACTCTGAAAATGACTTACATCCGAGTGTTTTAAGATTATTGGATAATGGGAGAAAAAACTTTATCCAGGGATTGTAACTAATTTCAACTACAGTACTGTATAATGATGAAATCTACCTAAAACCATGGGAAAATTAGTGGTAGTTTCGGTAATAATTTCCCGATAACGAAATTTCTCCATGCGGACTATAGCCTACCGTGATGAGAAAAATATGGCGAGTTTATTGGTTCCTATTTTCCCTAGTTAATTAATTCTAATATCGCTGCTGTAGTGTTGTTTTAGATGATCATCAGTTTTGCCAGCTTATTTACCAAGAATTTTAAGTATAGGCTTAGCCTAACTTTATTTGGATAAGGTCTCCAATTCAAATAGGCCTACCTCGATAATTATAAATAATGATGATAATAATAATAATAATAATATGATGGTATTTTATTTGTTCGAGCGCCAATTCTCCAAGTGGATTCACGAGCGCTCACATTAACTTAAATTTTTTCGGTAAAATTCTAGCAATGGCTCCAAATCGATTTTAGTAGGCCTATTGATTCTTTATTAATTCTCTAGTTTTCCTTCATATTTCATGTTTTGTGGTATTTAGAATTGGTGCAATTATTTTTTTTATTAGCCTAACCTAACCTAGTACAGTAAACCCTCACTATCTCGGACCTCTAGAAGTCGGAAACCCGGACTATTCGGACTGGCATCGGCCTCTCGGAAAGTTCGCCGTATATCTCGGAAAATTCCGAGATGTAAGGGGAATACTCCGAGGGCCCACATGGTCTGTCGGACAGGTGTCATATATCTCGGAAAATTCCGAGATCTAAGGGCAAATTCCGAGATCTAAGGCTACAGTGAGGTGGAGAAGGACAGTGAAATCAGGTGTGGGCTCCATATATGGTAAAGGATATAGAAGCAGTGGAGAAAGTGCAGAGGAGAGCTAGCAAGCTGGTACCAACGTTGAAGAACGCGGGCTATGAGCAGAGGTTGAGGATACTGGGACTTCCGACACTGGCATATAGGAGAAAGAGAGGGGATATGATAGAGACTTTTAAGATAGTGTCAGGAAAGTACGATGAGGATGTGTGTGAAGGTATCTTCTTGATGCGGGAGGGAACAAGAACGAGAGGACACTCTAAGAAAATTTACAAAGAAAGAAATAGGCTTGAGAAGGCGAAGAACTCATTTTGTGATAGAGTGGTAAATGAGTGGAACGCACTGCCCCAGTATGTAGTCGATTCCGAATCAATAAGGGAGTTTGAAAGTAATCTTGATAAAGCATGGGGAAGACAAGATTTGAAGTTTGATTATAAAACAAAAATACAGAATAGTAAAAATGTTGCGTCTGCTACCGCCGCCGCCAACACCGTGAACGACCGCAGCAGTGCAAGTACTGGTACTGAGCTGGATACACAGGCATAGTTTGCCTTTTTCCAGAGGATCTACTGTAAGAAACTGTAAGAAATGGAGAAGGAAAGTGATATTTATAATATATGTCTGCTGGATACTGTACAGGTACTGTAATTTATCTTTAATCAAAGTTGTTAGTGATAGGGAAGTCTCCGTTTTCTCTGGTGGCTCGGACTCCCTCTTCCAATTCGGACATTTTCCTCTCTTAAGTCGGACATAAGTCGGACTTCGGACATCTCGGATTTTCGGTCATCTCGGACTGGGTCTCCCCCCAATTAGTCCGAGATAGCGAGGGTTTACTGTACAGTATAATTTTTATACGTAATTGTTTGTAATACCGGAAACCAATATACAGTATAAGGATATAAATATGTGAACGGAAATAATTTTAATACCCAAATTGAGTTGGAGCCACCGCTAGAATTATAGCCTACCATTATTTCATCTTAACCCTCCAGCCCCGGCTATGTATTATATATATATTCCTCGAAACCCGGGTGTTTTGGCCGAAAAACGTCTAGGCTAGGCTACCATATATTCGTTAATCAGACTGCTTCCCGCATTCCCGCGCATCCCCAAGCATAGCTGTGTTATTTACCTGTAGAATGACATTAAGTAGAGCTCTCTAAGTCAACTGGTTGAGCTGTGATGATGATTTCATTGGAGATAACTTTATGGCCAAAACAGCCACTTTACACCACTTTTCGATACTTAACAACAACATACAGGCACACACGAACAAGCGACGCTCTCCTTCTTGTGGCCGGAGATGCGGGGCGTCGGTCCAGCCGGCTGTTGTTTACATGCGTCGGACCGACGCCTCGCACACCAAGCTCACAGGCTTTGAGCTCATGGGTGTTTAAGAGCCCTTCCGGGTAGCTCGTGTATGCTTTTTTATGGGCGTTCAAGAGCCCTTCCGGGAACAGAGGGTTAAAAAAACAAAAACAAAAAACATTAAAGTTTATAGTCATCACTAACCGGGTGGATGGGACTCGTTAGCCTTGGTCGGCAACTCATCTAGGGGAGACAACCTTATACAAATCCGGGTGGATGGGACTCGTCAGCCTTGGTTGGCAACCTGTCTATGGGAGTAAACCTGATACAAATCCGTACTGCTTACCTAAGGGTAAGGCAGGTTAGTGGATAGATTAGCCGAACACCACTGTAGAAAAATAGTGCTAACAAGATACACAGAGGGCCTCGGAGTCGGACGGATCCTGAATTGAGTGGTCAATCCTGTAAGTCCTTCACTAAACTGGCTCGGGTTGTCCCTCTCACAGGGAGTAGGTCCGCTTGGAGGCATTCTGTGTATGGCCACCCTCGTAAGGAGAGTAAGGCGTCCGGCAATAGATAAATAGATAGACTAACTCTATGCTCCCCAGTATCTTAAGACCTCAGAAATAGGTCGGATGTCGTCTCCAAGGGGCAAAACACCTTGGCAATGGCAGCTCCCTGAAGTTCTGAGTGTACTAAATATTTCCTAGTTTACTGTACAGTCAATTATTTTATCATTCTTAACCCTCCAGCCCCGGCTACGCATTACATAAATATTGGCCGAAACCCGGGTGTTTTGGCCGAAAAACGTCTAGGCTAGGCTACCGTATCATTGTTATGCTGACTGCTTCCCGCATTCCCGCGCATCCCCAAGCGTAGCTGTGTTATTTACCTGTAGAATGGCGTTAAGTAGAGCTCTCTAAGTCAACTGGTTGAGTTGTGATGATGATTTCAGTGGAGATAACTTACAGCAACAACAGCCACTTTACAATACTTTTCGATACTTAACAACAACATACAGGCACACACGAACAAGCGACGCTCTCCTTGTGGCCGGAGATGCGGGGCGTCGGTCCAGCCGGCTGTTGTTTACATGCGTCGGACCGATGCCTCGCACACCAAGCTCACAGGCTTTCAACCACTGGTACAATGTTGTACCACCCGGGTTTCTGGGGGCAAAACATAATGGTACACACGTGTACCATCCGAGTTTGAAGGGTTAATTAGATGTCAAACTTTTAATAATTAATTCTCTTCTTCTACATCTTATAAAAAATCTCGGTTTTCTCTTCTAGATTTTCTTCTTTGAATAAATAATCCTACTATTCCCAGTTCATCTTCCTGGTATGGCTGTCGTAATTCTTTAGCTTTCATTATATGTTGATGGGCACACTAACATAAAATAAGGTGCGACTTCAGTTGTTTCTTAAAAGCGTCAATACAATCTACTTTGTCATAGGCTTTTTCCAAATCCATGAATGCTGCATTGAGTTTTTTATTCTTGGCTAAGTACTTTCTCTACCAACAAACGCATTAAGGCTATCTGGTCAACGCAGCCCCTGCCCTTTCTGAAACCTCCCTGCTCCACGCCTATTTTGCCATCTGATATCATCTGCAGTCTCTGTTACTACTCTTGCGTATACCCTTCCAGGTATGCTAAGCAAGCTAATTCCCCTTTAACTCTTACACTCCTCTTTACTACCCTCTTTTTGTACAAGGGTACTATCACTGCTTTCCTCCAGTCCTCTGGGACACTTTCCTTTTCCCATGCTAATTTACATAACCTATATGCATTATGTGACTTTATGTCTACAGCTTCTTCTCCCCCATAGTCTATCTCAGCATTTCACCTGGGATGTTATCTCATCACTGATACTCTTGATACCTAACCTTCTCCTTAGCTCTTCACTTGATATCCTATTTTGCAGTTTGACACCACACATCCATTCTCATTCACCATTCTCATTTCATTGCATTCCATTCTGTTGATATCATCCGCTTTGACAGGCCATACAGTAGTTATGAATAATCACATAATTTAATTAGCTGCATTGGACTTTTTATTTTCAGTTTGGGAAGTGTAGATTTGTTGGTGAATTTGAGAAGCTGAACCGTATAGGAGAGGGAACATATGGCGTTGTTTGTAAGTGTCAAGGTTCTGTAGTGTCATATACTGTAATACATTGGTAGGTTAAGATTGTACTGTAGTCTGATTTTGTTGCGCTCTGTACTATATCATTACAGTCTTAGCAAATTAGGTGATTTTGTCGCATAACTATGATTTCATGTTTGGCACTGTAGTTAAAAAATAATAATGTTTTCATAATGTTAACTTAGTCTAAATGTAAAGTTTCAATACAGTACAGTATATGAGAAATATAGATATCCACAGTATGGTAACTAGGCATTTTATTATGATATTATTTAATTTCTTTGCAATTTTATGTGTAATATTGGGACTTATAGCTTCCCACAAATCTCTTGTTCTAAACACTGAGACTATTTCAACAGACCGAGCACGAGATACAAAATCCAATGAGATTGTGGCTCTTAAGAAGATGCGTATGGAAAAGGAGAAGGATGGGATGCCAATATCAGGGTTGCGCGAGATAATGCTATTGCAGTCTTGTTCACACCCAAATATTGTCTGTCTCAAAGAAGTCGTTGTGGGCCGCAGTCTGGAAAGGTTTGAAACATCAAATAGTTATATTTATTGAAAATATTGCCTATGTTTAACACTATCCAAACATCAAATATGATATAATGTATTTAGTTATAATTATGATAAGTATAGTGAATCGGTAAGGATGTAGTATTCGGGCGTAACCGCCCGCCTTGTTTACACTACTCGCAAGCTGGCAATCATATTTTGACTGCCGTGGGGTACAAAAATAGGTTGATGGGGGGCTCACCCCCCTATGACTTATTGTGATCATATACAGTATATTGCCAGCAGAGGGCAAATAACAAAAACAAAAAGTTAAAATAGACGGAAACATAACCACGAGTGCACAACCTATGTAAACATGACGACCGTACGCCCGGATACTACATCCTTCCCTGTGAATCTAAGGGAAATTCTGCAATAATGATTGCTTTCCAAAATGTATATCTTATTACTGTAATGAAATGTATAGTCATACCAAAAAGATTTTAACCATGAGAATCACCAAAAGTTATGCCCAAACACAATTGGACAGTCATTTCTCATCCTTTATGAGTCGTGTGAAACAAGCAGCATATGTATTATAATATTAGGGACCAGCACACCGTTGGCCTGTGCTTTGAAAGAGCTATGTTTACCCCCCTGGTCAAGAACTTTGAGGTGTGACTGTACCACTGTCTGTAAAATTGTAAATGTTGTAACAGAATTAATCCAGGAACACCTCATTACAATACATCCTCTCAGACTCAGACTCTTTCAATTTCACCCCCATTTGTCAATTTCTGAGAGCTATACTGTAATTTTATACAATGACATGACTGCTGACGAATATGTGACTTGAACTCTGTACCACCTCCAACACTAGCCATAAGAGGGCCTAGGCCCAGGAGGCTAGTATAAAATAAAAGCATCCTCAACAACAACAAGGTACTGTGACCTTCCTTCCGGAAGGCGTGTAAGAAACATGTAAGAAAATAAAAAAATAAATCTTCAAATACCATGCAAGTGCCGTGAAAAAATTGGGCGACACATAGAAAGTAGTGGCATCTCTCCATACCACATCCTCCATATATTCCATACTGTATAGCTCTTCTGAGCTATCAGAAGAGACTGGATATCTCCGTTGATGACACCTGCCCAGGATGTACCACAGCCCCCCATACCATTGGACACATCCTAGAAGACTGCATTTCACACAATCACTTATGCCAACAACATATCTACACTCCTTGAGAGCTCTGTGGGAAAGCCCGACCGTGGCCATGGCCTTCCTTAGGGACTCGGGGCTGTTCGGCCAGGCAGCTTAGGGAACGACAACAACAACAACCACATCCTCCACTCCTCCCTCCCTTTATACTCCACGCCCCCTCCCTCCCACAACTTGACCTTTTATTTTGCACAGGTTCTAGCAGTTCATAGATTAAAAGTCTCTCTTTGACAGCATTTTCCTGGTAATGGAGTACTGTGAACAAGACTTAGCCTCTCTGTTGGACAATATGCAAGTGCCGTTCATGGAAGCTCAGGTCAAATGTATTATGATTCAGGTAAGTACCCAACATTGACTTACTGGTAATTATTACTGTCGTTGGTTGTCTGACTTATATTTGAAAATCCTGTGAATATTTACCAATTGCTGATAAAATATTATAGCATGATATATGTTAATGTGTATCACCTTGCTCTTCTCCAGATTTAGTAGCATTTGTCAGGTCTCCGACCATTCATTCGGTATATTAACAACTATGTGGAGTTGTTCACTCCCTTTAGGAGTGCCAATTTGGGTTTAGTAGGAAAAAATGGTAGAGATTGGGAGTTGAATCAGTTGCTGTTCGCTGATGACACAGCATTGGTGGCGGATTCTGAGGAGAAATTGCAGCGGGTAGTCAAAGAGTTTGGAGTGATTTGTGGGAGGAGGAAACTGAAGGTGAACGTCAATAAAAGTAAAGTAATGGTGTGTAATAGAGGTGATCGTAGGGTGAATCTAGATGTGAGGCTGGATGGGGAAATATTGGAACAAGTAGAGTGTTTTAAATATATAGGAGGAACGATAAGCAGGAATGGAGGTATGAAAATGGAGGTAAAACAGAGAGTGTGTGAAGGAAGGAAGGTTTTCGGAGCAATGGGAAGTATGTGGAAGACATATCTCGGAATGAAAGTAAAAAGTGCAATGTATCAAGGAATTGTGGTGCCAACAGTGATGTATGGGGCTGAGGCTTGGGTTCTGAAGAAAAAGGAGAGAAGAAAGCTGGATGTGATGGAGATGAGCTGCTTGAGGAGTATGTGTGGAGTTACTCGTAGGGACGGATTGAGGAATGAAGAGATACGTAGGAGAGTGGGGCAACAGGAACATTTGTCAGCCAGAGTGGACAAAAGGGTGCTGAGCTGGTATGGTCATGTTGAACGAATGGGAGATGAAAGGCTTACAAAGAGAATATGTGAGTCAGATAGAAGGGCAGGAAGACCCCCATTGAGAGGGAGAGACTGTGCAAGACAAGCTTTGGATGATAGAGGAATGACTATAGATCAGGCAAAGGAAGTGGTAATAAACAGGAGTGAATGGAGAATGCTTGTGAATAGTTGAGTGAACACGTGGTCATTTGGGGGAAGGGGTCGGGCGCAAGTTGGACTAGATAATAGTCCATCAGGCGCCTGGCCCGGGGAGACGATTAATATGAAGGGTGCGCCTGGAAGTGTGGTGGGCGGGCTTGTGGCTTTGGCTCCGCTGCATGTCTGCCTACCGAGATCGGAGCCTCTCCGGGTGGTCGGGGGCCAGGGGAGTGCTGGAGCGACCTTGGTGGCCCTGGTCTCTGGGTCTTCTCTTGGGTGACATAGATGTGTTTGAATTTTGTATTTTGTCTGTGTTTTGTTTGTTGTTCTGTCTTGTGTTATGTGTTTTCCCTGTTCTTGCTCTGTCTTGAGTCGGCCACCCCCAAGAAAATATTAAAAAAAAAAATAATAAAATAGAGTAAAATAGAAAATAAGAATAAAAATAGGAAAAGTGGGGATTGGGCCTGAGCATATACATACATACATACACTCCAATTTGACAGACATGCCAATGTTAAATTCAGTCCTGTGCATTTAGGAAATGTATCATACTTTTCTTTCTTTCAGGTTTTCCAAGGTCTTAGATACCTTCATAAAAAAGAGATTGTTCACCGAGATGTCAAAGTTTCAAACCTCCTCCTGACCAATATGGGCACAATAAAAATTGGTATGTTGAATTTAATATATATATACTGTAGTTGTGCATTCTAAATGTTTATGTAAGACTAAATTTTAAGTTATGAATTTTGTTAGCCATAATTTCAAGCTTTATCATACACTATTTTAGCTCACAAACATGCATATACACACATATCTCACTCAACAAACCTCAACAGCAGCCCACACAGCGCAATCCTAAACTCTTTACTTCCCAAGATTAATCCATCAGTAAACACACCTCCCCAGAGAAACTTGAGTCACACTTGCACGCCTCAGGTCCGGCCACCACCCTTCATTACAAGATTACAGACACAGAATAGATCCAACTCGAGACCCCTCTTGTCCAGGCTGTCAACATCCCATTGACAACACAGAACACTTAATACTTCACTGCCCAACACTTGCCCCCACACAAACACAGCTTCAACATCACCTCACTCATAGATCTCTGGACCCACCCGGGAGAGGTGACGGACTACCTGAATGCCTGGGATTCCCATAGAGGGCATCTTGAGGCTTCTACAACAACAATAATGTAATGCTATACTAGTAATGGTACTTCAATTTCCTCCTTGTGTTGTAATAGCTACTGTTTATTCTCTTAGCTACTGTATAATCCCTTGGAAAATATTGTAAAGGTCATCTACTGTACCCAATATCCTTAGTTATACACCATCAAATGATCAATGTTACAAATAACTTTATATTGTTATTGTACTGTACTGTACTGTATATACATTTAATTTCCCCTCAGCTGACTTTGGTCTGGCACGAGAGTTAGGTCACCCTATGTCTCCTATGACGCCCCAGGTGGTCACTCTTTGGTACCGCGCACCAGAACTCCTCTTTCAGGTTGGTACAAAGTATTATTATAAATTTGGTATACAGTAGCTCTCCGTGTGATTTTAATTTATGGAATTTCACAAAAAAAAAAGAGGAAGATAAGATCAGTTATCTATATGATATGGAAGATGTTGAGTCAGGAAGAGAACTGCGATAGGAAAACTTGCCCACTAACAGGACATTTCTTGTAATTGAATCTAATTTATCCAAAACCACTGGTTTCACCTCTCGTTCTAAATATCCATAAGAAAGTTGCTTTGTGACACTATTTGAGTGAAGATCTTCAAGTTTGTACGTTAGACCAAGATAATATTCTAGACTGACATTTGAGTTACTGGTAGTAGGTATACTTCACCTAATTCTATAGCTAAACTAGAATTGATTAAACTTTTCCCTCCACCCCCAGACAAAGACACAGACAACAGCGGTTGACATGTGGGCGGCGGGTTGTATCCTCGGGGAACTACTGCTACACAAACCTCTCCTCCCTGGCAAGTCTGAGATAGACCAGATCAACTTAATTATTGACCTCCTGGGTAAGGAATACAAGTGATTGATTAATTTTGACTAGCAGTGAGGGCTTTGGGGGGCTTCGGGGCCGGCGACTGGGGCTTGATGGGGGATGGTTGTGGTCATTTCCCTTCCTATCTCCCCTCGAGCTTTCGTCCTCAGCTTGACTAATTTTGAGTAGTTTTTCTTTCCTCATTCTATGTTTTTCCCCTTCTATTCTTATTCTGTCCCATCCGGCTGTCCTCGGGCAGCCTATATCTCATGTCTCCCTGGCCTGGCCTGGCTAAGTGGTTGACTCCTGACCCGTTTGTCTCTTCGGTTGCTGATGTGGCCGAACTGACTTGATTCCCTTCGGTAATGCATTTTTTGCTTCTCGATGTGATTTTTTCTACCTTCGACCTGATCTTTCATTCTTCGCCCTGATCACTTCTTGGTTGGTGTAGCAGTTCTTGCCTCATCCTTCGGCCCTGCCCTATAAGAGCTCTGATGTGGAGCTCATGTGGTCCGGCTGAACTGATGAAATGGCGAAAAATTTCTGCGTGTCTTCACCTTCCTCGATTTGTTCCCCTACTGCCCTTCCTTATCTATCTTGACTCGTTTAGTTATATATCTTGATCGAATCCTTCGGGCCAGCCCTATGAGAGTTCTTTTATGGAGCTCAGTGGTCTGGTTAAACTAATATTAGAAAAAAAAAAGCAGTGAGGGCTGGTCCTATCCAGAGTGAGGTTTGGCATCCTCTATGCATCCTTAGCCGTTTCGGCAAGAATGTAGTGCTCGGGCGTATCGCCCGTCTTATTTACACTAGGCGGAGCAGCGGCAGCAATGGACGCTTGCGATTATGTTCTGTAGTACAGTATAGTAATGGCTGTGTGTCCGCAAGTCTAACGCCATCCCCCCTATTAGTCGCCTTGTACGACACGCAGTAGGATGCGAGAGGCATATTCTTTTTTTCCTCCACCATAGGTGAAGGCCCCCTTACCCCCTGGGGGGATGTTATATTGCAGATGTAGTTATAGATTAAGGGTTAGGGAGTCATAAAATATACAAATATTTATTAGGTTTGAGCAAAAATATGGGTTATTAAAAATTAATTCATTAACCCTTCCCCCCCCCCCTCCCCGGGGGCCCCCTTCTAAGGACAGTGTCAGGTACCCGGGCGATTTGGCCGAAAAACGTCTAGGCCTAGGCTACCGTATCTTTGTTATTTTAACTGCTAGAAATTTCCCACGCATCTCTAAACGTAGTGCGGTTTTCAATCTGTAGACTGGCATTGAGTAGAGCTCTGTAAGTCAACTGGTTCAGTTGTGATGACGATTTCCGTGGAGCGAATTTGTCCGCGATGTTGACAATATCGGAGCTTTTCAGACAATGCGTCGGACGCACATCGTTCAGACCAAGCTGAATAGGCTTTCAAGCTTACTGCCTGTTATAAGGACGCCCGGGGTCCTGCCCATCTTCCGCGGTGTCCTTATAAAAGGACAGCCGGGCTGGAAGGGTTAAACGCACTGCGTACGTTTTTTTTTTTTTTTTTTTTTTTTTTTTTTTTTTTTTTTTTAACAGAACCTGTTCGCTAACCGAAGGTCTACTGTATTCTGAATTCAAAATTTCTTAGGCATTTGTCTTCCCATAATCTAATTTCAGATCACCGGTATAATTTCCTTAACTCATAAACTGCGAAGCCATGGTAGTTCAAACCCTCCCGCCAAGCGAAGATATTTGGTTCTATTCTGACGAAAATCATATGTAACATATATATAATTATTATTTATCCATATGTGCCTATTTTGTTTTTTATATGCACATATGAACATTTAAGAGCATTAACCCTCTCACCACGGAAGGGCTCTTGAACGCCCATAAAAAAGCATATAACAGCTGCCCGGAAGGGCTCTTGAACGCCCAGTGGTTGAAAGCCTGTGAGCTTCGTGTGCGAGGCGTCGGTCCGACGCATGTAAACAACAGCCGGCTGGACCGACGCCCCGCATCTCCGGCCACAAGAAGGAGAGCGTCGCTTGTTCGTGTGTGCCTGTATGTTGTTGTTAAGTATCGAAAAGTAGTGTAAAGTGGCTGTTTTGGCCATAAAGTTATCTCCACTGAAATCATCATCACAGCTCAACCAGTTGACTTAGAGAGCTCTACTTAATGCCATTCTACAGGTAAATAACACAGCTACGCTTGGGGATGCGCGAGAATGTGGGAAGCAGTCAGATTAACACATATACGGTAGCCTAGCCTAGACGTTTTTCGGCCAAAACACCCGGGTTTCGAGGAATATATATATAATACATAGCCGGGGCTGGAGGGTTAAAAGAAGTGGGAATAGCATTGGGGGGGTGAAAAAGACGTATTATTGCCGCAAGGTCGTATCATGAGGCGAGAGCAAGGGGGGTGCATATGTTTTCTCTAAAAGCTCTTGATCGATACTGATGAGTCTGAGTAGAAGTCTCTGTGTTGCAAGAATCTCTAGATGCCTCACCCGTGTTAAAGAGACCAGGAGGGGGAATTTCGCGCCGAAAATTACCCGAGAAAAGGGGGAATAAGAGGAAAAATAGCTGATAATTGAGGAGTGGGGGGGGGGGGGGACACATGTAGGAGTGGTAGCAAGTAACAAATTGCTTTGTTTTGAGTGCCACTGGGGTGTATTCTATTTTTTTTTTTTTTTTTATGTTCTGGATCTATTGAGGACGGTTGCAGTGCACCAGAAAAAACTCTTTTGAGGACGGTAGCCGTTTCGGGGTTAAAGGCCGCTCTACTGGTGATCTAACTAACTCTTGGTCATCCTCCTTTTGGGACTTCGGCGAGACCTTTTCTGTTGCGCTATACATATCGTAAGCCTTCGATGGAGTCTGGCACAAATCTTTAATTTCCAAACTACCTTCCTACAGTTTCTATCCCTCCATATGTACCTTTGTCTCTAATTTCCTCTGGGGTCGTTCCATAGCTGTGGTTGTGGACGGCCATCGCTCACTTTCTCAACCTATCAACTCTGGTGTTCCTCAGGGTTCTGTCCTGTCCCCAGTTCTCTTTCTGATATTCATTATTGATCTTCTCAACTGTACCTCCAGTCCTATCCATTCATATGCAGATGACTCTACCTTACACTATTCAACTAGTTTTACAGAACGACCCAGCATGCAATCACTCACATACTCATGTGATAAGGCCATAGCACACTTATCTTCAGATCTATCAACCATTTCCGATTGGGGCAGATAAATCTTGTTACATATTCTCCATTTATCTACCTGTCAAGAACTTCCACAGGTCTATCCCTTATACTTCAACAATACACAAATTTTCAACCCTTCATCTTCTCTCAGTATTCTTAGTGTTTCTTTTTCTTCTGGCCTTTCTCAAAAAGATCATATTACCACTCTTGCTAAAACAGCTTCCCAGAATTTAGGTGTGCTCAACTGCATCAGTGGGTTCTTCACCCCTGCACAGCCTCTTGCTCTGTATAGAGGTACAGTGCACACATGTATCGAGTATTTTACACATGTGTGGGGAGGTTCAACTCATAACATGCTTGTGGATGGGGGGAGTAGGGAGATGGTTGGGGGAATGCAGGAGGGGCTGGGAATGGAGCTTGGTTCATCACAAGGCTGATCGTGCCACGATTGCACCATGGATAATTTTATAGCTTGGTGTGAAACATGCTGATGCCGTATTGGCGGCACCCTAGGTGCTGGAGGTAAAACAGAGAGTGTGTGAAGGAAGGTTTTTGGAGCAATGGGAAGTATGTGGAAGATGAGAAATCTCGGAATGAAAGTAAAAAGTTCAATGTATCAAGGAATTGTTGTGCCAGCAGTGATGTATGGGGCTGAGACATGGGCTCTGAAGGAAAAGGAGAGAAGAAAGCTGGATATGATAGAGATGAGCTGCTTGAGGAGTATGTGTGGAGTTACTTGTAGAGACAGATTGAGGATTGAAGAGATACGTAGGAGAGTGGGCCAGCAATAACATTTGTCGGCCAGAGGGGTGCTGAGCTGGTATGGTCATGTTGAACGAATGGAAGATGAAAGGCTTACAAAGAGAATATGTGAGTCAGCTACAAGGGGAGATAGAAGGGCAGGAAGACCCCATGAGATGGAGAGACTGTGTAAGGTAAGCTTTAGATGATAGAGGAATGACTATAGATCAGGCAAGGGAAGTGGTAATAAACAGGAATTAACCTATTAGCTGCGGGAGACGTTCCGGAACGCCATGGCATTTTACAGCAATTTCCAGGCTTTTAAAGCCTGTTAAAGCCATAGAAATCGATTGTCAGTGGGCGGGAGCGCGAGGGATCCATTTCCGACTGCCAGCACGTCAGTCCGTGCACTGAGACCCCAGCCCCGGGTCTCAGCAGTGCTGGCAAAGGCAAAAATAGCGCTAGATTGCTCATAAATAGCGAGTTTTCCCCAATGTCTATGGTAGCGCTGCGAGTGAACCCCGCAAGCTAATAAGCTCATTCTAGTGTCATTTTGAATCTGTTTTCGGCTGAATACATTTAATTTCATGCAGACACTTGATTAATCATTCAGGAGTGCCTGAATATGCCCTAAATAGCCCAAATATGCCCGCAGAGAAAGGGTTAATGGAGAATGCCTATGAATAGATGAGTGAACACATGGTCATTTGGGGGAAGGAGTTGGGCGCAAGTTGGACTAGATAATAGTTCATCAGGTGCCTGGCCCGGGGAGACGGATTATATGAAGTGTGCTTCTGGAAGTGTGGTGGGCGGGCTTGTGGTTTCGCTCTGCTGCATGTCTGCCTGCCGAGATCGGAACCTCTCTGGGTGGTCGGGGGCCGGGGAAGTGCTGGAGGGACCTTGGTGACCCTGGTCTCTGGGTTCTGGATGACCTAGATGTGTGTGAATTTGTATTTTGTTTTTGTGTGTTCATTGTTTTCTGTTGTGTTGTCCCTATTCTGGCTCTGTCTTGAGTCCCCCCCCCAAAAAAAAAAAATGAAAAGAGGGAAAAGAAAAAAAAATAGGAAAAGTGGGGATTGGGCCTGAGTATATAGAATAGAATAAAACGAAATATGGCATCACCCGGGGATAAGGGGTTAAGTGTTAGCGGTAGTTTTTATTATAATTTTCAACAATCAATTAACTATGTTTGGGATGTGATTTCGGTATCTAACAAAGTTTAATTGCTGTGGTAAAAGTGTAATTGGTAAAGTAAAAATAATTAAGGGTCTTAAGAACACTGACAAACCCCCCCCCCCCCCCCTTACACAGGTACCCCGAATGACAACATCTGGCCGGACTTCTCCCAGCTGCCGGCCATAGAGAACTTCACTTTGCGCTCCCAGCCGTACAACAACCTCAAGACCCGCTTCCCAACGCTTTCACCTACCGGCCAGCGGCTTATGAACTTCCTTTTCATGTATGATCCCAACCGACGTGCCACCGCCATCGAGTGTCTCGAGAGTTTATACTTCAAGGAACAACCTCTGCGTAAGTTTTTTTTTTTATCATAATTTTTGTCATTTAACCCTTCCTCCCGGGCTCGCCTTCTAAAGGACAGTACAGTAAAACCTCGCCCATCCAGACTAATTGGGGGAGAACCCTGTCTGGATCTGCCAAAAGTCCGGATCTGCCAAAAGTCCGGGCATATATTCAGCCATCCAGACAAATCCGGATGGCTGAAACATGAGTCCGGATATCTAACTTAAACAACCAGACTTAGGTTTCAGCCATCCAGACAAATCTGAATGGCTGACGTATAAGTATGGATATCTAACATTGAATGTAAATAATATGTGTGGAAAATTGTTTTCGTCTCGTTCGTTTCCGGATTGACTTATATATTTCCCAAGCCATCCAGACAAGTCTGGTTGGCTGAAACATGAGTCTGGATCGAAATGCCTGTCTGGATCTCTTGGGTTTCCGGATCTGAGAGCCCGGGGGATATGGCCGAAAAACGTTGCAATAGGCTAGCCCTATCTTTGTTATTTTAACTGCTAGAGAATTCACGCACATCTCAAAACGTAGCCCTGTTTCTTATCTGTAGACTGGCGTTGAGTAGAGCTCTCTAGGTCAACTGGTTCAGTTGTGATGACGATTTCCGTGGAGAGAGTTTCGATGCGATGTCAGCAATATCAGACAATAACAAAGACTTGTTCTTGTTCTCCAAAACAATAACAACAATAGTCGGGCTTCTCCTCCTTGTTTTCGAAGGTGCGTGTCACTCCAACCGGCTTGTTTACATACGGTTCGACGCACAGCTTTCAAACCACGCTTAATAGGCTTTCAAGCTTACGGATTTTAAAATGGCACCCGGGCTCCTGCCCATATGCCGCGGTGTCATTTTAAAATGACAACCGGGCAGGAGAGGTTAAGGCCCCCTATCCTATAGACACATACATATAATGGTTTAGCATAATTTTCTATTGTATACATTGTAACAGCACAGGCGGTGTTGACTTTCCGCAGTTGGAGTTTAATACAGTATTAACTAATATAATTCTTCACACAAATAACTACCAATTAAATTAATAAAAGCTTATGTTCCTCTGGGGATTTGAACCGAAGACATCACACATAGAACTTACACCCTTTAACCATTATACTACCAAGTCAGTTAAAGATTAAGTACGGTACATGACATTTATTGAGTACTGGATATCATTCTTAATACTAATACTAAATACTTAATACTAATACCTAATATTTAATACTAAGAAGGCATACGGACCGGACGGTGTTCCTCCTGTTGTACTTAAAAACTGTTCTTCCGTGCTGACTCCCTGCCTAGGCAAACTCTTTCGTCTCTGTCTTATCCTCTAACGTCTTTCCTTCTTGCTGTAAGTTTGCTCTTATTCAACCTGTCCCAATTGCTCTTATTTCTTGCATCTCTAAGGTTTTTTTAAACTATTCTTGCCTCAAAATTTCTTAGCATTTATCTTCCCATAATCTACTTTCAGAACGCCAATACGGTTTCCTTAACCCCTTCAGTACCATGACATGTTTTTGCCTATTATTCTAGCTACAGTTAGGCGATTTTATGCAGTTTACGAAGGACCTGTGTTATTCAGAGGGTTGATTGCGATCGGACTTACCCCTTTGAGTCCTAGAGGTAGATTATAAGCTAAAGAAAAAACCCTAGTGGTAGCCCAAATACGATGAAAATTACGTCATGGTGAGGAAGGGTTTAACCCATAACTAGCGGCGCGCAACATAAGTCGAGTATAATAAATCTGGACTATCTGGCGGCGCTCGACATAGGTCGTGTGGCAATTTCAGCACGTAATGTTGCTGAGAGAGAGAGACAAGTGGTGGCAGGAGAGTAGCGAGCGTATGACTGCTCCAGACCACCGCGGCGAACCTACTGACACGAATCCCACCTCCTCCCTCCCTCTCTCACTCGCTACATACGGAATTGTATGGGGAAAGTGCCGAATTACATGCTTTTTGCACTCGCGTTGCGCGGTTGTTGCAAGAAAACTAGCCATCATAAAAGGATCATTATGGTGTCATTGGAAAGCTCTGTTTATGCCCTTTCAGGGATAGATACTTGTTTTACGCTCTGGGTCTTATTTAGGCATGAAAATGATCACGTAAACAGCCCTATTTTGGGTAAAAACACCCCGCTGGTGGCTACATATTATATACCGCCTAGGCCGCTCTTAAGGTGTTAAGGCCGCTCTATTGGTGATCTCCTTGCTTATCTTACTAACTCTTGGTCATCCTCCTTTCGGGACTTCGGTGAGACTTTTTCTATTGCTCTAGACATATCGAAAGCCTGCAATAGAATCTGGCATAAGTCTTTAATTTCCAAACTACCCTCCTTCGGGTTCTATCCTTCTATCTGTGCCTTTGTCTCTAATTTCCTTTCAGACCGCTCCATAGCTGCAGTTGTGGATTGTCATCGTTCACTTCTTCAATCTATCAACTCTGGTGTTCCTCAGGGTTATGTCTTGTCTCCAATTCTCTTTCTAATATTTATCAATGATCTCAACTGTACCTTCAGTCCCATCCACTCATTTGCTGATGACTATCTTACACTATTCAACTAGTTTTTCACATCAACCCAGCATGCAAGCACTCCAAAACAAACGTGGCAAGGACATAGCATGCTTGTCTTCGGATCTTTCAATTATCTCTAATTGGGGCAGAGAAAATCTTGTTACTTTCAACACCTCCAAGACCCAGTTTATCTTTCTATCTCTACATCACAAGACTATCAACTATTCTTCAACAATACACAACTCAACCCTTCATCTTCTCTCAACATTTCAGGTGTATCTTTTTCATCTAACCTTTCTTGGAAAGATCATATTATCACTCTTGTTAAACAGCTTCCCAAAAGTTGGGTGTGCTCAACCGTCTCCGTGGGTTCTTGACCCCCGCACAGCTTCTTGCTCTGTATCGGAGCACAGTGCGCCCCTGTATTGAGTATTGTTCGCATGTGTGGGGAGGCTCCACCCATACCGCACTTCACGAACGAGTAGAATCAAAAGCATTTTGCCTCATCAACTCGCTTCCTCTTACTAGTTCCCTACAATCTCTTTCTACACGCCGCAATATTGCATCTCTTTCACTCTTCTATTGCTATTACAACACTCAGTGTTCTTCAGAGCTCTCACAGTGTATACCCCCTCCCCTGCAAAGAGTGCGAGGCACCCGCCTTACAACACAGTCCCACTCCTATTCGGTCCAGCTATCCAACCCAAAAATTGGCAAATTTTTTCAGTCTTTCTTCTACTCAACAAGTGAATTCTGGAACTCTCTCCCTCAATCAGTCTTTCTTTCATCCTATGACTTAGACTGCTTTAAACTTTGTGTGTCCAGGCATTTTGACTCCAACGTACAGTACTGTACCTTGAATTTGGCTCTGTCACTCTTTTAACTTTGGGGGAAGACACTCGTTACAGGCAACCTACATTTTGTCTCTTCCATGCACATAGACAAAAAAATAAAAAAAATAAAATCATGAATTCAGATCCAACTGCACTATCAAAACCATAATGTTTACGCGAGAAAGTGAAGAACAAGGAATTGGGCACATATCACTAAGAATTCGACCTCGTAAATCAATTGTTCCTTTACCTATAGATATTAACCCTTAATGTACCAGCGACGTACAATGGCCGACAGTAAGAAAGTAACTCGCTAGTACCAGCGCCGTACGATGTCCGTCAGTAATTTTCAGTCCTTTTACCGAGCGGTACCAGGCACCATGACATGTAAACACTGCTTTGAGACCTTGGCAACACTTAAAATGTAAAACTTGCAAACTAAACAAACCAAAACTAGGTCAAAGACAATGTAAAGTCAAATTAACTTATCAAAATTGCTATGTGGAAACAACACTTACTAAAATAAAATTTATGAAATAAAAGAACTCGGAGTGTATCTAAGGTCCCACGGGCAGGCTGGCTCAGTACTCGTCTAGCTTTCGGGGTGAGAGGTTGCGCTCTCTCGTCTTTGAAGCCATTTTGGCCACAATGTTTGGTACTGGAAGTTACATTTATAGTAATACCCTCTGGTACAGCAAGGGTTAACTAATATCGTTCTGAACACCAATGACTTCAAATTAAATTAATGAAAGCATGTAATCCTCTGGGGATTCGAAGCCGAGACACCACATACAGAACTTACCCACTTTAACCATTAGCCTATGCCACCAAGACAGTTAAAGATTAAGTACATGACTACGATTAATATCCATTTATCGAGTACTGGATATCAATCTAATCATTAACTCAGACCTATCTGCACTTTGAATACCGTAATGTTTATGTGAGAAAGGGAAGAACAAGGAATGGGGCACATATCACTAAGGATCCGACCTCACAAATTTATTGTTTCTTTACCTATAGATATTAATTAATATTGTTTCTTAACACCAATAACTCCCAATTAAATTAATGAAACCATACATGTGGAGAATGAACAGAAAGAGTTCTTTGACCTGAATGTTGGGTTAAAGCAAGGTTGTGTGATGCCACCATGGTTGTTCAATATATATATATATATATATATATATATATGGATGGAGTCATGAAAGAAATACAAGGAAGAGCAGTGGATATTGGTGCACAGCTGATAAGGGAAGGGAACTAGTGGAAGTTGCCTGTACTGCTGTTTGCCGACGATACAGTTCTGATGAGCAATAGTGAATGGGAGTTGCAGGGTCTGGTAAGTATGTTTGGAACAGTGTGTGAAAACGGTATCTGAAGGTTAATGCGGGGAAGAGTAAGGTTATGGTCTTTGAAAAGGATGCAGCCACAGAGTGTGAGGTGAGGTTGAACGGTCACGCTATGGAGAATGTCAACTCATTTAAGTATTTGGGCAGTGTGCTGAGTAAAGTGGGAGTTTGGATGAAGGAGTACGGGACTTCTTTCCAGAACAGTTTCTTACACAGTTTCTTACACTCCCTCCATCTTACACTCAGATTCCTTCGAAATTCCTCATCTGCTCTTCTCTTACTTTCCTTCACTAGGCCTACTCTCTTCACTCTCTTTTTCTCCTACTACTGATTGATCTGGGTCTTCTCCTGGATGACCTAGATGTGCGTGAATTTGTATTTTGTTTTTGTGTGTTTATTGTTTCTATTGTGTTGTTTTGAGTCCCCCCCCCCCACCCACACACACACACACACATTTATAGTATTATTCGCATCTGTCGAAATACACTTTTGGCGCCGATTTGGCTAGCCTAAAGTGGGAATTGGGCCTGAGTATATACATACATACATACATACATACAGACCAAGAGTGAGAGCGGTGGAAATTAGTTACTTGCGAAGTGCGTGCAGAGTTACATGGAGGGATAGACAGACGAATGAGGAAGTAAGAAGGAGGTGTGGTGTGGAGGTAGATGTGCTGGAAAGTGTGAAAAGGAACAACTTTTGATGGTTCGGCCATATGGAACGTATAGAAAGCGAGAGATTTACTAAGAGGGTGTACGAGAGCGAGGTGGAAGGACAGAGAGGGAGAGGTGGAAGGATGGAGTGAGGAAGTATATGAATGAAGGCGGTGCTGGTTGGGAGGAGGGGCGTCGACTGACTGGGGACAGAGGTGCATGGGGGCGGTTCGTTCGTGGCCACCCCTTCGGGGATCACGGCGTCAGGCAATAGATAGATAGACATACATACAATAAATTAGCCAAATGTGAGGGAGTATTGTATACATACTGTACATACATACATACATAAAACAGAGCGATGATATACGTGTATCATCTAGCGGCAGCCACGAGAGAACCCGAGAGTTAACTGTAATAGAAAATTAATACTGTAATAGGTTTTTTCTGCAGCTCAGGGGGTTAAGCTTCCCAAAGTAAGACAACACCTAGTTGATTTATGTTTGTACAAAGAGTATATATATATTTTTTTCAATATGAAATGCCGTTTCCCTCCTGGGCACACAGAAAAAAAGACAGGAAAATATTTATAGTATCGATTAGAGAAGAATATAACTAAAAGGACATTCACACACTTTCGATTATATTTTGATCTCATATATAATATCCCTTTATCCCCCAGCGTGTGACCCCCGTATGATGCCTACATTCCCTCAACACCGCAACCTGAAGCAGACTCAACCGGCACCGCAGCCAGTCAACAATGCTCCCAGTATTTCCCAAGTCCTGGCCAGCTCCCTCTATGAACAGGAACCGGAACTCCCACCTCCTCAATATGCTATCAATGAACTAACCTCTGTGTATAGTCGGAGATAGTGTTTGATGGTGATCTTTAAGTAAAGGATTCGTAGTCTTTAAAGTCTTTCTATTTGTATTTACCTTCAACTTGATTTTTCTTATAAGCTATGCCATCAAATTTGTAATTGTTTATTTTTTAATTTATTCTCAATATATCTCACATATTCCATCAAATTTAGTACTGTAAGGTCTATCTATCTATCTATTTACTGAGGCACAATCCCCACTTTTCCTATTTATTTTTTTATTTTTTTTTGGGGGGGGACTCCAGACAGAGCAAGAATAGGGACAACACAAAACACAACAGGAAACAATGAACACACACAAACAAAATACAAATTCACACACATCTAGGTCATTCAGGAAAAGAACCAGAGACCAGGGTCACCAAGGTCCCTCCAGCACTTCGCCGGCCCCTGACCACCCGGAGAGGTTCCGATCTCGGCAGGCAGACATGCAGAGGAGCCGGAGCCGCAAGCCCGCCCACCACACTTCCAGGCTCACCCATCATATAAATTGTCTTCCCGGGCCAGGAGCCTGATGGACTATTATCTAGTCCAACTTGCACCCGACCCCTTCCCCCAAATGTCCACGTATTTACTCATCTATTCACAAGAATTCTCCATTCATTACTGTTTATTACTACTTCTCTTGTCTGATCTATAGTCATTCCTCTATCATCCAAAGCTTGTCTTACACAGTCTCTCCATCTCAATGAGGTTCTTCCTGCCCTTCTATCTCCCCTTGTATTTGACTCACATATTCTCTTTGTAAGCCTTTCATCTTCCATTCGTTCAACATGACCATACCAGCTCAGCACCCTTCTGTCCACTCTGGCTGACAAATGTTCCTGCTGCCCCACTCTCCTACGTATCTCTTCATTCCTCAATCTGTCTCTACGAGTAACTCCACACATAGGGAAGAGCGGTGATGGTTCGGACGGTTGAATGGTTCGAACAGTGCATTTCCTGAGAAACGTATGGGACCTAAGGCCGCGAGATCTTGCGTGAAAGTGAGATAGTTTGTTTACGTTAGTCACACGGAATTTCGGACTTACAAACGCCACATTTTTCGATGCAGATCAGATATTGTGTTTTTTTGCACCCCCTATGTTATATTTTCAGTTTATATCGTAAGCTCTACCTCCATGAGCATGTCAACCAGCGAGTTATGCATTATTATGGTGAATCTGTGTTGCATGCAGAAGATATTGCCGTAAAAAACGAATGCTATACTCGATTGTGTGAAAGTTGAGCGTACCCAACAATTAACTATTTAGATTCGGGATGGTTCGGCGAGTTGAGGATGTTGATGGTTCGCCAGTGGTCGAACCATCCCGCTTTACCTATAATATAGGGGGACACTAGATGTAAATGTATCTATCTATTTTATTTTATTGATAAATTACATGCTGTAGTATTTGGTTGAAGGAATAAGGATACACGAGGTAGCAGTAGTGGTGGTTTAATGTTATTCCTTCGACTGCTACAATTCAACTGACTAGTAATAATATTGTTCTCTATAAAACAATTATGATTAAGGTATGAAACTTAGAGATCAAAGCATATGAACTTTAGAAACAGGTGAATCTTTGTACTAAAGTCTCAAATCATGATACTACAAAGCATATCGAGTTTCGGTACAAATTATGGTATTTTTTATTATGAAGCAAACATTATCAGCCAAAGTAACAATAATGATAGTCCAGAGTATCGAGACCATGAAGCAATTTATGAAGCAATATATTAATTATCTATGCATAACTTAGACTCTTAGAGGGAGTCAAATAAACTTCAAACTATTAACCCGGGAACTACGGGAAGACTTAAGAGTTCCCCCGGCGGACTGCGGGAAGACTCTTAACCCGGGAACTGCGGGAAGACTCTTAAGAGTTCCCCCGGCGGACTGCGGGAAGACTCTTAAGAGTCAGAGAAAAAAAAATCAACTTTAAACATTGAAAAAAAAAAAAAAAAAAATTTGCCCCTGGGCCATGCAAAATATCACTCCTCTACCTCCCCTCCTTCCCCACTTTCCTCCCCTCCTTTAGTTATCACCTATTTTCCCTGTTATTCCCTTATTCTGAGGTATATTTTCGTGCTAACATTAGCGAGTTGGTAGCAGGGCTTGTCATCACTGTTAGCAAGCGAGTGCAAGAGAGAGAGAGAGAGTATCGATCGACAGTGTCTCAGTGGCCTTCGGGGAAATTGGCGGGAAAGCAGATTGCCTCACCCATACATTATGCAACTCCCGGCCTGTATCTCCGATTTTGACCATCCAAACGCTGTTTTCACTCGTTTTATTGTAACAGGTTAATACCTTTATAATCAACCCATAATAGGCGCATTAGGATAAGTATTAATGCTATTTATGGTAAAATGAATATTTTAGTGATGGAAACAGCTCAAATACGTCAGCACAGGGAGAGGTGTCTAATTACCCCCATGCGCACTTCTTAGGTTAAGAGTCAGAGATTTTTTTTTTTTTTTTTAACCCTTGGTTCCCGGAAGAGCTCTTGAACGCCCATAAAAAAGCATACCAGAGCTGCCCGGAAGGGCTCTTTAACGCCCAGTGGTTGAAAGCCTGTGAGCTTGGTGTGCGAGGCGTCGGTCCGACGCATGTAAACAACAGCCAGCTGGACCGACGCCCCGCATCTCCGGGCACAAGAAGGAGAGCGTCGCTTGTTCGTGTGTGCCTGTATGTTGTTGTTAAGTATCGAAAAGAGTTGTAAAGTGGCTGTTGTTGCCGTAAGTTATCTCCAATGAAATCATCATCACAACTGAACCAGTTGACTTAGAGAGCTCTACTTAACGCCATTCTACAGGTAAATAACACAGCTACGCTTGGGGATGCACGGGAATGCGGAAGCAGTCGGAATAACAAAGATACGGTAGCCTAGCCTAGACGTTTTTCGGCCAAAACACCCGGGTTTCGGGGAATATTTATGTAATGCGTAGCCGGGGCTGGAGGGTTAAACATCGAAAAAAAAAAAAAATTGTTTTGCCCCTGGGCCATGCAAAATATCACTCCTCTACCTCCCCTCCTTCCCCACTTTCCTCCCCTCCTTCAGTTATCACCTATTTTCCCTGTTATTCCCTTATTCTGAGGTATATTTTCGTGCTAACATTAGCAAGTTGCAAGCAGGGCATTGTCATCACTGTTAGCAAGCGAGTGCAAGAGAGAGACCCCCCTGATACTACTCTCCTTGCCGCGGTTGGGGGGCTTCGGGGCCGGCGACTGGGGCTTGATGGTGGATGGATGTGGTCAATTCCCTTCCTATCTCCCCTCGAGCTTTCGTCCTCAGCTTGACTAATTTTGAGTAGTTTTTCATTACTCCTTCTATGTTTTTCCCCTTCTATTCTTATTCTGTCCCATTTGGCTGTCCTCTGGTGGCCTATATCTCATGTCTCCCTGGCCTGGCTAGGTGATTGACTCCTGACCCGTTTGTCTCTTCGGTTGCTGATGTGGCCGGACTGACTTGATTCCCTTCGGTAATGCATTTTTTGCTTCTCGATGTGATTTTTTCTACCTTCGACCTGATCTTTCATTCTTCGCCCTGATCACTTCTTGGTTGGTGTTGCGGTGTAGCAATTCTTGCCTCATCCTTCGGCCCTGCCCTATAAGAGCTCTGATGAGGAGCTCATGTGGTCCGGCTGAACTGATGAACTGGCGAGAAATATCTGCGTGTCTTCACCTGCCTCGATTTGTTCCCCTACTGCCCTTCCCTATCTATCTTGACTCGTTTAGTTATATATCTTGATCGAATCCTTCGGGCCAGCCCTATGAGAGTTCTTTGTAGAGCTCAGTGGTCTGGTTAAACTAATATTACAAAAAAAAAAAAAAAAAAAAGCAAGAGAGAGAGAGAGAGAGAGTATCGATCGACAGTGTCTCTCCAGCCTTGGGGGAAATTGGTGGGAAAGTAGGTTGCCTCACCCATACATTATGTAACTCCCGCCCTGTATCGCCGATTTTGACCATCCAAACGCTGGTTTCACTTGTTTTATTGTTGTAACAGGTTAATACCTTTATAATCAACCTATAATAGGCACATATGGATAAGTATTAATGCTATTTATGGTAAAATGAATATTTTAGTGATGGAAACAGCTCAAATACATGCACACAGGCAGAGGTGTCTAATTACCCCCATGCGCACTTCAGAGGTTAACAAATATTACACATGCCTATTATGATTTATTACAGATGTTTGAGAGAGAACGAAAGTACAGTACAGATTGGAGTGAATATGTGAGAGAGAACTGGTGTATGAATGAGATAATTATAAAGATCGAGTGAATGTGTGTATGACAAAGAGATAGGCCTATATATGAGGCGAATTATACATAACTTTATGCAGAGAGTAAAATGTTAAGTTAATTATCCATAATGTTGATTAATTTAATTTGTTTAAAGTATATACCGATATGTTTTGGAACAATTATGAAGATATAATTTTGGATGTTGGAGTCAAATGTTGGCATGTGTGTGAGAGAGATAAGGCCAATTATTCATTATTTTAACCCTTATTTAGCGGCGAGCAACATAAGTCGAGTTAAATAAAGCTGGACTATGTGGCGGCGCTCGACATAACTCGAGTGGCAATTTCAGCACGTAATGTGGCTGAGAGAGAGAGACAAGTGGTGGCAGGAGACTAGCGAGCGTATGACTGCTCCAGACCACCGCGGCGAACCTACTGACACAAATCTCAGCTCCCTCCTCCCTCTCTCACTCGCTACATACTCAATTATGTACTGAAAGTACCGAATTACCTGCTTTTTGCACTCGCATTGCACGGTTTTTGCAAGAAAACTATCCATCATACAAGGATCGTTATGGTGTCATTCGAAAGCTCTGTTTATGCCCTTTCAGGGATAGGTACTTGTTTTACGTTCTGGGTCTTATTTAGGCATGAAAATGATCACGTAAACAGCCCTATTTTGGCTAAAAACACCCCGCTGTGCGGTACACATAAATAAACCGCATAGGCCGCTCGTAAGGTGTTAAAGCAGACAGTAAGAGGCTAACTAAATTATACATCATTCTGGTGAAGCTTAAACCCCTACAACACGGAAGGGCTCTTGAACGCCCATAAAAAAGCATAAAACAGGTACCCGGAAGGGCTCTTGAACACCCAGTGGTTGAAAGCCTGTGAGCTTCGTGTGCGAGGCGTCGGTCCGACGCATGTAAACAACAGCCAGCTGGACCGACGCCCCGCATCTCCGGCCACAAGAAGGAGAGCGTCGCTTGTTCGTGTGTGCCTGTATGTTGTTGTTAAGTATCGAAAAGTAGTGTAAAGTGGCTGTTTTTGCCATAAAGTTATCTCCAATGAAATCATTATCACAACTCAACCAGTTGACTTAGAGAGCTCTACTTAACGCCATTCTACAGGTAAATAACACAGCTACGCTTGGGAATGCGGGAAGCAGTCAGATTAACAAATATACGGTAGCCTAGCCTAGACGTTTTTCGGCCAAAACACCCGGGTTTCGGGGAATATTTATGTAATGCGTAGCCGGGGCTGGAGGGTTAATTCAGTTTTAAAATATTATTTTATTTAGCAAATATGCAGAGGTTAATTTGGATTATGAAGTCTCATTTTGTACTTTAGCACAATAAAATTTCTTTTAATTGATAAATTCTTGATTTTAGCCAATCCAACTCGCATAATTTTAAGATTATGCCAATTAATACACGTGGCCGTACCATCCCACCCTTCTGGCCGAACCATCACCACTGGTAGGGATGGTTCGGCCGATTTAGAAACTTGTGTTTCGGGAACTATAGCTCAAAACTGAAAAGAGCTAAGGGTTTGATATACTGTAATCAGGCTAAAGAACCAAATAACGAGGCAACATTTTAACATCAACTAGATTATACTACTGTTTAAACTTGAATTTGTATAAATATTTAAAAAAAAAAGTGGCCGAACCATCACCGCTCTCCCCTATTCCTCAAGCAGCTCATCTCCATCACATCCATCTTTCTTCTCTCCTTTTCCTGCAGAGCCCATGTCTCAGCCCCATACATCACTGTAGGCACAACAATTCCTTGATACATTGCACTTTTTACTTTCATTCCGAGATTTCTTGTCTTCCACATACTTCCCATTGCTCCGAAAACCTTCCTTCCTTCACTCACTCTCTGTTTTACCTCCATTTCCATACCTCCACTCCTGCTTATTGTTCCTCCTAGATATTTAAAACTCTACTTGTTCCAATATTTCCCCATCCAGCCTCACATCTAGATTCACCCTACGATCACCCCTATTACACACCATTACTGTACACTCGACCCTCGCAAATCCGGACTTCACCAATCCGGACTTTCAACAATCCGGACACAATCCGGAGTCCGGTCCGATCGTCCGGTAGTGCGTACCGTAACGCATACTTGTCCGAATACTTAAAATTTTGTCCGGTAGGTGGCTCTCGCGACGGGTGACGCCACCCGTTCCCGCCTAGTCATTCAAGCTTGTTTACAACCCGCCGTGCGACTACCTGGTTATTAAGGTGTTATTATCGACTTTCATTGCCAGCCACCATGCCCCCCAAGCCTCAAAAGACTGTCAAGCGGGTAAAGGTTACTCTGAGTGTAGAACAAAAGCTAGAACTGATAAGGAAGCTTGAGAATGGTCGTACAGTGCTCCAGGTTTGTGAGGAGTATGGGTGCAAGAAGCAAACCGTCTCCGATATACGTAAGACCAAGGACAAGTTAAAGAACTATGCTGCTAAAGTTTGTGTCGAAGGCAATAAATCTAAAACTGGCAAAGCAAGACCAAGGAAATATATGACCACAGCTGATCATTGCCAGCTAGATGCAGCTGTACTGAAGTGGTTTCTTCAGGAGAGGTCTAGTGGCGAGAATGTACGGGGTGTGGAGATTATGACCGCCGCAGTGAAGCTGGCTGAAAATTTAGGCCTAGCTAACTTTAAGGGTAGTGATGGTTGGTTATGGCGGTTTAGGAATCGACATGGATTGTTTAATGTTAAAACTCGTGGGGAAAGTGGGAGTGCACTCAGTTCTGGGATAGAAGCTTTCCGTGCTCGTTTCCATAAGCTTGTGGAGGAAGAGAACCTAACCCTCTCTCAAGTATATAACGCCGATGAGACTGGATTTTACTGGCGTTCTATGCCCAAAAATACCCAGGTAACGAAGCATGAGGGGAAAACAAAAGGAAAGAAACTATCCAAGGAACGATTATCAGCCCTGTGTGGGGGAAATGCCAGTGGCACGCACCGTCTCAAGCTGGCGATTGTGGGAAAAAGCAAGAGGCCACATGCAATGAGGAACCTAGACATCGAAACAGAACTGCCAGCCAAGTATTACCACAGCAAGAAAGCCTGGTTCAACTGCACTATTTTTACTGCATGGTTTTTCGAATACTTCGTGCCTGCTGTCATGAGATATCAAGTGGAAGTTTTGTGCATCCCCAGAGACGAAGTGAAGGCAGTTCTATTGTTGGATAATGCCCCAGCCCACCCCAGCGCTGATATATTGGTCTCACCTGACGGGCGAATTAAAGTTGTGTACCTCCCGCCTAACACCACAGCACTTATCCAGCCCATGGACCAGGGCATTATTAGCGCCCTCAAGAGGAAATATACCAGGAAGTACCTCAATGAAGTCCTGGTGGTGCTGGAGGACGAGTCCGACTCAGTACAGGACACTCGTGGGGCACGCACACTGGCTAACATCAAAGCCTATAACATCCGCTCTGCTATTTGCAATCTTTGCTCTGCTTGGGATAGCCTACAAATTTCCACCTTAGCCAACTGTTGGAAACCATTCCTTCATGCCGATGATGATCCCAACGACTTCGAGGGGTTTGGTAATGATGCGGCTGCTGATTTCCACAACCTATTGAGGAATGCTGGGGAAAAGGATGTCACTGTGGAAGATGTTCAAGATTGGCTGGACGAGGCAGAGATAGTACCAGGGCATGAAATTTACACTCATGAACAGATCGCAGAACAGATCCAGAGCCAAGAAGCAGAAGAAGAGAGCAGTGACGAGGAAGAGGAACCAGTAAACCGACACAAACTATCGTCACTGAGGGCCAGTGTGGACGACCTGATTGCCTTCACTGAATACACTCCTGAGGTAGCGTCACACTACACCCAGCTACGTTTACTCAGGGAGGCAATCATACTGAAGCAGCACCAAGTGGGTAGGCAGATGAAAATCCACTCTTTCTTTCGCCGGCCAGCCACAGCCACCCTAGCCACCACCCAGGAGCCTCAGCCGGGTCCCAGTAGTGCCACCACCCAGGAGCCTCAGCCAGGTCCCAGTAGTGCCACCACCCAGGAGCCTCAGCCGGGTCCCAGTAGTGCTCCCGACCATCGCCGGCCAGCCACCACCCAGGAGCCTCAGCCGGGTCCCAGTAGTGGATGTGGATGTGAGGTGGATGATCCGATGGTCGTGGATTCGACCTCGGATTCTGATTAACCCCCTTCAATCAACCCCTGTACATATTGTAAATAGAAGATTTAGGATAAGGTGAGTACTGTACAGTACTGTATATTACGTAACTTTTATTTACTGCTAGGCTATTAATATTAATAATGTGTGTGCGTATGTGTATGCGTGTGTGGCCCCCCCGTACACTATTTTCTGAATTCGGACAAGGCCCAGTCTCTTTTAGTCCGAATTTGCGAGGGTCGACTGTACTTTGCTTTAATTGACGTTCACCTTCAGTTTCCTCCTTCCATAAACCACACCAAACTCTTTGACTACCTGCTGCAGTTTCTCCTCAGAATCCGCCACCAACGCTGTGTCATCAGCGAACAGAAACTGATTCAACTCCCAATTTCTACCATTCTTTCCTACTAAACCCAATCCTTTTCCTATATTTCTAATTTTCACCTCCCTCTTCACACCATCCATAAACATATTAAGGAAGGTGACCTGTTTTTGTTCTGTCCTTTTCTATCTTTCTCTGGCTTGTATCCATTTGGCCCCATTCAGCCTACTGTTTTAAGACGTTTATCCCCATCCAGGTGTCAATTTTTTACTGGTGAACGATAGCGAGCCAACATATTTTTTATTTTTGTTTGACAGCAGGCTAAATTTGTACATTTTTCGATAGAAAAATTTCTCCGGCGAAGCCAAATTTCTTCATATAATGCTGGCTCGCTATCGCTCGCAAGGAAGAAATCGACACCTAGATGGGGATATACGTCTTAAAATAGTTGGCTGAATGTGGCCGAATGGATACAAGCCAGAGAAAGAGAGAAAAGGACAGAAATAACAAAAAGCAGGTCACCTCCCATAACCCGTAAATGGCGGCAATGCTCATAAGAGGTTTTACTGGGCGACGGCAGAAAAGCTCTTAACCCGGGAACTGCGGGGAGACTCTTAAGAGTTCCCCCGGCGGACTGCGGGGAGACTCTTATGAGTGAGTGAAAAAAAAAATCAACTTTTGACATCGAAAAAAAAAAAAAAACATTATTTTTTTATTTTTGTTTGGCCCCTGGGCCATGCAAAATCTCAGTCCTCTACCTCCCCTCCTTCCCCATTTTCCTCCTCTCCTTCAGTTATCACCTATTTTCCCTGTTATTCCCTTATTCTGAGGTATATTTTCGTGCTAACATTAGCGAGTTGCAAGGAGGGTGTTGTCATCACTGATGGCAAGCGAGTGCAAGAGAGAGAGAGAGAGTATCGATCGACTGTGTCTCAGTGGCCTTAGGGGAAATTGGCGGGAAAACAGGTTGCCTCACTCATACATTATACAACTCGCGGGCTATATCTCCGATTTTGACCATCCAAACGCTGTTTTCACTCGTTTTATTGTTGTTTCAGGTTAATACCTTTATAATCAACCCATAATAGGCGCATATGGATAAGTATTAATGCTATTAATGGCACAATGAATATTTTAGTGACGGAAACACCTCAAATACGTCAGCACAGGGGGACGGTTCCAATTACCCCCATGCGCACTTCAGAGGTTAAGAGGGAGGCCTAAACAAAACATTTAAACGGCCCCAGTAGCACTAAAAAAAAAAAAAAAATTTTTTGTTGTTTTCCCTATACCTCATATCACTCCTCCACATCCCCTCCTTCCCCCTCCCCCTTCAATTATCACCTACTTTCCGTTATTCCCTAATTCGTTGGTATATTTTTATGCTAACATTAGCAAAATGTGTGGAGGATGTGCTTACGTGCCTAGCGAGTGTTATAAAACCGAGTGTGTGAATGAGTAGGCTCAGTGTGGCTTGAGGCCTCGTGGAGGGAGGGGTTGCCTCAATTTTCTCCATAATTCATGAATGGGCTGGTCCATCTATATTCGCGATTTTGACCCGAAAAATGATATTTTCACTTATTTTATTGTTGTTACAGGTTACTATCTTCATAGTGAAGGTAAAATAGGCTCATATGAATAAGTAATTAAAATGCCCCAGAACAAGAAGCCCACCACAGAAGCCACGAGCGAACACCACACAGAAACACCCGGAAGAAAGGTCCACAGAACGAAAGGACCAGCTGACCGAGCCAGCCATTTCAGACAGGCCCAAGCCCGCAGGGCTAAACAGCTCCAGGACACACCCATTTACCTTTTCTAAACTGACCATTTTCCACACCTCACGTACACTAACCCCCTCGTGTCCTACACTCCTAACTACAAAGATGATGAACAGGAATATACATTCATATTAAAAACACCCATGCCCTGTCCCGACGTTGAGCCAATGCCAACACATCAGACAGCCATAATTATATCTATGTATGTTCTTACATCCGAGAAGTAGTTGTTGTATATCTTAGAAGTTAAAACACCCACGCTTGTCCCTAGACCTCGTATATCATTTTCCATGACGAGTATAGATATATGTAACCCGTGCTCAGTCGCCCCTTGCATTGTTCCTCTAGTAACTAAGTCTATAATATTAACTGCCACCAGCATTGATGCGACATAGCGGCACTGTCCTTGTGTCGTATTGTGCCAAGCACAGATCAACCAGGTTTCATCACCTTATTAGGACGACGACTATAATGTCATCGTTCATCGATGTATGCAATCCTTAGGTTAAGTATTTTTATCCGCCATTGTGTTCACCTTTTTCCATTTACTTTCCACAATTGTCATACGTCTTCCCCTTGCCTCCTTCGTATCCACAGCCCACACCACGCCAATTTACTTCGTGTCTTACACCTCTTACCCCAACCAGAGATTGTATAAGATAACCTGGTTACCAGTATCTGTCATAAGTACCCCGAAACAATAACTAAGTACTCCTACGAACTGCCGCTGTTGTTGGTATTTATATTTAACCCGTACAGCCCCAGCGACGCGCCTGACGCGTCGGCGATGTATGTAACGCACAGCCCCAGAGACGCGCCTGGCGCTTCACCCTAATTGCGCCGACCGTGACCTCAGGTGTAGCCACTCAAGAGTGCTCAGATTTGTATGGGAACTGTGTACATATTCCACGCAACCGTGCCGATGGTTGAAAACTCTCAAAGTCCACGTGCGTGCGCGCGAGCGCGCAATAACCTGTTTTTTGGGATAATTGCCTTCAATTTTTTACTCTTGTAAAATCCATTTTCGGGGGCTCTGTAGGACCATTTTTTAAGCTTTTTGAGCGGTTTTTCGTGGTTTTTCCTTCATTCCTAACCCATTCGCTATTGTTTCTGGAATAAAACCATTTTTTGAAAACCGGCCGGGTTCTGGTGCGCAAACATTACAAAACTAGCCGGGGCTCCACGGGTTAATAGAAAACGCAGTTCCCAGGGCCAACTAATAGTATCCATAACCCTCGGACTGATCACATAACTCTATCTTTTCCAGACTCATATACCACCCCATAGTTGCATTCCCCGGTAGCATTTGGCTAACGTATTCTACTGCCTTTTCAAACTTCCATATCAATTGTAGCCTAATGCCACCCCCACGCCCAGGGACCTTAGGGGCAAAATTTCCCTGTAGCCCTTGAACTCTTCCCCCCCTCTCATTAAGACACCCGCGCTTCTCGACTCTTGTCCGACCTAGCCTCTCTCTCATACCTCTTGAAGATCCTTGAATTGTCTGTTACTAACGCTCTCCAACCTTTTATATATATACTCCTGTCCAGCCTACCTTCACTTAGTAGGCCAGAACAACATTAGAACTTTACTAGCCCCTTGCATGCCATCTATTCTCTTACAACACATTCACAACCCTGCACCCAATGGTCGTCGGTGCGAGGCTAGCCGCCCCGCCAGTAACTAACTTCTATTGCCATACTTCCAGATAAATGTGGCAGAGTTAGCAACCCAGTCTCCACCACATCCAGCAAACCCTACAATTAACAACCAGCCGAATAAAACCAGCTAGCTAAGGCACCTTCGGTTTTGGTATTAAGGACACCCACATCTGTCTCATACACAGAGGGTTATTACAAACACTGGTGATATGGCAAGCCCCTAGCCACAGCCGCCGGACGACTATCACAGAGAGAGGGCACCCAGCCCCCCTTTTTGCCCACCCGAGGAGGGAGACCCCCACCCCCGCGGAGGTATACCTGGCCCCTGTTTTGACTTTCGAGTCATTGCCAGGTAGCACAGGAATTCTTCCTATCAATGAACTAACCATGCATGACCAACACCTTTACTAACCTCTATTAACTCACAATAAACCATTTACCTTTCTTGCATGATCTGATCACTAAATTAGCACCTCAGCTATACCATAGAATGAAGATTGAACAATCTAGAGAGACGCTCCTATCACAGCTGTCCCCATCCTCCTCGCAAAGTAGATCCAGTCTCTCTCCCCTAAATACGTCCAGTATAGCCAAAATAGTACCTCTTACTAAAGCTCAGTTATATGAAAATATAAAGGCTTCCTATAGCCCTGTGCCACAACCGTAAATACCATCTTACCTAGTCCCCATATCTATTGAGAGCTCAATTAAGTCCATAAGACTCGAGATCCCTACTGTCTACAGGGTCCAGAACCGAGCCTATAAATCTAACTCCCGCCCCCAGTCAAATCAGTTGAAAGCTAGACACCAACCAGTGGTCACTACCCTGCAGTTACCTCTAGCTCTGCCCTTGTGTTGTTCCGGAGTTGAGAGATTCCAGATCCGGCAGACTCCGTGGCAGAGAAGACTGATAGAAGCATCTGTCCATGTACAAGTCCTAACGTGCACCTTATAACCTTCACACAAATTCGTGGGTATATAAGAGTGTAGCCAGCAACGATCGTCAAGAGATCCGACTTGAGAACTTCCTACATTTTGGACCATCTGGACGGCCGAGGAACCAGTCGTTAGCCCCCAACATCACCGGAAGCAAGATAACCAGGACCAGATCTACCCATACTATTCAAGATTCATGTTGCTAGTACTAAGTGTTATAGTACTAGCTTGATACTCACTTATTAACTTTCTATAAAGTGGCTAAGACCTTGCCCAGTGTAATTCATAGTTAACCATTCCATTTGGGACGTACTAAGCGATCAGTGCTCTTTAATTAACAGGCGACCTTGACTCTCGTAATTACCTTATTCAGATATTAAAACTCTAGTGATATCTAACGTTCGCCCACTGATTTGTGTTCTACGTATTTCTGCCTTAAGAATATCAAACTTAGTTCAGTACCCCCATGAGGTTACTAGAGATTTCCGTGTTCTACAATATACGCATGTCTAATCCTAACTGTGAGCTGCTACTTGGGCACGCGACCAGCCAGCAAGAGGTCAAATCAGTGACATTGAATTATACGAATATATTGAGGTCTTCCAGTAAAATAAAAACTTGCTAATTAAACCCGTGATCAGAAGAATATACCTGAACGTTGGAAGTGGGAGACTAGGCTCCATCCAGATCCGCTAATGCTAGCAGTTCCCTTCTATCATTTGTTTTGTGCGAATATAACTATCTTTCTATGCTCTTTATTTCTTGATTTCAATAAACGTGAACTTGTGTTGTGTTACCGTGTGTTTATTTTGTGTTCTCTATTCCTCATACCTTGTATTGTGCATGCAGCCTTCTATACCCAGTCATTCAGAACTCACATTACCCAAGTTAAACCTGTAGAAAAACAGGGCATAACATTGGCGGCAGCGGTGGTTCTTGATTTGGATAAAAGGTTGCATTACATTGCAAGTTTGGAACAGCTAGAACACGAGAACATCATGGTGCAACCTACCCACACTGCCATCCCAAATTATGATGAAACAAATTATGGGATCGAAGTATTCATGGACGTAATGAAACCCTTACTTGACATTACTTATACCACGGACGCACACAAAATAGCCGTAACATTACCACACCTGGGAAAAGCCGTTTCCCTGGTGGCCTATCAAGTGCGCCCTGACCTCACCTGGGACGAATTTCGCACAATAGTGATAGAAGCCATTAAACCTTCGTTGGGCGTTTTCGTGGCCCACACCCGTATCCTAGACACGAAATTCAAAGGCGATCTAGATACCACAGTGAGTAAGCTTGCCCAACACATAAATAATTCTTTCCCCACGTTGACCAAAATCCAACAAGAACAGCAAATTCTGGTCAACCTTTTGTCGATATTGCCCTCAGCAGTAAAAGACTATTTCCGGGTGCACGATTTCGTCGGATACAAAAAAGACCTCATCACGATCTGACGTATTTTGGCCGTGCGCACAGAAGCACCCACCCAAATCGCTGCAATCAAGAGGTTTCCCACGCACCCGCAGCAAACCAACCACCAAAACCCCAACAATGCCTACCCAGCCTCATCTTTCAACAACAGACCCACCTACCCTTCCGGCAAGCCCCAACCCAGTAGACCCCGGTTCCAACCGTCCCAGCCACGCAGAATCTTCAACCGGAACAGCAACTACAACACCTACCAAAGTAAAAACCCTACCTTAGTCATTATCAACCCCTATGATTTCCCTGCCTGTAATGCTCAGTGTGCCCTCCACCAAATTCGTGACTCTGCCAAACCTCGCCCCTCTACTCCTCGCATTTCTGTAAATGAAGAGGAGTGGGGACAAGAGGAAGAAATTGCCCCCCATACCATGACCTCAGACGATACCGAGGAAATCCTGGAAGAGGTAGATACCGACCCCCAGGATTTTTAAAGTATCCCCCGCCCACGATGGGCTCGGCGGGGGACGCCATAACTAGTCGCACTGCCCCCATTTATTACATGGCCAAAATCAAGGACATTCCTGTCCGCTTGCTAATCGACACGGGAGCTGCCAAGTCATGTTTGTTCAAATCTTACTATGAAAAACATCCCCGACGATTTGGCCCTTTGTTAAACACCAAAACAGAACTCATCTCAGCTGCTGATACTTACTTAAATCTCCTAGGAGACACTTTACCCCTATCAGTAACCACTCCTGGCCCCCATGCTCGTTGTTATCACACATTTACAGTATTTTCCTCCAACTGTAAACATTATGATGGTTTCCTTGGACTTTACCTCCTTCAAAAACTAGAGGCCCAGATTGACTGCGGCCAAAGGCTGATCTCATTCAAAAACAAATTCCAGCCCAAAGCCTCTGACAAACCAATCACGCAGAAACCCATTCCCAAAAAGAAAAAACAACCTCCCCCTCAACAAACCCTGATTCAGGGTTACCAAGTTGCAGCTAGCACTAAGGTGACTCCTAAAACCTCCCCTTGCCCCGAGATCTTTCAAAACCTCACTCAATTCAGTAAAAAAATGCCTCAACAAACGAAAGAAGACAAGTCCAAGCAACTCCCCCTCGGTAATCCCCTCAATTCTCGTAACTCTGTCCAGAATAAATCCTCCCATGTTTTCAGGACAGACTCTGATATATGTAACCCTAATTCTATCCAATGTTTATGTGTAACGGGAAGAAATTGTACTTTCCCTTTTGGTATATGTTGTAAGGTTTGACTTAACTGTAAGACTTTTTCCCCTTCATTCACTCTTCCCTATATTTAAGGGAAATGTATCGTTTAAGAAGGGTTAAGTAACCCTTGTCTATGTAAAGAGGGAATTAGCCTAGATCAGAAGAACTAATATTCTCAAATCTATCAAAAATACTTTCAAGCCTAATTTATCTTTTCACCTCTTCTGTTATTCCCTGTAAAAATCCTTCCTTTTCGAATTTAGAGTAATGCCCCCTTGTGTAAAAAGACCGCCAACTCCTACCCAAGCGACGCCACCCTTTGTGGTCACCCTCCCCTTTTTTGGCGGGATCCCTGGCACTGGCCCTCGGCCCCTCACTGTCGTGACCCCAGGCCTACGAGAGAGACCTACCCCCCAGTCTCTGTCATCATTCCCCGCTTCTTCTCCGGACTTAGGCTTCCTTTCCCTCCATTCAGAGGTTCGTAATTAAGGTTTATAGTGTTATAGGGTATTGCTGATTCAGTTAAGTAAGTACTAGGTGTGTAATGTAGGAGGTATTGCTGTGATTGACAAATTCGTGAACTCGAGCCTACCATCGGGTTGGTCGACAGGTACCCCTCACCTGCCAAGTGCCTACAACCATACAAATTCCCCCATTATCATTGTGTTCAGTAAAACTTAGTCTGTGCACCTTTGCTAAGTGTTATTCTGATATTTTAGACTTTGTTATTCCAAATTAACTTCGTGTGTAATAATTTCAGTCAGAGGGACGCCATTTGATGGCCTTCCAATTCTTGTGTTTTTCCATAATTCCCGACCAAACTTAGGCTAGCCTATTTTGCTAGTTGGTCTTTCACCGTTTTACATAATCCTGAGGTAGTGCGAGAACACCAGTTAAGAGTAGAATTGAGGACGATGAAGTTGATTAAAATGCTTTTGAAGCTTGACCGCCATTTTAGGATTTAGACCATCTCGCATTTCGGAGAGACGACAAGGTTGAGTAAATTACTAATGTAGCAGTTGTATTGTATGTTTAGAACTTGTTCATTACTTTGAGTTTATAAAACCATGCATTTTGGTAAATATGGTTGTATTTTAACGTGTAAATCAGGAAAGGACATTCGTTTGAGATCGTGTCCTTGAGTTTTGTTTACCTTTCGTGTCTCCGACGTTCCAAAGTTAGGCCTATTCAGATAAGTATTTATAACTAACGTCTCCTAGGCCTGGTTATTGTTCATTTTAAATGTTTAGTATAACTAAATAAGTTGGTCACCAATTATTTTGCAATATTTGAACACGCATATGGATTTTATATGCTCTAAACATAATATGAAAATGTGTTTTAAGCCTCGGCAAAACCTAATAAAAATATATAGTACTAAAATGGAATTTTGTCGAAACATGGTTGTCAATACCTTCCTATAGACGGCACCGATTCGTACACACGCTATTTTCACCTGTCTCCCGAGGTCTGTCCACCAGCTTTTTAGTCCACTCCACCTGCCCATCTCTGTCGATAGGTTGGGTTGTTTGGTTAGGTTAATAAACTAGGTTTGAGAAACAAGATTCGTAGTTGCGGTAGTATTTACGGTATCTGGACACTTCGAGCGGAGGCGCATTTAGGTTAGGTTAGGTTAATTAGATTAGATTGTGCATCCGCTTGATCAGGAATTCGCTCGAAGTTCCTTGCATTCGTATTTACAGACACGGCCGAATACCGGTAGGCTACTAAATGGGCGCCGGCCCAACCGCCATGTTGTATCCCATGTAGGCCTACTAGGTACTACGGACACATTGTAGGTGTTAGGAGCAGGTGTGGCAGAAGAGAAAACGGAATAGGATAGAATAGGATGAGGGGGGAGAAGGGGACCAGAGCGGGGGAGGAAGAAAAATGAGATTAAATAGTAGAGAGGGGAAAAGATAAATTAAGATAAGGAGAGAACAAGATATTGGGGGGTGGAGGAGGGGGTAAAATAAGGAGAGGAGAGTTCTGCTTAAGCTATATACTTCAATTCTTTGTCTTTAACTATCCTTTCTACGACTACATAATTTCTAAACTAATTCTTAAATCTAGCTCTATCTGTTTCTGGAGAAGTCACCGGTGCATAGGTGAGCTGGCTTTGAGAGGGGACAGCAACTCCACAAAAAGAAGAGGTGTGGATTAGGCTTGTATCCAATGTACTAGGTCTATGTTACTGGATATTTATGATTTAAATAAGTGCTACGTTTTTGATAAATCTGGTTATATGGCTTTGCAATTAGGGAAATCATGAGCCGATTTCCGACTTGGCTCGGGTTTTCCAAAATTCGGGTTTTATGCCTTTGCAATTTCGGGAAACCTGAGCCAAATTTCGGTCAATATTTACGAGTCACACCACAGCTCGGATCTCATTTTTAACGGTAGTTTTGGGTTCCTATCATTCTATGCTTCATTGCTATATACTTTTTATCCACCGGAATTTTTGTTTTTCTTGGCTTTTTTTTTTTTTTTTTTTTTTTTAGCATTAGGCCTAGGCCTACCTAACCAAAAAATCTAACCTAACCAACCTAACCTAATAGCCCCCAAATACATTTAGGTTAGGTTAGGTTAGGTTTTTAGGTTAGGTTAATGCTAAAAAAAAATAAAAAAAATAAAAATATAAATAAAAAAACAAGAAAAAATAATATTTTCCGGTGGATAAAAAGTATATAGTAATGAAACATAGAATGATAGGAACCCAAAACTACCATTAGAAATGAGATTCCAGCTGTGGTGTGACTCGTAAATATTGACCCAAATTTCTAAATGAGGTTACTGTAATTTTGTTGTCTACAAACTCTCAAAATCCGAGCCAGCTTTGGCCAAAACTTGGCTCGGGTTTCCGAAATATTGGGTTTTAGGCCTTAGAAATACCTTAAAACCCGAGCCAAGTTTTGCTAAAATATGTTTTAATCGCCGTTTTACGCATTTAACCCCTCATTTTCCCTGTACTTCATAGCCCTCCCCACTATCGGGCGGCGTGTCTTAAGATGGTTGTATAATGGGGAAAACGGTTTCGCCGAGGGTTGCAATTATTTCCAATTATTGATGAAAACTGAAATAACGGAGAAACAGTTATCCAAACATTCACCACCATCAAGCCGTTTTCCCTCTCATTCTACCACACCTCCTCATCACAGTGGAAGAATGGGAAACCATGGCCGAGTAGAGGAAAGAACCAGGAACGAAAGGACCCGCGGACACCACCAGGTGACGCAATGGAGACAGGGTTCCCCTCCACACCGCCAGGGGAGAAACCACTCATCTCCCTGTACCAACAATGATATATCCTACAGATCCGGAACACGAATTGCCACCATCAATATGACACGTCCTCCAACACCAGAAGGAAATTTAATCATCACCATCAACAATTCCAAGGTCCAGGAAAAGAACAGCAAGAAACGTAAAAGGCAAGACCCCCAACTCATCAAGGACACAACAGCCAGCCCAGACAAACGTGCTCGGGCTGTTACCAAAGAGAGGGACTGTCCTCCAACACCAGGAAAGGATATAATCGTCAACCAGGACAATGCCAAAGCACCAGAAAAAGAGAGAAGTGAGATAGACAGGCGACAACAAGAATGGCACCACCAACACCGTATCTACCCCCGCCCTTGTTACCCGCCCCCGCGTCCACTCTGGGACAAAAGAAACAAGAGGGTAGGGTCTAGGCAGTTCCCCCCCACTCCAAACCACAAGGAAGTAACCATCCCAAGTTACCAGTTGCTAGGTGCCATTTTGGCCCCTAATCCACCCACCGACCTGGCCAGGTAAAAAGGTGCAGATATACTCCCACCAATTTTATTTAAGTATCTCAATCTAGAGCTGTTCTTGACACCCCGGGTAAAAGGACAGATTCGAAAGTTGAGGACACAGTTGAAGAGTTGGTTCAGTTGATCGCAAGGCGTAGACACAATTACGAGACTGTAGTCACCCATTATACTAATTATTTTTAGTGGGTATCAACAAGCTGGTTTATTAGAGCCTTCTGGGTGAAGTAATCTAATATTCTCGGCCTACCTCAACCCCGGCGCTATTGTGGATATAAGCAGACAGTCAGGTGCTAACTAGCTTTATCCAGGATAGACCAAACCACAAGAAATTCATCAAAGTACTTATAAAGACCAGAGTAGACAGGAGTTCACTCCTGCGTTCGCTCGATGCTATTTTGTCACGGCTTGGGCTAGGCAATTTAGTTATTTAAGGTCCCAAACCAAAGTGCTCGAGTTACACTGTGGGAACCCAGTGGCGTCAGGACAACCCCACGGCCAGCGGATCTACCCCAGATTGGATTACTAATTCTACACCCATTGGATTAATTATTCTACACATCGAAAGTGAAGTTATTATACCGTAAAAGTTATAGAAGATCTAACTGTGAAAAGAAATTATACTTGGCGTGTTGTCAGAGAGAAAGTATATAAAGATCGAAAGTGAAAGTAATTAAAATATATCTACTGCGTATATGATAAAAGGTATTCTGGAAACATCGGATACTACGCACGTATATAATAGCGAGAGAAAGGAAGCTCTAGTGAAACTCAAAGAAATTAGGGAAGTACTGATAATAATTCTTCTAAAATTAATAACAAATAAATTCAAGTTAACTTATGCGTAAGCACCACAGTGATTTAACCTCAGGAAAATAATTACGTTTAGCTCCCAAATACAGAACCACTCTACGCAGGTAAATACCAATAGTTCACATATATAATTACTATATAACCTTTCTAGGCACAAGTGTAAATCCTCGATTGAAAGGAGTGCTATTCTTATCTCTGAAATAAATACAGGACAAGTGTAATCTTTCAGTTAGAAAGCGGTCCCTAATACTTACTTAGATACCACATAGAACAATCCAGTCTTGCGAGTCAGACGTAGGGGAGCCTCGTTCGTTCACTTTAATTGTTTTGTTCTTGACCATTATTGTTCTAGCTTTTACGTATGCGATATTCTTGTGCAAATAAACGGAATATGAATACACGTCTTGTGATAATTATCCTCTATTGTCTTTCTATGTCTGTGGTAAAACAACATAACTTCTCCAGTTAGGAAGAGCCCACTTGATCGAAACCAATTAAACCCCAGGAAAAAACCTGGCATAACATTGGCGGCAGCTGGTGGTTCTTGATTCGGGAAGGAAGTTGTTTTGCACAGTACTCAGGGAAGAGATAGAGCACATACGTCATCATGACTGCAACACGTTCACACATTCCCATACCCAAGTATGAGGAGGAGACATTCGATATTCGCACGTACCTAGACATAGTCCACCCAGTACTAGACCTGGCGTATCAGACAGATCGAGAGAAGATCTCTGTCGCATTAATTCACCTAGGGAAGGCCACACCCTTGGTGTCCGGACAAATAACCCGAGAGTTGACTTGGGAAAACTTCCGGAAAATTGTGATAGACGCTGTAAAGCCATCACTGGGCCCTGTTGCAGCCATCAACAAAATCAACGCAGCCACGTATGGAGGGAATCTGGACGTGACCCTGGGGGAGATGAGCGAGTTGGTGAAAACCGCTTACCCCCTAGACACCTTGGAGCAGCGACAAAAACAAATATTCTGCGTGCTCTTAAGAATCCTGCCAGCAAGTGTCAGGAAACATTTCGCCCTCCACGATCCCGTAGGGTACGTAACGGACCTCATTACCATACGCAAGTTGCTGGAAAATCAGCCACAAACTTCTACGATTGGAGCCATAAAGAAATTCCCCACACAACCACCGGGGAACAAAAGACCCGGACAATCAAATTACCAGGGAAACAGACCACAATACTCATCTCAAGGCCGCCCCCAACCCTCATCGTCAGGCCGCCCACAAGGAAATTGGCGAATCTACCCTAACCGCCAACACACCGGTCGTCCTTACCAGAACTACCAACAACGGAACCGAGGCCCTCAACAAAACGGGCCCCCCAAAAACAACCGTGACAGCCCCATCGTTATGATAAACCCATACGATTTCCAGGCCTGTACTTCCGCTTGCCCAATCCATGATATAAGGGATCAAGCTAAGAAGAGAATGTCGCTCAACAGGATCCTAGCAGCCAACGAGCAATCCCAGGACGTGGATACCGCGTATACGGATGAAGAACACTGTCCCCCAGAGATAATGGACCATATTCAAGCCATCGAAGACAACCCCGAAGAAGAGGACGACGAGGAGATGGAAGACCCATCCCAGGGTTTTTAAAGCCTCCCCCGCCCATTATGGCCTCGGCGGGGGAGTCTGTACCATGGAGTACTCCACCCATCTATCACCTAGCTAGGATAAAGGGCGTCGCTGTGCGTCTTCTCATCGACACAGGAGCCGCACGGTCTTGCCTGTTTAATTCTTTTTACAAACAGCATCACAAAAGATTTGGAGCACTGCACGCGTTCAAAAACAACTTAATCAGTGCCGGGGACACACCTTTAGCTATTCGAGGAGAGACCACGCCCCTGCCCGTCACGACCCCCAAGCGCGAGGCCAACTGTCACCACCCTTTTGTAATTTTCCACTCCAACTGCACCCTATATGACGGCTACATGGGATTAGACGTCATGGAAAAATTGCAAGTTCAACTAGATTGCGGGGACCGTTTAATTACATTTAAAACAAAGAAGAAAAGCCTCCACCCTCGAATCACAGAAATCTCCCCAAAATCCTCTCAACAACATCCAACATCCAACCTAAGCCCACTTCAAAGCCTACTCATCTGCCACCACCTACCCCACCAACGGCCTCTACCACCGTGATGACCCCTGCTATGACATCTCAGAAAGTGGTAATTCCAGCTCAACACCAACAATGGGTGCCAATACACCAACCCATAAACTCCACCATGATATTCTCACCAAACCAGACTCACCTCCAAGCAGGGAGATGCCGGATACAACCTGCCCTCGTCCCCCCCACCATGGGCGCCACCATGATTGCAAATATTTCCGATGAACCCCTCACCCTACCCAAGGGCCTTGTCATTGGAGATTTAGAGACCTTCGAAGATTACCAACCTACAAGTTCCATACCAAGTTTGCCCCCTGTCCTGCCCACGATGCCACCTCACCTGACAAAACTTCAACGTAAACAACTCTCCTCCCTCCTCCGAGAATTCACAGATGTATTTGCCCAATCTGATTTGGAAATTGGACAAACTAAAGTGATAGAACACAGTATTCATACCGAAGGACCTCCCCTCCGCCAACCTTCACGACGAAAGAACCCTCTACAACGTCAGGAAGAAGAGAGAGACAAGTACAAGAAATGTTGGACGCCGGGATAGCCACGCCCTCTGTCAGTCCCTGGTCCTCTCCCGTCGTCCTAGTACGAAAAAAGGACGGATCCACAAGATTCTGTGTGGATTACAGACGCCTGAACGACGCCACCATCAAAGACGCCACGCCCTTGCCTAGAATCGATGACTCTCTAGATTCCCTGCATGGATCGAAATGGTTCACTACTCTAGACCTCCAGGCAGGATACTGGCAGGTACCCATCAAGACCAGCCACCAACAAAAGACTGCATTTTCCACCAGTGGCGGAAACCTGTACGAATTCAATGTACTCCCATTCGGTCTCTGCAATGGTCCAGCCACTTTCTCACGCCTGATGGAATCAGTCCTCAAGGGCCTCACCTGGGAAACATGCCTAGCATACTTGGACGACGTCATAGTCTACGGTAAGACCTGGGAAGAACACCTTCAGCGCCTTCGTCAGGTGTTGCTCAGAATACGAGGAGCAAGTCTCAAACTCAAACCATCTAAATGCTCAGTAGCTAGGACATCAGTGGATTTCTTAGGCCATGTGATCTCAGCCGAAGGCATCTCCCCTGACCCAAAGAAACTATCTGCAATTCAAGCACAAACTCCTCCGACCACCGTCAAGGGCGTTCGCTCCTTCTTGGGTTTAGCCACCTACTACAGGAGATTTGTCAACGGGTTTGCTGAAATCGCACGTCCACTACACGAATTAACCAAGAAGAAAGAACCGTTCGTGTGGACCAAAGAAAGAGACACCGCCTTCAACACCTTAAAGACTCACCTGGTGCAAGCCCCAACCGTGGCCTTTCCAGACTACAGGCAGCCATTCCGCCTATATACGGACGTATCCTTGTATGCAATAGGCGCAGTGCTAGCCCAAATGCAAGACAGCAGAGAACACGTCATCGCTTACGCCAGCTCCATCCTCAACCCAGCCCAACGTAATTATGCAGCCACCAAGAGAGAGTGCCTGGGTGTAATCTGGGCATTAAATCACTTCCGCTCCTTTTTGATCGGCACTACAGTCGACATAATCACGGACCACCAATCTCTACAATGGCTCAGGAAATCAGAAACCAACTCTGCCCTACTTGTCCGCTGGCGAGAAACCTTAGAAGAATTTGATTTCGAAATCCATTATCGCCCCGGGAAGTTACACACAAATGCAGACGCTCTGTCACGTTTACCTGTCAAAACTGTGACCGTCGCCCAAAGCTGCTGTGCAAATGGCACAAGTAACCCTCACCAACAAATTAACCAAGTTACTCCTCCCTCCAACGTTTTCTATGGCCAAGACGATACCACAGTAACCCCTCCAACCTTACGTTCGCCCCAGCTGATTCATTCATCGACAGAGGAAAATCAACTCTCCCTATTACATTCCTGGCTCAACAAGAAAAAACCCAAGTGGATTCCTAGAGAGATTTTCTACAACTTGCAGCGCGTCGGTGATCAGCTGTACACCGAGTCTGGTCACATTGCAGTGGACCCCCAAACAGCCCAAGAAATTTTGTTAATAATCCATGAAGGAAATGGGATACATCTTGGACAAGCAAAAATGCTCAAAGTCTTTCAACAGATTTATTGGACCACACGCCCCACCGCACTGACAAAGAAAATCACAGAAGCATGTAAACCCTGTAACCTAGGAAAAGACCGAACCAGGACACCCGGGCCTGCAGGTCAACTTGCCGCTGCTAAACCCTGGCAAACTCTGTCCCTGGACGTGATGGGTCCTTTCCCTTCAGTAAATGGGAAAAGATTTGTCGTCACTTTCGTAGACGTATATTCCAAGTTCATCATAGCCTGCCCTGTCAAAGATCATAGCGCACTTTCCGTGGCAGAAGTCTTAACCACGGAAATATTGGCAGTGTTTGGTCTGCCAGAAATCATTCTCTCCGACAACGCACCAGAATTCACCAGTAAAGTATGGAAAAGTTTTTCTCAGCTATGCGGCATCAAGGTGTCCCATTCTTCCCCATACTGGCCTCAAGGGAATTCCATCTGTGAGAGAAGCCACAAGACAATCAACAACCAGCTAAGAACAAGACTCATCGCCCTCCAAACTCAAGACTGGCCAGCTCAAATGAAAATGATCCAGTGGGGTATGAATTCCTGTCCTCGAGAAGATGGCATCACGCCCCACGAAAGGATTTATGGTGTGGCCCCCCTACTCCTACCTTTTAGGACGCTAGCTAAACCTTCAACCCCTACTTTGGACATCGACCATTTGCAACACCTCAAGAACGTCCTCAACACTGCACAAGTAAGCCAAGATACCGCCAAGGACGTCTCTCCACCTCAAAACCCCTATGCCATCGACGATCAAGTGATGGTTGCCAAGTTACCAGTGATAAACAAACTAGGACCTAGATATGTGGGCCCCTATAAGATCATCAAAGTGCCAAATCCCTATCAAGTCATCATTAATTATCACGGAGTGACTAGGCCATACCGAAACCGTTTTGTGAGGATTTATCGCCCCCTAATTAAGGATGAAGAAAACTCCTGGACCAACCAGCCTCCTAACCCAATACAATCGACGAAGCCCTCATCACGCCCCACTGATAGTGAGTTGCCAACAAATATTTATTCCCCACCTGTACCTCCTCCAACCCCTTCTTATTCACGCCCACCCCCACCATCACCTCCCCCCCCTGCAATCTACAGTCCCCCCAATTCCTCCGCATCCATCGACCACATTTATGGCCTACCCCCCCTCCCATAACACCTCCCAAACTTACCCCTCGCCCTCACCAGACAAACCCCGAGCCGTGCCCACCCCACCCCGTCCAACACACCCCCTGCATTCGAGACTTCCGGCCAAACTCTCCCGTCGTCGTAGGCCTAAAAGCACGTCTACCACATCCGCACCCGCCTATCATCACAAGCCTTCTAGTAGTAAACAAGATGAATATTCTTCAACATCAAGTTCATCTTCAAATTCTCCCTCCCCTACCCCCCAGTCATCTTCCTCATATACGTCAACTAGTAAACAAACACCCCACTCTGCCTCCCGCCCCAAAAGCCATATGGCAAAACCCCTCACAAACCCCTCCACCTCACACACCCCATTATCCCCTCCCGGACGCCTGGCCCCACCCAATAAACCATACCCCTCAAGTATCAAGCCTAGCCCTCATTATTTACTGATCACTAAACCTAAGAAGGCCAACCCCTCAACCCCAAACCCCAAACCCCAGAGGATCTCCAACTACCCCCCACCAGTATCACCATCACCGTCGACGTCTTCCACAACCTCATCAACCCCAGTGCTAACAACTATCACAACCAAATCAGGCCGTCTGTCAAAACCCCCGGCTCGTTTTTCTTCAATTCGTCACCAACCTCACAACCCCACTCAGGGTCTTAAAGGACCCACAACCACCTCAACCTCACGCAACCTCACGCACTTAGCCGGAGAAATACGGATAGCAAATGTTACTGAAGAATTTCTTATGCCAGCACTCACGAATTCGGACACCCCTATTCCCGTTTTGTGGTCAACTGCTATACTACCCTCGCCAGCTGACCGAGGGAGGAAACCACAGTCCTCTCCAACCACCCTCACTTCCCCTCTACCCTCGACAGTGTCAACACGAAACTTCACCTCCTCTGTAAGAAAAAACATGACGACTTCGGAGAAAGCAAGCCAAATCAAGCCTCCCACAACCCCTCTACATGACAAGTTCATCACGAAAGTTTTGTGGGTCCGAGTCAATGACCAAGTAACAAGGATGCAGTGGCCTGACTTACTCAACAAAGCACTGGCCAACTATCAACGTGAATCCTACCTGAAAATATTTACTGCAATGGACAGACCAGCCGACAACAGGTCATCAATTTGGTGGAAACATCTAGCTGACTGCGAACATTATCTACGTGACCACAACCTGTGGATTTTTTATTTGCAGTCACGAGGTCGTGACTTTCACGAGGAAGAAGGTAGTGAAATAACGGAGAAACAGTTATCCAAACATTCACCACCATCAAGCCGTTTTCCCTCTCATTCTACCACACCTCCTCATCACAGTGGAAGAATGGGAAACCATGGCCGAGTAGAGGAAAGAACCAGGAACGAAAGGACCCGCGGACACCACCAGGTGACGCAATGGAGACAGGGTTCCCCTCCACACCGCCAGGGGAGAAACCACTCATCTCCCTGTACCAACAATGATATATCCTACAGATCCGGAACACGAATTGCCACCATCAATATGACACGTCCTCCAACACCAGAAGGAAATTTAATCATCACCATCAACAATTCCAAGGTCCAGGAAAAGAACAGCAAGAAACGTAAAAGGCAAGACCCCCAACTCATCAAGGACACAACAGCCAGCCCAGACAAACGTGCTCGGGCTGTTACCAAAGAGAGGGACTGTCCTCCAACACCAGGAAAGGATATAATCGTCAACCAGGACAATGCCAAAGCACCAGAAAAAGAGAGAAGTGAGATAGACAGGCGACAACAAGAATGGCACCACCAACACCGTATCTACCCCCGCCCTTGTTACCCGCCCCCGCGTCCACTCTGGGACAAAAGAAACAAGAGGGTAGGGTCTAGGCAGTTCCCCCCCACTCCAAACCACAAGGAAGTAACCATCCCAAGTTACCAGTTGCTAGGTGCCATTTTGGCCCCTAATCCACCCACCGACCTGGCCAGGTAAAAAGGTGCAGATATACTCCCACCAATTTTATTTAAGTATCTCAATCTAGAGCTGTTCTTGACACCCCGGGTAAAAGGACAGATTCGAAAGTTGAGGACACAGTTGAAGAGTTGGTTCAGTTGATCGCAAGGCGTAGACACAATTACGAGACTGTAGTCACCCATTATACTAATTATTTTTAGTGGGTATCAACAAGCTGGTTTATTAGAGCCTTCTGGGTGAAGTAATCTAATATTCTCGGCCTACCTCAACCCCGGCGCTATTGTGGATATAAGCAGACAGTCAGGTGCTAACTAGCTTTATCCAGGATAGACCAAACCACAAGAAATTCATCAAAGTACTTATAAAGACCAGAGTAGACAGGAGTTCACTCCTGCGTTCGCTCGATGCTATTTTGTCACGGCTTGGGCTAGGCAATTTAGTTATTTAAGGTCCCAAACCAAAGTGCTCGAGTTACACTGTGGGAACCCAGTGGCGTCAGGACAACCCCACGGCCAGCGGATCTACCCCAGATTGGATTACTAATTCTACACCCATTGGATTAATTATTCTACACATCGAAAGTGAAGTTATTATACCGTAAAAGTTATAGAAGATCTAACTGTGAAAAGAAATTATACTTGGCGTGTTGTCAGAGAGAAAGTATATAAAGATCGAAAGTGAAAGTAATTAAAATATATCTACTGCGTATATGATAAAAGGTATTCTGGAAACATCGGATACTACGCACGTATATAATAGCGAGAGAAAGGAAGCTCTAGTGAAACTCAAAGAAATTAGGGAAGTACTGATAATAATTCTTCTAAAATTAATAACAAATAAATTCAAGTTAACTTATGCGTAAGCACCACAGTGATTTAACCTCAGGAAAATAATTACGTTTAGCTCCCAAATACAGAACCACTCTACGCAGGTAAATACCAATAGTTCACATATAATTACTATATAACCTTTCTAGGCACAAGTGTAAATCCTCGATTGAAAGGAGTGCTATTCTTATCTCTGAAATAAATACAGGACAAGTGTAATCTTTCAGTTAGAAAGCGGTCCCTAATACTTACTTAGATACCACATAGAACAATCCAGTCTTGCGAGTCAGACGTAGGGGAGCCTCGTTCGTTCACTTTAATTGTTTTGTTCTTGACCATTATTGTTCTAGCTTTTACGTATGCGATATTCTTGTGCAAATAAACGGAATATGAATACACGTCTTGTGATAATTATCCTCTATTGTCTTTCTATGTCTGTGGTAAAACAACATAACTTCTCCAGTTAGGAAGAGCCCACTTGATCGAAACCAATTAAACCCCAGGAAAAAACCTGGCATAACATTGGCGGCAGCTGGTGGTTCTTGATTCGGGAAGGAAGTTGTTTTGCACAGTACTCAGGGAAGAGATAGAGCACATACGTCATCATGACTGCAACACGTTCACACATTCCCATACCCAAGTATGAGGAGGAGACATTCGATATTCGCACGTACCTAGACATAGTCCACCCAGTACTAGACCTGGCGTATCAGACAGATCGAGAGAAGATCTCTGTCGCATTAATTCACCTAGGGAAGGCCACACCCTTGGTGTCCGGACAAATAACCCGAGAGTTGACTTGGGAAAACTTCCGGAAAATTGTGATAGACGCTGTAAAGCCATCACTGGGCCCTGTTGCAGCCATCAACAAAATCAACGCAGCCACGTATGGAGGGAATCTGGACGTGACCCTGGGGGAGATGAGCGAGTTGGTGAAAACCGCTTACCCCCTAGACACCTTGGAGCAGCGACAAAAACAAATATTCTGCGTGCTCTTAAGAATCCTGCCAGCAAGTGTCAGGAAACATTTCGCCCTCCACGATCCCGTAGGGTACGTAACGGACCTCATTACCATACGCAAGTTGCTGGAAAATCAGCCACAAACTTCTACGATTGGAGCCATAAAGAAATTCCCCACACAACCACCGGGGAACAAAAGACCCGGACAATCAAATTACCAGGGAAACAGACCACAATACTCATCTCAAGGCCGCCCCCAACCCTCATCGTCAGGCCGCCCACAAGGAAATTGGCGAATCTACCCTAACCGCCAACACACCGGTCGTCCTTACCAGAACTACCAACAACGGAACCGAGGCCCTCAACAAAACGGGCCCCCCAAAAACAACCGTGACAGCCCCATCGTTATGATAAACCCATACGATTTCCAGGCCTGTACTTCCGCTTGCCCAATCCATGATATAAGGGATCAAGCTAAGAAGAGAATGTCGCTCAACAGGATCCTAGCAGCCAACGAGCAATCCCAGGACGTGGATACCGCGTATACGGATGAAGAACACTGTCCCCCAGAGATAATGGACCATATTCAAGCCATCGAAGACAACCCCGAAGAAGAGGACGACGAGGAGATGGAAGACCCATCCCAGGGTTTTTAAAGCCTCCCCCGCCCATTATGGCCTCGGCGGGGGAGTCTGTACCATGGAGTACTCCACCCATCTATCACCTAGCTAGGATAAAGGGCGTCGCTGTGCGTCTTCTCATCGACACAGGAGCCGCACGGTCTTGCCTGTTTAATTCTTTTTACAAACAGCATCACAAAAGATTTGGAGCACTGCACGCGTTCAAAAACAACTTAATCAGTGCCGGGGACACACCTTTAGCTATTCGAGGAGAGACCACGCCCCTGCCCGTCACGACCCCCAAGCGCGAGGCCAACTGTCACCACCCTTTTGTAATTTTCCACTCCAACTGCACCCTATATGACGGCTACATGGGATTAGACGTCATGGAAAAATTGCAAGTTCAACTAGATTGCGGGGACCGTTTAATTACATTTAAAACAAAGAAGAAAAGCCTCCACCCTCGAATCACAGAAATCTCCCCAAAATCCTCTCAACAACATCCAACATCCAACCTAAGCCCACTTCAAAGCCTACTCATCTGCCACCACCTACCCCACCAACGGCCTCTACCACCGTGATGACCCCTGCTATGACATCTCAGAAAGTGGTAATTCCAGCTCAACACCAACAATGGGTGCCAATACACCAACCCATAAACTCCACCATGATATTCTCACCAAACCAGACTCACCTCCAAGCAGGGAGATGCCGGATACAACCTGCCCTCGTCCCCCCCACCATGGGCGCCACCATGATTGCAAATATTTCCGATGAACCCCTCACCCTACCCAAGGGCCTTGTCATTGGAGATTTAGAGACCTTCGAAGATTACCAACCTACAAGTTCCATACCAAGTTTGCCCCCTGTCCTGCCCACGATGCCACCTCACCTGACAAAACTTCAACGTAAACAACTCTCCTCCCTCCTCCGAGAATTCACAGATGTATTGCCCAATCTGATTTGGAAATTGGACAAACTAAAGTGATAGAACACAGTATTCATACCGAAGGACCTCCCCTCCGCCAACCTTCACGACGAAAGAACCCTCTACAACGTCAGGAAGAAGAGAGACAAGTACAAGAAATGTTGGACGCCGGGATAGCCACGCCCTCTGTCAGTCCCTGGTCCTCTCCCGTCGTCCTAGTACGAAAAAAGGACGGATCCACAAGATTCTGTGTGGATTACAGACGCCTGAACGACGCCACCATCAAAGACGCCACGCCCTTGCCTAGAATCGATGACTCTCTAGATTCCCTGCATGGATCGAAATGGTTCACTACTCTAGACCTCCAGGCAGGATACTGGCAGGTACCCATCAAGACCAGCCACCAACAAAAGACTGCATTTTCCACCAGTGGCGGAAACCTGTACGAATTCAATGTACTCCCATTCGGTCTCTGCAATGGTCCAGCCACTTTCTCACGCCTGATGGAATCAGTCCTCAAGGGCCTCACCTGGGAAACATGCCTAGCATACTTGGACGACGTCATAGTCTACGGTAAGACCTGGGAAGAACACCTTCAGCGCCTTCGTCAGGTGTTGCTCAGAATACGAGGAGCAAGTCTCAAACTCAAACCATCTAAATGCTCAGTAGCTAGGACATCAGTGGATTTCTTAGGCCATGTGATCTCAGCCGAAGGCATCTCCCCTGACCCAAAGAAACTATCTGCAATTCAAGCACAAACTCCTCCGACCACCGTCAAGGGCGTTCGCTCCTTCTTGGGTTTAGCCACCTACTACAGGAGATTTGTCAACGGGTTTGCTGAAATCGCACGTCCACTACACGAATTAACCAAGAAGAAAGAACCGTTCGTGTGGACCAAAGAAAGAGACACCGCCTTCAACACCTTAAAGACTCACCTGGTGCAAGCCCCAACCGTGGCCTTTCCAGACTACAGGCAGCCATTCCGCCTATATACGGACGTATCCTTGTATGCAATAGGCGCAGTGCTAGCCCAAATGCAAGACGGCAGAGAACACGTCATCGCTTACGCCAGCTCCATCCTCAACCCAGCCCAACGTAATTATGCAGCCACCAAGAGAGAGTGCCTGGGTGTAATCTGGGCATTAAATCACTTCCGCTCCTTTTTGATCGGCACTACAGTCGACATAATCACGGACCACCAATCTCTACAATGGCTCAGGAAATCAGAAACCAACTCTGCCCTACTTGTCCGCTGGCGAGAAACCTTAGAAGAATTTGATTTCGAAATCCATTATCGCCCCGGGAAGTTACACACAAATGCAGACGCTCTGTCACGTTTACCTGTCAAAACTGTGACCGTCGCCCAAAGCTGCTGTGCAAATGGCACAAGTAACCCTCACCAACAAATTAACCAAGTTACTCCTCCCTCCAACGTTTTCTATGGCCAAGACGATACCACAGTAACCCCTCCAACCTTACGTTCGCCCCAGCTGATTCATTCATCGACAGAGGAAAATCAACTCTCCCTATTACATTCCTGGCTCAACAAGAAAAAACCCAAGTGGATTCCTAGAGAGATTTTCTACAACTTGCAGCGCGTCGGTGATCAGCTGTACACCGAGTCTGGTCACATTGCAGTGGACCCCCAAACAGCCCAAGAAATTTTGTTAATAATCCATGAAGGAAATGGGATACATCTTGGACAAGCAAAAATGCTCAAAGTCTTTCAACAGATTTATTGGACCACACGCCCCACCGCACTGACAAAGAAAATCACAGAAGCATGTAAACCCTGTAACCTAGGAAAAGACCGAACCAGGACACCCGGGCCTGCAGGTCAACTTGCCGCTGCTAAACCCTGGCAAACTCTGTCCCTGGACGTGATGGGTCCTTTCCCTTCAGTAAATGGGAAAAGATTTGTCGTCACTTTCGTAGACGTATATTCCAAGTTCATCATAGCCTGCCCTGTCAAAGATCATAGCGCACTTTCCGTGGCAGAAGTCTTAACCACGGAAATATTGGCAGTGTTTGGTCTGCCAGAAATCATTCTCTCCGACAACGCACCAGAATTCACCAGTAAAGTATGGAAAAGTTTTTCTCAGCTATGCGGCATCAAGGTGTCCCATTCTTCCCCATACTGGCCTCAAGGGAATTCCATCTGTGAGAGAAGCCACAAGACAATCAACAACCAGCTAAGAACAAGACTCATCGCCCTCCAAACTCAAGACTGGCCAGCTCAAATGAAAATGATCCAGTGGGGTATGAATTCCTGTCCTCGAGAAGATGGCATCACGCCCCACGAAAGGATTTATGGTGTGGCCCCCCTACTCCTACCTTTTAGGACGCTAGCTAAACCTTCAACCCCTACTTTGGACATCGACCATTTGCAACACCTCAAGAACGTCCTCAACACTGCACAAGTAAGCCAAGATACCGCCAAGGACGTCTCTCCACCTCAAAACCCCTATGCCATCGACGATCAAGTGATGGTTGCCAAGTTACCAGTGATAAACAAACTAGGACCTAGATATGTGGGCCCCTATAAGATCATCAAAGTGCCAAATCCCTATCAAGTCATCATTAATTATCACGGAGTGACTAGGCCATACCGAAACCGTTTTGTGAGGATTTATCGCCCCCTAATTAAGGATGAAGAAAACTCCTGGACCAACCAGCCTCCTAACCCAATACAATCGACGAAGCCCTCATCACGCCCCACTGATAGTGAGTTGCCAACAAATATTTATTCCCCACCTGTACCTCCTCCAACCCCTTCTTATTCACGCCCACCCCCACCATCACCTCCCCCCCCTGCAATCTACAGTCCCCCCCAATTCCTCCCCATCCATCGACCACATTTATGGCCTACCCCCCCTCCCATAACACCCCCCAAACTTACCCCTCGCCCTCACCAGACAAACCCCGAGCCGTGCCCACCCCACCCCGTCCAACACACCCCCTGCATTCGAGACTTCCGGCCAAACTCTCCCGTCGTCGTAGGCCTAAAAGCACGTCTACCACATCCGCACCCGCCTATCATCACAAGCCTTCTAGTAGTAAACAAGATGAATATTCTTCAACATCAAGTTCATCTTCAAATTCTCCCTCCCCTACCCCCCAGTCATCTTCCTCATATACGTCAACTAGTAAACAAACACCCCACTCTGCCTCCCGCCCCAAAAGCCATATGGCAAAACCCCTCACAAACCCCTCCACCTCACACACCCCATTATCCCCTCCCGGACGCCTGGCCCCACCCAATAAACCATACCCCTCAAGTATCAAGCCTAGCCCTCATTATTTACTGATCACTAAACCTAAGAAGGCCAACCCCTCAACCCCAAACCCCAAACCCCAGAGGATCTCCAACTACCCCCCACCAGTATCACCATCACCGTCGACGTCTTCCACAACCTCATCAACCCCAGTGCTAACAACTATCACAACCAGATCAGGCCGTCTGTCAAAACCCCCGGCTCGTTTTTCTTCAATTCGTCACCAACCTCACAACCCCACTCAGGGTCTTAAAGGACCCACAACCACCTCAACCTCACGCAACCTCACGCACTTAGCCGGAGAAATACGGATAGCAAATGTTACTGAAGAATTTCTTATGCCAGCACCCACGAATTCGGACACCCCTATTCCCGTTTTGTGGTCAACTGCTATACTACCCTCGCCAGCTGACCGAGGGAGGAAACCACAGTCCTCTCCAACCACCCTCACTTCCCCTCTACCCTCGACAGTGTCAACACGAAACTTCACCTCCTCTGTAAGAAAAAACATGACGACTTCGGAGAAAGCAAGCCAAATCAAGCCTCCCACAACCCCTCTACATGACAAGTTCATCACGAAAGTTTTGTGGGTCCGAGCCAATGACCAAGTAACAAGGATGCAGTGGCCTGACTTACTCAACAAAGCACTGGCCAACTATCAACGTGAATCCTACCTGAAAATATTTACTGCAATGGACAGACCAGCCGACAACAGGTCATCAATTTGGTGGAAACATCTAGCTGACTGCGAACATTATCTACGTGACCACAACCTGTGGATTTTTTATTTGCAGTCACGAGGTCGTGACTTTCACGAGGAAGAAGGTAGTGAAATAACGGAGAAACAGTTATCCAAACATTCACCACCATCAAGCCGTTTTCCCTCTCATTCTACCACACCTCCTCATCACAGTGGAAGAATGGGAAACCATGGCCGAGTAGAGGAAAGAACCAGGAACGAAAGGACCCGCGGACACCACCAGGTGACGCAATGGAGACAGGGTTCCCCTCCACACCGCCAGGGGAGAAACCACTCATCTCCCTGTACCAACAATGATATATCCTACAGATCCGGAACACGAATTGCCACCATCAATATGACACGTCCTCCAACACCAGAAGGAAATTTAATCATCACCATCAACAATTCCAAGGTCCAGGAAAAGAACAGCAAGAAACGTAAAAGGCAAGACCCCCAACTCATCAAGGACACAACAGCCAGCCCAGACAAACGTGCTCGGGCTGTTACCAAAGAGAGGGACTGTCCTCCAACACCAGGAAAGGATATAATCGTCAACCAGGACAATGCCAAAGCACCAGAAAAAGAGAGAAGTGAGATAGACAGGCGACAACAAGAATGGCACCACCAACACCGTATCTACCCCCGCCCTTGTTACCCGCCCCCGCGTCCACTCTGGGACAAAAGAAACAAGAGGGTAGGGTCTAGGCAGTTCCCCCCCACTCCAAACCACAAGGAAGTAACCATCCCAAGTTACCAGTTGCTAGGTGCCATTTTGGCCCCTAATCCACCCACCGACCTGGCCAGGTAAAAAGGTGCAGATATACTCCCACCAATTTTATTTAAGTATCTCAATCTAGAGCTGTTCTTGACACCCCGGGTAAAAGGACAGATTCGAAAGTTGAGGACACAGTTGAAGAGTTGGTTCAGTTGATCGCAAGGCGTAGACACAATTACGAGACTGTAGTCACCCATTATACTAATTATTTTTAGTGGGTATCAACAAGCTGGTTTATTAGAGCCTTCTGGGTGAAGTAATCTAATATTCTCGGCCTACCTCAACCCCGGCGCTATTGTGGATATAAGCAGACAGTCAGGTGCTAACTAGCTTTATCCAGGATAGACCAAACCACAAGAAATTCATCAAAGTACTTATAAAGACCAGAGTAGACAGGAGTTCACTCCTGCGTTCGCTCGATGCTATTTTGTCACGGCTTGGGCTAGGCAATTTAGTTATTTAAGGTCCCAAACCAAAGTGCTCGAGTTACACTGTGGGAACCCAGTGGCGTCAGGACAACCCCACGGCCAGCGGATCTACCCCAGATTGGATTACTAATTCTACACCCATTGGATTAATTATTCTACACATCGAAAGTGAAGTTATTATACCGTAAAAGTTATAGAAGATCTAACTGTGAAAAGAAATTATACTTGGCGTGTTGTCAGAGAGAAAGTATATAAAGATCGAAAGTGAAAGTAATTAAAATATATCTACTGCGTATATGATAAAAGGTATTCTGGAAACATCGGATACTACGCACGTATATAAAAGCGAGAGAAAGGAAGCTCTAGTGAAACTCAAAGAAATTAGGGAAGTACTGATAATAATTCTTCTAAAATTAATAACAAATAAATTCAAGTTAACTTATGCGTAAGCACCACAGTGATTTAACCTCAGGAAAATAATTACATTTAGCTCCCAAATACAGAACCACTCTACGCAGGTAAATACCAATAGTTCACATATATAATTACTATATAACCTTTCTAGGCACAAGTGTAAATCCTCGATTGAAAGGAGTGCTATTCTTATCTCTGAAATAAATACAGGACAAGTGTAATCTTTCAGTTAGAAAGCGGTCCCTAATACTTACTTAGATACCACATAGAACAATCCAGTCTTGCGAGTCAGACGTAGGGGAGCCTCGTTCGTTCACTTTAATTGTTTTGTTCTTGACCATTATTGTTCTAGCTTTTACGTATGCGATATTCTTGTGCAAATAAACGGAATATGAATACACGTCTTGTGATAATTATCCTCTATTGTCTTTCTGTGTCTGTGGTAAAACAACATAACTTCTCCAGTTAGGAAGAGCCCACTTGATCGAAACCAATTAAACCCCAGGAAAAAACCTGGCATAACAAAAACTAACAGGGAAAAATAAAAAAATCCATGGGAAAATTGGTGACCATCTTATTTAGTTTTTCCAAATGTTTTTACTGGGTTATAGTGTAAAGAGTTACTTGTTATCTTGATTTAGAGGTCCTCATTTCCCAACCCCAGTACTGTCAAATTTCGGACCCCCATTGGGTCGGGTTTATTTCAGATGATTATTTGTTCTTACCTATTGTTACTTAAAGTTAACTTGTGAAAAGGTCGTTTAGGTACGGGTACTTGCTGAATTATTATGGTAGGTTATATGATTTTACATTTTTAATTAGCCTAGGCTACCTAACTTTCACCTAATTGGAAGTACAGTAGGCTATTATTAATTATTGTGCTTTTTGAGTGTATTATGAGTATTGATTCCTATGATATAATTATGTTTGACATGGTCTAATGAACAGAGTTGCCTTGCAAGGGATGGAACGCTGTAGTGAGATTCTGGGCAGCTGATTTCAGGGGATAAGTTACTCGAGTTACAGTAGAAATAACGTTTAGCTTTGTTTGAGCCTTGTATAGCACCCTCCGTATTGAGCAGTCCAACCTGTTAAGTTTGACCATGACAATTACCTTTGATTTATGCCATTATTGTATTGATTTGACTCCATAGATATGCGGTGTAATTATGTATTCCCAATTGTGTGTAGAGTACTGCTGAGTAACATATGTACCTGTACTTAATGAGAGGATCTTTGGATGCCTTAAGAGATTATTTCGGTACAGTACTGTAATGTCATAATTTGATCTGTCATTGTATTTCTGTACTTATATTAGCTCATCTATTTTTATACATTAATAGGAATCCATGTATTTTTATATGTTTATATTAGCCTATATTTTTTTATATGTATTTGTTTTAGTATTACTGTGTTCCGTAATTAGGATATTGATTAACCCCATTATTAAGGGTTAGCTATATGTCAACCGAGGGTTAAGAATTATATTCGACTTACCAGGGAACCAGTTTGGGACGGAGTCGATGTGATGCTGAATTGCTGATGGCGGAGAATCGGAGATTCACCCCTCCCATTGGCTGAGTGCAGGATGCTGAACTCGTGTACTGTACGAGGGTTCAAGGACCGCAGGAAGACGTATGATTACCCCCTATACCCAGGATATGGTAGGCCGAAGAAACCTACAGGCAAGCCTGGCCGATACCGGTATCTAGCGGAATTGGGATGTATAATACTGAGAGGAATGGGGTGGATACAGACAGCAATATTCGAGTCCTACTCCTAGGTTAAGAGACTGTCCCAGTACGGTAATGGATTGGTCTCAGGTTAATGGTATAGAGATAATTAGATACGGTACCAATATTAAGAGTTGTAACCGGTAAAATGTTCCTTATACTGTATTAATATCAAGCTTAAGATTACTGCAATATGTTTGTATCTATCCTCCCGTACCTATTTGGATCTAAATATGTTGTCAGGATGGTAAGTCGGAGCTGTCAGTATTAAATTGGTCTAAGAGTAGTACCAGTAGCCTAACCGAGAGTTAAAGTCTTGTCAGCCAACATTGAAGGTGAAGTTCTTGATTGGTCTTTGCTAGCCTCCGATTTATCCTACTGTCCTAATGTACCTGAATAATGAGCATGAGTCACGATTGCATAAAGAATAAGAAAACCATGGGGACGGCCAGTTCACCTGAAGGTGGGCGATCAAATAATTCGAATGAATTACCGTTCCCAAAAACATCCTTATGTGATATCTAGAAAGTAGAGAATATGCTAGGTCTCAGTGTTTTTTGTTGAGGTTCTTTGGTCTTATCATCGTGTCGGAGTTGCAGCCTTTCCCCTTCCTCGAAGGATGTTGGATGTGGGTCAACCAAACAGGGTTGTCCTCTCGTTAATTAGAATGCAATAACGGGTTTGTCGTCATCTCTTCCTTTCTATCCTTGAGTACCTATTTTCCACCTTCGCAGCTTAATCTATCTTACCCTCTCTTGTTCACAGCAGAAGAAGGGAAGAGAAGAAGAAGGAGAGATATTCATCCCCCCCCCCCCCCCCCGTTACATATGTACACATGTTTCCAGAGAAAATGCCGACCGATGTACCCAACAATGTTTCCCCCATGCCCCCAGAAATGTTAACAACCCCAAATCAATACACCAGTCCTACACCAATAACCCATGTTCTACACCTAACTTTTTCCCCACCAACCCTCCGCAGTCTCCCAGCAAATCCCGTTTTCTAACTCGCTCACCTCGCACCCTTCTGAACCGCCCGCACGCGCCGTTAATCCCCCCTCACGCGTGCCGACCGAGGGACACAACCATGTTCCCACCATGCCCCCAGAAATGCCCAGCTATTCCACCACCCCCCCAATCCCCCTTGTGACAGTTTTCCGTCAGTAGCTCCCTTCCACCCCCCCACAATTCACACCCCTAATAAACTTCAAAACCCCACACTTGACTCACCCCCTCATGACAGACAAACCCACCAACCCCAGATAACCTCTAAACAAACCGTTACTGCCACCGACAACGCTCCCCCCACAGTCCCTCCAACAAATCCCGTTTTCTAACCCCCTCACACCGCGCCCCACTGATCCTCTCACACGCGCCGTTAATCCCCCCCTCACGCGTGACCCCCACCAAAGTGACCTTGCCCCCCCTTATAAGTACCAAGCACCTGCTCGCCAGTCAATCCCCTACCATCATTAGCCCAGCGGTAGTTCAGGATAAATGCCAAATTCCCCCCCACCATCAAAAATGGGTGAACCTGCGGCCCATACCCCAAACTCACATGGTATTTTCCCCCACTAACACATCCCCCAACCCCCATCGCTGCCTCTTACAACCCGCCATCATTCCCGCTCGTATCAACTACATTCTCGTGGCTAATATCTCAGAGGAACCCCTGACATTACCGAAAGGTCTCATTATAGGAGACCTCGAAACTTTCGATGACCTCCCCATACATTGTAACGACACCCCTACCAGCCTCCAATTGCCCCCTCTTCCTGAGACACTATCTGACCACCAAAAGAACGGCATGTACGACCTACTGCTGGAATTCAGTGACGTCTTTGCCCAACAACCCACCGAAATCGGACAGACGGATGTAGAACAACACATCATTAACACCACAGGCCCCCCCATACGACAACCATCCCGTAGAAAGAACCCCATACATCGTCAGGAAGAGGAACGCCAAGTCCAGGAAATGTTAGAGGCCGGGATTGCCACCCCGTCCATTAGCCCCTGGTCTTCCCCTGTTGTCTTAGTCAAAAAGAAAGATGGGACAACCCGTTTTTGCGTCGATTACAGGAGGTTAAATGACATAACCATTAAAGACGCTACGCCCTTACCCCGAATAGACGATTCCCTTGACTCCCTATACGGATCCAAATGGTTCACCACCCTCGACTTGCAAGCAGGGTATTGGCAAGTGCCTATCAAGGCCGAGGACCAAAACAAAACAGCATTTTCCACTAGTGGTGGCCATCACTATGAATTTAACGTCCTACCTTTTGGCCTCTGTAACGGACCCGCCACTTTCTCCCGTTTGATGGAAACGGTATTACATGGCCTAACCTGGGAAACCTGCCTAGCCTATCTGGACGATATTATTGTGTACTCTCCAACCTGGGAAGAACACCTCCTCAGGTTGAGACAAGTCCTGCAAAGAATCCGAGCCGCCGGGTTGAAATTAAAACCCTCAAAGTGCGTGATTGCCCGGAATAAGGTAGATTTTCTCGGACACGTGATATCTGAACATGGTATTGCGCCAGACCCAAAGAAACTTCAAGCCATACAAAACCAAACCCCACCCACCACGGTTAAAGGAATACGTTCGTTTCTAGGTTTAGCCACGTACTACAGACGTTTCGTCCCCCACTTTGCCACCATAGCCAGACCCCTCCACCAACTTACCCACAAAGACACCCCGTTCGCCTGGACACCTGAAAGAGACCTCGCGTTTAACACTGAAGCAAAAGCTAATCCAAGCCCCTATTGTCGTTTTCCCTGACTACCAGAAACCTTTCCGTCTTTATACCGACGTATCTCTGTACGCCATAGGTGCAGTATTAGCTCAATTCAGAGATGGAAAGGAACATGTGATAGCGTATGCCAGCTACACACTCACCCCACCCCAACAGAATTATGCAGCCACCAAGAGAGAGTGCTTAGGGATCATTTGGGCACTCAGCCACTTCCGGTCATTTGTGTTGGGCGCAAAACTCGAAATAATTACCGACCATCAATCTTTACAATGGCTGCGTAGGTGTGAAACCAACTCAGCCATTTTGGTACGTTGGAGAGAGACACTAGAGGACTACGACTTTACCATACAATATCGTCCCGGCAAACTCCATACTAATGCAGACGGCCTGTCACGTTTGCCAGTACCAAAAGACCCCCCCACCAACCTAGCCGCCTTACAAAACACTCAATTGGTATCTACCCCCACCTCCCGACAGAATGCCCCCCCAGCCCCCTCCCTAATTCAATCTTGGGAAGCACGAATCAGACCCCCCTGGATACCGTTAAACGTCTTCAGGAAACTGACTCGCTGGGGAGATCAACTTGCCACAGACACTGGTCACATAATCTTGGACCCCACCATAGCCCACGACTACATGATTGCCATCCACGAGGGAAACGGCATACACCTTGGACAAAAGAAAATGTTAAAGATCTTCACAGACCAATACTGGACCCCCAACCCCTCCAAAATTGCACAACGAGTGCCAGAATCCTGCAAACCGTGTTAATTGGGAAAGGATAGATCACGCACCCCAGGCCCAGCTGGTACCATTTCTGCCAACAAACCGTTCCAAGTCCTATCCCTCGACATCATGGGCCCGTTCCCTTCTTACGCTGGCAACCGCTATATCGTCACATTTGTAGACGTATATTCAAAATTTCTAATAGCCTGCCCAGTTAAAGACCACACAGCCACCACAGTCGCCACACTGCTTGCCACCGAAGTGTTCCCTATATTCGGCCTTCCCCTTGCTCTTCTATCGGACAATGCCCCCGAGTTTAGTGGACACGTTTGGCAACAATTCACCCAACAATGCGGTATCAAGATTAAACACTCATCCCCGTACTGGCCTCAAGGAAATGCTATCTGCGAACGCAGCCATCGCACCATCAACAACCAGTTACGTACAAGAATGATTGCTCTTAATACCTCAGACTGGCCATCACAACTAAAGATGATACAGTGGGGTATGAACACCTGTCCTCGGGAAGACGGTATTTCCCCTCATGAACGTGTTTACGGTGTACCCCCCCTGTTACTGCCATTCCACCACCACGCTCACCTTCCCTCCACCACCTCCACAATTGACCCATTGCAACATCTGCAAAACACCCTCCATACCGCCCAGATCTGTCAAGACACCAAAACTGATAACATCGATGACAAAAACCCTTTCGCCATCCATGACACCGTAATGGTAGCCAACCTCCCTATCACCAACAAGTTAGGCCCTCGCTATGTCGGACCCTACACCGTAATACAAGTCCCAAATGCCTTTCAAGTCACCATCGACTACCACGGCGTAACTCGCACGCTCCGAACTAGATTCGTCCGAGCGTTTAAATCTCTAAAGCCACAAGACATTACCCCACCCCACACGTCCGACCCTAAATTAAACACCCCTACTCACCCCCTCACTCAGGCTTCGAATATTCCCATACAAACCCCTAAGGACCTAAGCCCTCCAGCACCGAACCGACAAATCTTTTCTCACCATACCCCCCCAACTAACCTCCACAAACCCCAAGCCCCCAATATCACACCCTCTTCCACCATGACACCTTCCTTCACTTCTGATAGTCAAGTTCCTCCCCAACTTATCCAAGTACAAAAACCTCCACCCACAACCCCGACCACAACAGAAACCCTCCCGTCTAGCCCTGACATACCTCCACCAGGCACCACAGTGAGAAAACCACCACCCCCACCCCAAACCAAGTACACACCCAACCGCACCACACAATCTACCTCAGTAACCTCACGCTACAACTTACGCCCACGACAAACATCGTTTAAAACCTCCAGAAAACACACCCTACTAACCAAGTTCCGTAGGGCTGCCAGACCACTATCCTCCTCCTCCTCCTCCTCCTCTTCTTCTCCTTCGTCGAATTCTTCCCCACAAAGGGAAAGAAGACGAATAATCACCAGCAAATCACCAACCTCATCAAACAACACACGCCCCTACCCCCAACCCTCCAACTTAAATCTACACTCCTTACCCACCCGTCTAGCCCCCCCGCATCCGCCCCTTTCCCCTCCACGATCCCCACCACCCCACCCACACACCGACCAACCTCCTCATCTCACCGAACCCCCAACCAACCCCCCCCTAAGAAACCCCCCCCCCAAAGTCACCCCCGAGAAAACCCCCACATGTTATTTACCTATAAAACGTGCTTCCCCTCACTATAAAACATCGTCGAGCGACTCAAGTCCCACGACAAACATCTACCTTCCCACCAGGACCGCCAGAGGTAGAATAATCAACAGACCCATCAGATTTAAAGACAGCGATACAAAAATAACACCCCGTTCTGACACTAAGGACCCAAGCCACACAACACACACACCCCCTCCTTCCCACACACCTCCTTCACCCACCTTACCTAAACCGATTTTGCGCATTGCCTCACTATATATTCCCAACCTACAACACCGCCCACGCAAACCAAATAAAACCCAGACTCACATTCCCCCTTCATCCCCAGCTCTGTTGTCACGCGTGAATCCCCTTTCGGTTAGTAACCCATTCACCACACTAAACAGACTTCCTGTCAATCCCACACACCTCACTTCGACCCCCACGGGGGAAAGCTACAAACCATTCATACGAAAGGTTAAAGTAAAGACCCCCACTGGACACTTGGCCCGTGTACCACACCCACACCAGGGCAGCCGCCCGCCACAACACAGAGGACACATTCTTACAGGTATACATTGACCTGCAAAAGAAACCTGACCGTCGCTCTCGTGTTTGGTGGAACTTTCTAAATACCCTGAAAATGACCCACCATCACTATGCTTCTTTTAACTTCACCCTTGAGGCTCGAGGACGAGCCTATAATGAAGGAGAGGGAAGTAAAATGCCCCAGAACAAGAAGCCCACCACAGAAGCCACGAGCGAACACCACACAGAAACACCCGGAAGAAAGGTCCACAGAACGAAAGGACCAGCTGACCGAGCCAGCCATTTCAGACAGGCCCAAGCCCGCAGGGCTAAACAGCTCCAGGACACACCCATTTACCTTTTCTAAACTGACCATTTTCCACACCTCACGTACACTAACCCCCTCGTGTCCTACACTCCTAACTACAAAGATGATGAACAGGAATATACATTCATATTAAAAACACCCATGCCCTGTCCCGATGTTGAGTCAATGCCAACACATCAGACAGCCATAATTATATCTATGTATGTTCTTACATCCGAGAAGTAGTTGTTGTATATCTTAGAAGTTAAAACACCCACGCTTGTCCCTAGACCTCGTATATCATTTTCCATGACGAGTATAGATATATGTAACCCGTGCTCAGTCGCCCCTTGCATTGTTCCTCTAGTAACTAAGTCTATAATATTAACTGCCACCAGCATTGATGCGACATAGCGGCACTGTCCTTGTGTCGTATTGTGCCAAGCACAGATCAACCAGGTTTCATCACCTTATTAGGACGACGACTATAATGTCATCGTTCATCGATGTATGCAATCCTTAGGTTAAGTATTTTTATCCGCCATTGTGTTCACCTTTTTCCATTTACTTTCCACAATTGTCATACGTCTTCCCCTTGCCTCCTTCGTATCCACAGCCCACACCACGCCAATTTACTTTGTGTCTTACACCTCTTACCCCAACCAGAGATTGTATAAGATAACCTGGTTACCAGTATCTGTCATAAGTACCCCGAAACAATAACTAAGTACCCCTACGAACTGCCGCTGTTGTTGGTATTATATTTAATAGAAAACGCAGTTCCCAGGGCCAACTAATAGTATCCATAACCCTCGGACTGATCACATAACTCTATCTTTTCCAGACTCATATACCACCCCATAGTTGCATTCCCCGGTAGCATTTGGCTAACGTATTCTACTGCCTTTTCAAACTTCCATATCAATTGTAGCCTAATGCCACCCCCACGCCCAGGGACCTTAGGGGCAAAATTTCCCTGTAGCCCTTGAACTCTTCCGCCCCTCTCATTAAGACACCCGCGCTTCTCGACTCTTGTCCGACCTAGCCTCTCTCTCATACCTCTTGAAGATCCTTGAATTGTCCGTTACTAACACTCTCCAACCTTTTATATATATACTCCTATCCAGCCTACCTTCACTTAGTAGGCCAGAACAACATTAGAACTTTACTAGCCCCTTGCATGCCATCTATTCTCTTACAACACATTCACAACCCTGCACCCAATGGTCGTCGGTGCGAGGCTAGCCGCCCCGCCACTAACTAACTTCTATTGCCATACTTCCAGATAAATGTGGCAGAGTTAGCAACCCAGTCTCCACCACATCCAGCAAACCCTACAATTAACAACCAGCCGAGTAAAACCAGCTAGCTAAGGCACCTTCGGTTTTGGTATTAAGGACACCCACATCTGTCTCATACACAGAGGGTTATTACAAACACTGGTGATATGGCAAGCCCCTAGCCACAGCCGCCGGACGACTATCACAGAGAGAGGGCACCCAGCCCCCCTTTTTGCCCACCCGAGGAGGGAGACCCCCACCCCCGCGGAGGTATACCTGGCCCCTGTTTTGACTTTCGAGTCATTGCCAGGTAGCACAGGAATTCTTCCTATCAATGAACTAACCATGCATGACCAACACCTTTACTAACCTCTATTAACTCACAATAAACCATTTACCTTTCTTGCATGATCTGATCACTAAATTAGCACCTCAGCTATACCATAGAATGAAGATTGAACAATCTAGAGAGACGCTCCTATCACAGCTGTCCCCATCCTCCTCGCAAAGTAGATCCAGTCTCTCCCCTAAATACGTCCAGTATAGCCAAAATAGTACCTCTTACTAAGGCTCGGTTATATGAAAATATAAAGGCTTCCTATAGCCCTGTGCCACAACCGTAAATACCATCTTACCTAGTCCCCATATCTATTGAGAGCTCAATTAAGTCCATAAGACTCGAGATCCCTACTGTCTACAGGGTCCAGAACCGAGCCTATAAATCTAACTCCCGCCCCCAGTCAAATCAGTTGAAAGCTAGACACCAACCAGTGGTCACTACCCTGCAGTTACCTCTAGCTCTGCCCTTGTGTTGTTCCGGAGTTGAGAGATTCCAGATCCGGCAGACTCCGTGGCAGAGAAGACTGATAGAAGCATCTGTCCATGTACAAGTCCTAACGTGCACCTTATAACCTTCACACAAATTCGTGGGTATATAAGAGTGTAGCCAGCAACGATCGTCAAGAGATCCGACTTGAGAACTTCCTACATTTTGGACCATCTGGACGGCCGAGGAACCAGTCGTTAGCCCCCAACATCACCGGAAGCAAGATAACCAGGACCAGATCTACCCATACTATTCAAGATTCATGTTGCTAGTACTAAGTGTTATAGTACTAGCTTGATACTCACTTATTAACTTTCTATAAAGTGGCTAAGACCTTGCCCAGTGTAATTCATAGTTAACCATTCCATTTGGGACGTACTAAGCGATCAGTGCTCTTTAATTAACAGGCGACCTTGACTCTCGTAATTACCTTTTCAGATATTAAAACTCTAGTGATATCTAACGTTCGCCCACTGATTTGTGTTCTACGTATTTCTGCCTTAAGAATATCAAACTTAGTTCAGTACCCCCATGAGGTTACTAGAGATTTCCGTGTTCTACAATATACGCGTGTCTAATCCTAACTGTGAGCTGCTACTTGGGCACGCGACCAGCCAGCAAGAGGTCAAATCAGTGACATTGAATTATACGAATATATTGAGGTCTTCCAGTAAAATAAAAACTTGTTAATTAAACCCGTGATCAGAAGAATATACCTGAACGTTGGAAGTGGGAGACTAGGCTCCATCCAGATCCGCTAATGCTAGCAGTTCCCTTCTATCATTTGTTTTGTGCGAATATAACTATCTTTCTATGCTCTTTATTTCTTTATTTCAATAAACGTGAACTTGTGTCGTGTTACCGTGTGTTTATTTTGTGTTCTCTATTCCTCATACCTTGTATTGTGCATGCAGCCTTCTATACCCAGTCATTCAGAACTCACATTACCCAAGTTAAACCTGTAGAAAAACAGGGCATAACAGTAATAACTATATTTATCGTAAAATGACGATTATAGGCCTGAATGGAGCCAATATGCTCGCCCATGGGCAACTAGTTCAATACCCCCTCCTCGCCGTTGCCGGGTTAAACAGCCATGGTGACATTACACAAACCTGTTGCAAACCTACCTTTACCAACAGCCATGGTGACATTACACAACCCTGTCGCAAACCTACCTTTACCTCAAACGATTCACTCAACTCACCATTTCCTACTCTAACACATGCTCTGCACCCTTCATAAAAACTCTTAACTGCTTCTAACAAATTTCCTCCAATTTCATAAATCCTTAACACCTTCCACATTGCTTCACGATCCACACGATCATACGCTTTTTCCAAATCCATAAAAGCCCAAAATATCTCCTTATGCTTCTCTAAAACTTCTCACATAACTTTCTTACTGCAAACATCTGATCCACGCACCCTCTTCCCCTCCTAAAACCGCACTGTTCTTCTCCTATTGCAACTTCCGTACACTTTATTATCCTCTCTATCAACACCGTGCCATATAGCTTTCCAACCACTGACAATACACTAATACCTCTATAACTTGAACACTCATGCCGTTCTCCCTTCCCCTTGTACAACGACACAATACATGCACTCTTCCAGTCTATTGGTACCATTGAAACAGCAAAGCACACATTGAAAAGTCTCACCAACCAATCTATTATCACATCTCCACCCTTTATACACTCCACAGCAAAGCCATCCAAACCTTCTGCTTTTCCCGCTCTCATTTGTTTCACTGCTTCTTTCACCTCATTTTCCTCAATCGTTAAACAGGGTATTTCCGCCGCGGGGTAATTCCGCCGAAACGGCAAAAATTCCAAATCAAAGACTCATACCTCCGAAGCAATTGCATGGATTCAGCTGCTGTTGGTCTTAGATAATAGAGGAATGCCGAACTAACCAGGTATGGTGAGTAAAAACATGAAGTTTCGATCCGTTGTGCAAATAAATTACAACATTTTACCAACAAATTTCCAGGATTTAGTTCATGAAAAGTCGGTAATGGCGGCCATCGACGTAACGTTCGTCCAATACATGGCATAGGTCTAGGCCGAATTTGATAACTGTAAGGTAGTCTAGGCTACCTAAGCCTAGTTATGATCAATTGTGTATTATGTGTAGTGTGGTAATATAACAATAAAACTATTAGTACATTTTTTAGGTCTCAGTGAAATTATCTAGTTGGATGGGGTAATTTCGCTGCAAGGCACGTTTGGGCTTGCCTTTGTTGCAGGGACTTCACTGGACATTTGCCACGAATCGCTAGACCGAGCTGCCCAAACTCTTGCCGTCTACAAATGGCACAGCGTGGGATTGAACTGCAAACACTTTGATCAGCAGTCAGACACGCTACCGACCATGCCACGGCTGCAGACACATGTTGTTTTAAAAATCTGTGGCATGGCCCAAATCAGTTTTTGACAAAAACTATTATAGGTATTTTTAGCAGAAAGGCTAAATGTATAGATACACCAATGGAATTGTCAAAATTCTATACTGTATGTGGTGGTTTGTATTTAGCAGAAACCACTTCGCGGTAAAATTACCCCTTTTACCCTAACCATTCTCTAGAATGAAGTTATTTTTTACTTTATATGAACACTTCAGAATACAGTATATCAACATATCAATGATATCATCTTCCCTTCTTCCTCATGTTCCTTCCCATACCCATTGTTCTAGTCCATCATTATCTGATCACTCCATCCATCTACATCCAAATTAAAAAGTTATGCGACCACTGATTAGATATTGTATATATTCCATAGAGAAGCACATTAATCTGACAATCTTACGAACGAAAACAAAGGGCAAAAGTTAAAGGGTGACTGAAACAAAAATGAGGACAGTCATGATTGTGTTTCATGTTAAGTTTACACTTTCCCATTTATGTTTTTAGTGAACCGATTCAAGGTGAGCAGTCGTGTTCATTAGTACTTAACCCATTGACTGCGGGAGAAGTTCCGGAACGCCATGGCAATTAACAGCATTTACAGGCTTTTAAAGCTTCTTTAACCCTTCTGGCCCGGTTGTCTTTATAAAAGGACGCCGCGGAAGATGGGCAGGAACCCGGGTGTCCTTATATAGTCCGTAAGCTTGAAAGCCTATTCAGCTTGTTTTGAAAGCCGCGCATCCGACGTATGTAAACAAAGCCTGTCGGAGGCGACGCACGCACCTCTGGCAGCAACCAGACGTCGGAGCTATGTTGTGTGGTCTGCAACGACAGATTCAGTCTTGAAAGGTGTGTCACATTGCTAAAATCGTGGAAAAATGTGCTCCACAGAAATCGTCATCACAACTGAACCAGTTGACTTAGAGAGCTCTACTCAATGCCAGTCTACAGATTGGAAACCACAGTACGTTTAGACATGCGTGGGAATTTCCTAGCAGTTAAAATAACAAAGATACGGTAGCCTAGGCGTAGACGTATTTCGGCCAGATCGCCCGGGTCTCAACAACGTCCTTAGGATAGCGCCCCCGGGCCAGAAGGGTTAAGCCTGTAGAATCTAGTGCGAGTGAGCGGGAGCGCAACAGGCCACCCATCCTCTCTCCAGCCAGCCAGCCGGGGCACTGAGGAGTATGAGCCATACTCTCGCTAGACATACAGCGCTGCCAAAGGAAAATGTAGCACGATATTAACGATAATTGCTCAGTATTAGCAAATGTCTATGGTAGCGCTGCGGGTGAAGCCCGCAAGCTACGAAGCTCGTTTTGGTGTAATTTTGAAGCTATTTTCTAATAGTTTTTGGCTGAATACATTTCATTTCATTCAGATACTTGCTTAATCAATCAGGAGTGCCTTTGGGGCCGGCAACTGGAGCTTGATGGGGGAGGGCTATGGTTATCCCTCTCCCCTCAAGCTTTCGTCGTTGCCTTGACTAATTTTGCGTAGTTTTTCATTCCTCTTTTTATGTTTTTCTCATTCCGTTCTTATTCTGTCTCAATCGATTGTCCTTCGGGCGACTTACATCATATGCCACCCTGACCTGGCTAGGTTGTTGGCTCCTGACCTGATTTGTCTCTTAGGTCACTGGTTTGGCATTCACCTCAGTAGTGCATTTTTTTGCATTTCGCTGTGATTTTTGTCTTCCTTAGTCCGGATCTCTCATTCTTCGGCCTTGGTCACTTCTTCGTTGGTGCTGCAGTGTAGCAGTTCTCGCCTCATCCTTCGGCCCTGCCCTATAAGAGTTCTGCTGTGGAGCTTATGTGATCTGGCTGAACTGGTGAAATGGCGAGAAATGTCTGCATGTCTTCACCTTTCTAGATTTGTTCACCTGCCCTTCCCTATCTATCTTGTCTTGATTAGTTGTCCATCTCGATCTAATCCTTCGGGTCAGCCTTATGAGAGTTCTTTTTGGGAACTCAGTGGTCTGCTTTACCTATTTTATTAAAAAAAAAAAAAAAAAACGTATTATGATATAAAATACGAGTACTGCGGAGTCAAGATGGCATCTGTATGCTAACTTTGCGGTAACCTTACAATATAAACTTACCCATATCTGACTACAAAGGGTTAATCATTTGACCGAACAGTAGTGTCAATTTAGCATACTTATTGCTAAATTTAAAGTTATTTACTTCAAACTAGCAGCATTTTCTTGCTTCTAGTGACATTTTAGGAATGTTAGCGTTCTTGTTATGCCCTGATTTTATACAGGATTAACGATTGATTGAGGTGAGTTCTTCGAGACTGGAATATCAGGTTTCATGCACATACATATAAGGAATCGATAGAACACATAGATATAATTTCGGAATGTGGTTTGTAATACAGCTTTATTTAGGTAGCACTCACTTGTATAGAAAAAGAATCAATTCACTTAATAAAAACTTAAAAGGGGCAAGAGATTCAGTATCAAGATTGGTCTTTCAATTCTCCTAGCACGATCGTGGATCTGGATGGCGCGTGCACTACCACTTTCAACGCTCAGGTATTATTCTTCTGAGATAAGCACAAAATACAAGGTTAGAGGAGATTCACTCGAGGGGCACTGGTTAAGTTCTCATAAGTATCTTCTGAAGTTAATTGCGTATGCCTTATGCTTGGTTATTTTTATTGACGCGTATCTAGCTTTCGCTCTTGGCTTTCACGAAACACGAGAAGAGTGATTATGCAACAAATTTGTATACTTGGTTGACTGTTGATGCACGATATCTGAATTCGTCACTGAGATTATTTACTTTACGACCTATCCCATAAACTCTCGGGATCTCAGAATATCTATACCATAATCTCCAAAATAGGAAGCACTCGTTATGTGGCTGAGGGTAAATATTGTCGTAATAATGATCTCGTATTTTTACACTGGTACGAATTCTTTGGCAATAAACAGGAAGCTCTAGTAATCGAACTTGAAGCACTCGTCATAGATAGCAAATAACTAAGGGGAAGCACAGGTGAGCAATTGATCCTGTGGTCAGGTATCTCCGCACTGATACAAATAATAATTAATAGTGCACTGTTGGGTTATCTTAGTCTCTTGATCTGTTGTCGTTGAGGGTTCCTGGGCTGCTCCGTGGGCCGTCCAGTCGTGTGAAGAAGTTACAGTTGGGTTAATGGGCTTTGGGTCTTAAATGTGGTTCCGTAACTAGGAGGGATAAGTTGGTCGCCACATCGAACTAACGCAAGTATTCTAGGCACGCGAATACTTGACTGTTCTGACCTTTAATATTAACCGGTGATGAAGTTCTGTTCTTACAGTTCTTACAGTAGATCCTCTGGAAAAACATAAGAAACATAAGAAACATAAGAAAATGGGAGTCTGCAGAAAGCCGATTGGCCTAAGCAATGCAGATCCCTGTCCCACACAACCCCAATTACAAAGCCCAATTATAGGCTGGACACTATAATACCCTGAGGATCATCTTACCAAAACGGTTAGAGATTTAACGCAGGATTACGGGGTCTGCAGAGCGCTGATTGGCCCAACCCTGCTGATCCCCCTTCACACCCAACCCTTCTCGTCCATATGCTTATCCAATTTTATCTTAAAGCTCCCTATCGTTTTTAATCCCACTATAGCACTTGGTAGTCCATTCCACCCATCTACAACTCTGTTACCAAACCAATATTTGCCTATATCTTTTCTGAAACGAAATTTATCTAATTTGAAACCATTGGTACGAGTTCTTTCGCCATCACTGAGCTTTAGTACATTTGTCATGTCCCCTTTGTTAATCCCACTAACCCACTTGAACACCTCTATCATATCCCCTCTAACTCTGCGTCTCTCTAACGAATGTAAGCCTAATTTCTTCAACCTTTCTTTATACGGAAGATTTCTAATATTATGGATCATTTTTGTCATTCTACGTTGTACTCTCTCCAATGAATCTATGTCCATTCTGTAATAAGGACACCAAAATTGAACAGCATAATCCATATGGGGTCTCACTAATGACAAGTAAAGTTTTAAGATAACATCAGCAGTTCTGTTACTCACACTCCTAGAGATGAACCCGAGAATCCTGTTTGCCTTGTTACGAACGCTTATACACTGTTGTCTAGGCTTCAAATCATTGCTAACAAACACACCTAGATCTTTCTCACAATTCGAGTTTTCTAATTCCATATTAGCTAGTTTATATTTAACATTTGTATGCATCTTCCCTATCTTTAATACCTTGCATTTGTCAATGTTAAACTTCATCTGCCAATTTACTGACCATTCGTGTAAGGTATCTAGATCCCTTTGGAGGCACACTATATCTCTATCTGAATCAATTGTTCTCCCCATTTTGGTATCGTCTGCAAATTTACTTATCCTACTAGTTATACCTAAATCAAGGTCATTTATGTATATAATAAACAACAGAGGACCTAATACAGATCCCTGGGGGACACCACTTTTGCCTGCTCCCCATTCTGACTTCGTACCATTTATGCTGACTCTCTGCTTCCTACCAATTAGCCATGACCTAATCCATCCCAACAACGCCCCACCTATTCCATGCGCCTCAACCTTTCTCATCAATCTCTCATGGGGGACTCTGTCGAAAGCTTTACTGAAATCTAATAATATTATATCATATGACTTGTCATTATCTACTGCTTCATATACCTCTGAGAAAAAACTAAGCAAATTAGTAAGGCAAGAACGTCCCTGAGTGAATCCATGCTGAGAAGAATTTATTAAATTAAATGTATCTAAGTGGTTTCTAATTTTACTAGCAATAATTGACTCTAGTAGCTTTCCTATGATTGATGTAAGACTAATGGGACGGTAATTGGATGCTATTGATTTGTCACCTTTTTTGAAGATCGGAACTACGTTTGCAAGTTTCCAAGCTTCTGGAACTATACCTGTCTCCAATGACTTGTTAAATAAAAATGTTAATGGGTAACTTAACTCATCCCTACATTCTTTTAATACTCTAGCATATACCTCATCAGGACCAGGCGATTTATGAGGTTTCAGTCTGTCAATTTCCTTAAGCACATCATTTCTACTTATAGTAATCGTACTTAACCTATTTTCTATACTATCGCTATATACCTTACGGACTTCTGGAAACTGTGCCAAATTTTCATTAGTGAAAACGGAAAGAAATTGACTATTTAATGTACTGCACATTTCTAAATCATTTTCTGTCATTTCTCCTATCGAAGTTTTAAGAGGACCAATTACATCTCTAACCTTGGATTTATATAGTTGGTAAAAAGCTTTAGGATTATTTTTTGTCATTGGCAACCTTAATTTCATAATTTCTTTTTTCTTTCCTAATATCCTTTTTTACCTGTCTTGATAGATTCTGATAGTAAGCAAGTAGGTGAATTTCGCCTTCCTAATTTTTCTATATATTCCTCTCTTTTGTCCTAGAAGATCTAATAGTCTATTATTCATCCATTTGGGTTGGTTCTGTGTTGATCTAAATTTTCTTTTGGGGATGTATTTATTTTGTGCATTGAATACTGACTCGATAAAATTATCGTATGTATCTACCAAGGTTGACGTCTCTTCCTGACTTAAGATGACAGGTGCCTGAGAAGGGGTACACTCATTTTGACACCTGGATCGACTTAATTTTTTGACCATAGGGTCAGCTAATAGGGCTCTTCTTAACCCACCATAATTGGCTTTTCTGAAGTCAGGTATTAATGTTGTATTCTCTCTGGTATTACCTTTCCATTGTATATTAAAATACACAGAATTGTGGTCACTATTTCCTAGGTGGTCTCCTATCTCTACATTATTTACCATATGTTCATTGTTACCGAAAACTAAATCGAGAATATTATTACCTCTAGTCGGCGTATCTATGAATTGAAATAAAAAACTATCTTGTACTACCTCTATAAATTCCTCAGAATCAGAGTCTCCTATTTGATGCTGCCAATCTATATTCGGAAAATTAAAATCCCCCATAATGCACACATTGCTAAATCTTGATGCCATTTTAATTTCCTCCCATAATGACGTTCCGTCATTTCTACTCATATTTGGCGGTCTATACATAACTCCAATAACTATGGTCTCACTACCTTCGTTAACCTCTACCCAAACACTTTCATTATCGTTATTTAGTCTAATACCTGATTTAATACAGCTTTTTAATGTACTCCTGACAAACACTGCTATACCGCCACCCCTCTTACTTGTTCGGTCATATTTAAACAAACTATATCCTGGTATATCAAATTCTGCTAAAAAATGCCTGGTTTCTGTGTTAATCCACGTTTCAGTTAGCGCTATTATGTCTATATTTTCTTTGCTAACAAGGGCTCTAAGTTCGTTCATTTTGTTACATAGACTCCTACAGTTTGTGTAATATACTCTCAATTTACTTCTTTTCTGTATACCTAATTTACCTTTATTTCTAACGACATTTCCATCTTCCGTTGCACCATCACTACTATCATTTGCAATATAGTCATAATTTTTAGCATGAGACTGAATATCCTTATCGCTTTCGCCTGACGCTAAAATTGTTCCATTAACCTCTCATTTACACTCTCAATATTTCTGTTCAAAACCCCACAACCACCCTATCTAAAGAACTAGCTAATGTAGAAACCCCTAACCGTGAAAGATGAACCCCATCCCTTGCGTACATCCCATCTCTTCCATAGAAACTATCCCAGTTATCAATGAATGGTATTGCTTTTTCTTTGCAATATTTCTCCAAACGGCAATTGACACCAATCGCCCTGGATGTCCATTCCTTGGGAACTCCTCTTCTGGGTAGGATACAATGTACTACAGGGATCCCTCCCTTCATCCTAACCTTATCTAACACATCTCGATACTGCTGCAGCAGTTCCTCACTTCTACCCTTACCAACATCGTTACTCCCGGCACTGAGACAGATAATGGGGTTATCTCCACTATCTTCCAAGATGTGGTCCATCTTCTCTAAAATCCTCCCAACTCCATGGCCAGGCAGACACACAACCTTCCTAAGTTTAGTGCGGGTAGCCCTAACTAAATGTCTTACCATGGAGTCGCCCACAATCGACACAGACTTACCTTCTCGGGACACAGACTTACCTTTCCCTCGGGAGGATCCAGCAGCTGCAGTTGGAGAACCCCCGGTGGTGGCAGAAGCTCCCTTGGTGGTGGTGGTGGTGGTGGTGGTGGTAGGTAGCACAGCGTCAGCGGTTGGAGCTGAGTCGGCGGCAGGCACTTCGTCTAACCCTCCCTTATCCTGACTATCTTTTCCCTCACATTCATCTCGCAAAGGAGAGAATGTATTTGTCACACTCATACCTATTCTACTATCCTGCTTCTTGAGTGTGACTTTCCCACCCGTATTTTTAACAACCTGCCATGAATACAATTTTTCATCAACTTCCTCCCTTTTCCCCTTACTCGACTTAATTTCCTCTTGGCTAAGCTTGAAAGCTAGATTTTCGTCTTTAATCAAATCCACTTCCCTCTGAAGTTTAACATTAACCTCCCTTAGAGCCAAGACCTCTTCCTTCACCACAACCATATCTTCCCTCACCTGGAGAATAAGATGATGCAGTTCAGTAAAGGACTCGCACTCCATACCTGACATGATCCCAAAAAGCTTAGCGAGGAGCAAACAACTAAGTACAGAAAACAAAAACAAATAAGTCAACTAACAGCTAAAAACTGAGCTAAAACACTTTTATATATACACGAGTGCACTGCCTCCAAACACAGGTAGGTGCATATGGTCACTGGGTCACGAGCAGGTGATCCGGGCAGGAACTCAGATTAACACAACCTAGGCCTGTGTATCCAGCTCAGTGCCAGTACTTGCACTGCTGCGGTCGTTCATGGTGTTGGCGGCAGCGGTAGCAGACGCAACATTTTTACTATTCTGTATTTTTGCTTTGTAATCAAACTTCAAATCTTGTCTTCCCCATGCTTTATCAAGATTACTTTCAAACTTCCTTACTGATTCGGAATCGACTACATACTGGGGCAGTGCGTTCCACTCATTTACCACTATCACAAAAAGAGTCCTTTGCCTTTTCAAGCCTATTCCTTTCCTTGTAAATTTTCTTAGAGTGTCCTCTCGTTCTTGTTCCCTCCCGCATCAAGAAGATACCTTCACACACATCCTCATCATACTTTCCTGACACTATCTTAAAAGCCTATCATATCCCCTCTCTTTCTCCTATATGCCAGTGTCGGAAGTCCCAGTGTCCTCAACCTCTGCTCATAGTCCGCGTTCTTCAACGTTGGTACCAGCTTACTAGTTCTTCTCTGCACTTTCTCCACTGCTTCTATATCCTTTACCATATATGGAGCCCACACCTGGTTCGCATATTCCAGGTGCGGCCTAACCAACGCTGTATAGAGATTCCTGAAGATTTCTTCATCCATTGACACAAATGTCCTTATCAGCCCTACAATTCTATTGGCTTTATTTATCTTTTCCGCTAAATGTTCTGAGAAATTTAACTTATTGTCTATCACTACTCCTATATCCTTTTCTGCATTCACTTCCTCCATCGCTTCATACATACTGTATCCCACCTTGTCTGTCTTGCTTGTCCCAATCCGCATATACCTGCATATTTTTGGATGAAAAGGCATTAACCAATGTTCAGACCATCCCTTCATTCCCTCCACATCTCCTTGAAGCAAACCCACATCTTCCTTACTCCTCACTCTTCTATACAGCTTGGTGTCATCCGCATAAAGGTATATCTCACTTCCATTAGTTATAACTTCAGGCAAGTCGTTGATAAACATAACAAACAGTAGTGGTCCCAACACAGATCCCTGAGGTACCCCACTTGTAACTTCCCTCCACCCCGAGCCTAGTTTCCCGCCAATGATAGTTTCCCGCCAATACTACCTTACCCACGCTAATCACTGTGAGGAGGTCAGTTGTGTGTGTGAACTACAGCGGTATAGACGCTCCCGTCATTGTGTGTTAAATATATAGCAACGCGCTATATAGCCACGCCTCAGTGATCACGTGATAGTTTCCCGCCAATACTACCTTACCCACGCTAATCACTGTGAGGAGGTCAGTTGTGTGTGTGAACTACAGCGGTATAGACGCTCCCGTCATTGTGTGTTAAATATATAGCAACGCGCTATATAGCCACGCCTCAGTGATCACGTGATAGTTTCCCGCCAATACTACCTTACCCACGCTAATCACTGTGAGGAGGACCTGGAGCCGCCAAACCAGAATACCGGCTAACATAAGTGTTCATTTTGTTTTCCTTCTTTCTTTTATATTATTATTTTGTTTTTCTCCTTAATAAGCTTATCTTCCTATCTTCTGACAGACAACAAATTGTTTGTCGTATATTTTAGTCTTTCTCTCCCAAACTATTGTATTTTTATTTATTTTTAGTATACAAATCACTCCATTACCTGTGTCAAATATTTTATGTTTTATTAAAATATCGTAAATAGGTTAGCCTCTTGATATCGAAATTGAGATAGCTATTACCTCCATGTAAACAGGCCCAACAAACTCCCATTAGGTCTACCACATACTATATTTTGTATGCCTTCATACTAACCAATATCTCTCTTTTTTTACAGTCTCATGTAATCATAAAATTCAAACATATTTCTATAGTTTTACAGGCTCTCGACATAGTATCTGATTACTAACATATCTCACATATATTTTTCATTTATTTTCACAGGGCTTTTGAAACTGTATCTTAAATTAATACTATATCATCTTAGCAGCCAAAATGCCTTCGAACTTGAAACGTTGCGAGCAGTGTACAGGTCGATTCGCTGGACAATACTTCAGTGACTACTTCTCCAACCCGGAATGCAGGCTGTGCGAAAACCGCCGACATCTGTTAGAAGGTCTGAACGAAGTAAAAGCCAACTATGTCAAACTCCAGAAGGAATTCTACTCTTTGCAGGAATTTGTTTCCCTCAATGTAGCAGCAACACCAGAAACCCAGCAGGATGTAGGACTACCAGTGCAGGTGTCTAGCCAAGACAACGCAACTGCCCTCCCTTCTCCCCCTAGATCTCCTTCCCCACCCAGAATTGACCAGCCGCTAACACCCCCACCAGCCAGCACCCCCGCCCCCCACAACAGCCCTCCATCCCCTCAAAATTCCAGAGTCTCTCCCACCAGCTTTACTCCCGTAAGAAATGGGGCGAGGCAATCAAAAAGGAGGTCACATCTGCCGGTCACCACATTTAATAAATACCAGATTCTGACAGAAACAGGAGACGAACCTGAGGAGACCAGGCTCATTGGAGACTCCATCTTAAGAGGACAACTTGAAGAGTTCTGTGGAAGAGTCCCAAACCACAGAAAGCGTTTTTGCATACCGGGTGCAGGTTTGGACGACATCACAGCAGCCTTCGACGATGTCACCATCAACGCTGACGAGAACACCCTGTTCGTGATTCACGCAGGGTCGAACGATGTAATGCGCACCAGATCAGAGGAACTAATGGAAAAATACCGTAAGGCAATCCAGCGTTACAAGAGTAAGTCATGTAACATAATCATTTCAGGCATTCTTCCCAAGATCGATGCAGAGACCGGTTTCTACGATAAGGCGTTCAGTACTAATAACAGACTTAAATCCCTCTGCTCACAGGAAGATGTCGAATATCTCAATCTCTGGGACCATTTCTACAATCAACACATTCTCTTTCAGGATGATGGCTGCCATTTGAATTCAGTCGGAGGAGCACGCCTAGGCAGACTCCTACATGATGCAGTCTGCACTTTCAGATCAAAAAACGACAACCGAGCAGGGGCAGTAGCAGCGACATAAACTACCCCATATCAAATGTAAACTCTATCCAAAATAATATCACGGCCTGCTACGTTAATGCACGCAGCTTACGCAATAAATTCGAAGACCTGGAAGCACTAGCATGTATGGAAGAATGTGATATAATCGGTGTTTCAGAATCTTGGATCAACACGGAAAAGCGTGATTTTTTGGCGGAATACGCATTACCAGGTTATACTCCCTTCAGCTGCGAAAGATCCCATAGAATGGGAGGTGGGGTTCTGCTATATGTTAAAAGTAATCTTCACCCAATCGAGGTAACCAAACCTGCCATAAATAATATTGATACTAGTTACGTTCAAATAAATAATCAAGCAAGCAAGATAATAATTGGCCTCATTTATCGACCTCCTGCACAATCACCCGATACTGACGAGAAACTCTATGATCAAATAGCGGAAATAAGTTGTCAGGAAGAAGCAGTAATATTTGGCGATTTCAATCTGCCAGTCACAACATGGGGCGAACCATTAAATGCTCACGCGGGACAAGATCTATATGCTAATCTTCAGGAAAGTGCCCTTTATCAACACGTAGAACACCCAACGAGGGGAAATAACATTCTGGATATTATTCTAACGACAAATGAAAGACTGGTAAATAGCGTTAAAATCGGACCGGAATTTAGCTCTAGTGACCATAGGATAGTGTCCTTTAACATTAAAGTAAATAATGACAAAGAAAACGTGAGCACGGAAAAAGTACCAGATTATCGAAGGGCCGACTTTAACAAACTTAGAAGGCATCTTGCCAATACTGACTGGAGTGAAATGACTGAAACTCACGATGTAAATCGATTATGGAACATATTATCTAATAACCTAAACAAAGCAATAAATACAAGCATCCCTCTACGAAACCGGCGCCCAGCAGGCAAATATAAGCCAAAATGGTGGAATAATGAAATAAAAAACATCCTCTTAGTAAAAAAGCAGGCATACCAAAAATATAAGGCAACTCAGAATAATAGCGATAAATTAGAACACGATAGACTGCGTCGAACAACCAAAAATCTCATCAAAGGAAGTAAGAAAAATCTGGAACTTCATATTGCCAGCTCCAGCAAGTCCAATCCGAAAGAATTTTACAGCTATATAAGAAACAGAAAAACGGTAACTTCAACAATAGGCCCACTTGTTGCGGAAAATGGAGATCATACAGATAACAAAGTACAAATGGCGAATATCCTAAATAACTATTTTGCATCAGTTTTCACGTCGGAAGATACTACCGGTAACCGACCTACCCCTACGAATCAATCAAATGGCACTGAGCTCGAAAACTTTACGATTTATGAAGACGATATCCTGTTCGCAATCAACAATTTGAAAGTTAATAAAACCCCAGGCCCTGATAAAATATCCCCAAGGATTCTAAAAGAAGCAAAACACGAATTATTAAACCCACTCGCAAATCTGTTCAACAAATCATTGAATGTTGGGATAGTTCCAAACGAATGTAAACTAGCTAACGTGACACCCATATACAAAAAAGGAAATAAGTCCTCTCCCGGCAATTATCGACCAATTAGCTTAACATCGGTAACGGGCAAATTAATGGAAACCATTATAAGGGACAAAATAGTAAAACATTTGGAAGAAAATAATTTAATAAAAGATTCTCAGCACGGTTTTAGAAATAAATGTTCATGCTTAACAAACTTACTCGACTTCTTCAATGATGTTTACAAATCATATGATAAGGATAGAGCAGTTGATATAATATATCTCGATTTTCAGAAAGCTTTCGATACCGTACCCCACAAGAGACTAATTGACAAAATAAAAGCTCATGGCATAACAGGAAAAACTCTGAAATGGCTCGAAAATTGGCTCTCAGACCGTAAACAACGAGTTGTAATAAATGGTGAAGAATCAGATTGGTGCAAAGTAAATAGTGGCGTTCCCCAGGGTTCGGTATTAGGTCCTATTCTTTTTATAATTTACATAAACGACTTAGACGAAGGAATAGAATGCAAAATTTCGAAATTTGCTGACGATACAAAAATTACTAATAAAGTAACCTCAACAGTACATTGGCAAAAACTACAAGGTGACCTAGACACTTTAGAAAACTGGGCAGAAAAATGGCAAATGAAATTCAACATAGAAAAATGCAAAGTATTACACATCGGTAGTAACAACGCTAAAAAAGATTACTCAATGAACAACATTCAACTATCAAATACAAATAATGAAAAGGATCTGGGAGTTATAATATCAAGTGACCTGAAGCCGAGTAAACAGTGTACAGAGGTAATAAAAACTGCTAATAAATTGGTGGGTTTCATCGGCAGAACATTCAAATTCCAATCAGAAAAAATCATACTTACTCTATTCAACTCATTGGTGCGTCCCCATCTCGAATACTGCGTGCAATTCTGGTCACCGTACTACCGAAAGGACATAAATAAACTTGAAAGGGTGCAACGCAGAGTCACTAAAATGATACCTAGATTGCGTAATAAACCGTACGAAGAGCGCTTAAAAGAACTAAATTTGTTTAGCTTAACAAAGCGCAGAATGAGAGGTGACCTAATAGAGGTGTTCAAAATCTTCAAGGGATTCAGCAACCTAAATGTAAGCGAATTATTTACGATCAATCAAGCAAACACGAGAAACAATGGTTATAAGATTATAGGCAAGCGTTTTCATTCTCACGAGGCGAAGCATTTCTTCTTCAACCGCGTTGTGAATAATTGGAACAGACTACCCTCGAACATTGTAAACTGTAATACTGTCGAAACATTTAAGAACCATCTGGATAAACACATGGCAAATAACCCCCGATTAACACAGTTCCTTTCAGAATAACGCGCAACGAAATGTCAACGCATACCGCAATGTATATTCATTTTCATACATCTGTTCCCTTTCAGAATTGTAGTAAATACCTGTAGAGTTAGCTTAGATTACAAATCAACTTCTTTTTTCTCCCTGTCCTGTCCGAATTTCCGTGTCAGTTTTTCAATACTGCATGGTATTTTTCCTATCTGTTTCCATGCCAGCATTAGCTGGAGGGAGTGGTGGGTGGGGAGGAGCCTTCTTCTTTGCTATCCTTTTCTCTACCTCGTAGTCAGTAGATTAGTAGTTTTAGATATCCAAACTGCCCCGTAAGGACCAATAGGTCTGTTGCAGTTTGTATTCCTTTGTATTCCTTTGTATTCCATTCACCAGTACCCTCTGTCTCCGATCTTTCAGGAAGGCATCTATCCATTTCACACATTTCTCTCCTATACTATAGCTTCTAATTTTCTCTATTAGCCTTTTATGTGGGACCTTATCGAAGGCCTTCATAAAATCGCAGTATACCACGTCTATAACATCCCCATCCTCCAGAATTTGCATCCAATCATCTGCCACCTTAATTAGCTGTAATACCGTCGACCTCCCTGGCAAGAATCCGAACTGTCTCACTGAAAAGTTGGTTTGTTTTCATATGTTCCATTATTCCTTCTCTAATTACAGTTTCCATTAGTTTACACACAACACTTGTCAAACTGACTGGTCTATAGTTTCGTGGGTCATTTCTCTTTCCCTTCTTAAAAATAGCTGTTATGTTTGCCTCTCTCCAGTCCATCGGGATTTGTCCTGTATTAAAAGATATCTCAAATAAAAAAAAAAATGGTTCTACTAACATCTCACCTCCTTCCTTTATGATTCTTGGATGTATCCCATCCGGTCCCGGGGACTTACTTCTGTTCATATTTCCTATAGCACTCCTAATTCTAGCATGGGAAAACTCTATTAGTTCTAGTGCTGGTGCCTGTTTGATGGGAATAGTAGGCACTGCATCATCCGACTCCTCTGTAAGTACCTCCCCAAAGTATTTCCCAAGCACCTCTGCTTTCTCCTTATCAGTTTCTGCTCTATTCGTATTGTCCAAGTCTCCTATCAGTTCTGGGATACCTACTCTTCTTGTTTACTTTTCCTGAAAATACTTCCAGAATATTTTTGGATTATCCTTCACATTTCTTGCTATCTCTCTTTCCCTCTCCTTCACCCCCCTCCTTGTCTCCCACCTTATTTTATTGTTTATTTGTCTACATTCCAAATCCACTTCTTTAGTTTCTATACTAGACCCGGGTGGATGGGACTCGTTAGCCTTGGTCGGCAACCCATTTAGGGGAGACAACCTTATAAAAATCGGGGTGGATGGGACTCATAAGCCTTGGTCGGCAACCTGTCTAGGGGAGTAAACCTGATACAAATCCGTACTGCTTACCTAAGGGTAAGGCAGGTTAGTGGATGGACTAGCCATGCACCACTGTAGAAAAATAGTGCTGAAAAGATACATAGAGGGCCTCGGGGTCGGACGGACTCTAAATCGAGTGGTCAATCCTGTAAGTTCTTCAGTAAACTGGCAGGGGTTGTCCCTCTTACTGGGGATAGGTCCACTTGGGGGCCTTCTGTGTATGGCCACCCTCATTAAGGGGAGTAAGGCGTCCGGCAATGGATGGATGGATGGATGGAACAATTTTAGTCTTTCCCACAAACGTTTCTTCTTTCTTATCAATGTCCAAAGCTTTCTTTTCATTGGCAATTCTGGGTTCGTTCTTTTCCTTAATGTTGTTTTATCCTTATACTGTATTCTCTTACTGGTACACATTTGGATATAGCATTCTCCAGTTTGACTCTAATCTTTCTCCACATTCCTTCAGTGTCTTCCCCGTTCAAGTACTCCCCCCCCCCCCCCCAGTCAATGTCCAAACACCTTCTCAGCAGCTCATAATCTGCTCTATCATACATGTATATTTTGTTTTTGCTTCTGTTATCTCTCTCTGTTTTAACATTGCAACTAAAACTTATACTGGCATGGTCACTACGACCTATAGGGCTATCTACATTGACATCTTCCACTATATCCTCCTCATTACTAAATATCAAATCTAGTACACTCCCCTGCGTCCCATCTCTGTATCTTGTTATCTCCGTAATATGTTGCATTAAAAAACAATCTCTCACTTTCTCTATGAACCTGTATTCTAGGCTACTCTGTCCCGCTGGAGTAGTATAATTTGCCCAGTTGATTCTTGGCAAATTGAAATCTCTTATCAATATCTTATATTTGTTCTCTCTATTATCTATTTCCTCCATTGCTTTCAGTAGGTTATCATCCTCTTCCCTATTATTATTTGGGCTTCTATATATAGAGGCAATTAGAATTGACCCTCTTTCACATTTTACTTCAATACACAAATACTCACAATACTGCTGTCTCAAATCCACCTCATTTACCTTAAGCTCTTTTCTTATATAAATAAACAGTCCTCTTCCAACCTCTGCTCTAATAGCATTCCTCTCATACAACTCAAAACCCTCCAAACTATGCTCCACCAGTTCCCTTTCAATTCTAGCATTTTTTGGTCTTACTTCCTGTAAGGCTATGACATCAGGTTTTTCCTCTTCATCCTGTTCAGGTACTCTTGGGGCTAGGATTTTAAATGTTATGTTTCAGGCAGGGGCCGGATTAACAAAACATCGGACAAACGCAAGAGGAGTCGATACAAGTAACTCTTCTTGACAGTCTCTAATCTTTTTAAGAGGTTCAAAGAACTTGGGCGGTGTTAACCTTTTAGTCACAAATCCTGGTGGGTTGCCACAGACAATATGTGCCTAGGATCTATATATGCTAAGTGCTCCTGAGAGTATCTTGCATAGACCCTTCTAACACAAAAGATCTTTCAATCCTAGATCTCTGTGAGTTAAGTGCCAATAAATGTCTAAGATAACAAGTGTATTGAAAGGTAGGGTTGCTTTCGTCTTTCAATATTCTTATTAGGTTAGAGAAGAAACTAATATGGATAACTGTATTAAAATTCTGGATGGCCAGAAATAATCAGTTATACGTACTGTATATAGTTACGGGTCCACTTATTTAACTCTACAGATCTTTCTCTCCTAGATCTCTGTGAGTTAAGTACTGAGCAAGATGTCTAAGATAATAAAGTATTGAAAGGTAGGATTGCCTTCGTCTTCCAATATTTGTACTAGATTAGATAAGACACTAATATGAATAACTATATTAGATTCTGGGTGGCCAGAAGTAATTAGTTATACATATGTAGTTCTTGTTGCACTATATAAATGATTAGAAAACTCAAGTGGAAGAGGCCATACCAGCAATGAGTTTTTAATACACTTATTTGGGTTATATGTATATTGTCTTAAGGTCTCGATATTAACCAATGGGTTGCCACGATTCATAAAGATCCAAAAAGTTTATATATATATCACTGATAGTATCACAGACTCCGGGTTGCCGTTCGTCAGTAACTAGTCTTTAGTGGGGGGTATAAAATAGTCTTCAGTCAGAGCGGGTTGCCGATCGTACAGAAGTGATATTTCTACTTACTGAGTTCTCCTCCCAGGGTTTATATAGAAGGGCTGCCCGGTGTTGTCGAAGCTGCCGGCTGGTTGATTTACTGTTATCTGAGGGTTCTAGAAATGGGAGAGGTGAGTTTTAGCTTCACATGTGGTGCTTTATTGGAGGGCTCACTTAATTGAGTAAGGAGGAAGTAGACGTAAACAAAATTAGGGGTGGAGATAACAGGCTTTCGAGTTGGCAAGCTGGTGGAGGTGTGGAGGAAGTTGGAGCTGGGGTGTTGTCTCGGCTTGGAGTGGTTCACTTTATTTTCTGGAGGCAGCTGTGCATGGTGGCAGTTGAGGATTCGTCGCCTGGGTAATTCGTTCCTTATTTCCTGTGTCCTGGATCAGATAATATGGTTAACTTACACATCTAACATATAATGACATGTGATGGAAGTGTTGTTGGCAAGAGGTTCTTCACTGGGTTGTTTTCGAGGTCAGAGGGGGCGGGGCGCTCTGCTCGTTAAGGCCAGCTGGTTGGGTGCCTGTACTTATAAAGTAAGTTACTTTACTTTTGAGGCAGCCGTGTAGTAGTGGTATAAGACGAGTGGGCTGGATATCTCCTCCCTCATCCTACGTCTCTTGGATAGTGTGGAAATGGTAATTAAAACGCGTCTAACATACCCGTATACGTGTGGAGCTGGTTGTTGGGCAGAGTTCCCCTGGTGGGCCTCTCGCCGGGGTCAAGGGGGCGGAGCACGTCGCTATTCCGGGGTCGACCAGGGGGGAGCGGGGGTCCCTCCGTGACCTGACGTGGCTGCTCCCTTGTAGTACACCTGCATGACTCTGTATCTTAGAAAGTTTTATTCAGGGGAGAACAGGGAGTTATGGATTTGCTTCTTACTTGGATAGAGTTAGGATCTAACACTTTTGGTCGAGATGGGTTAGGTATTATCCTGGGGGGGGGGGGGGATTTCTTGTGGCATAGAGGTAAAAGGGGAGAAGTGAGGGGGGGGGGGATCTTGGGTTGTCAGGCAACCTGACCCTCTGCTATTTTGGTCGTGATGGTCAAAGCGAATCTGGTTTTAGCCGGATATACCAGAAACTAGGCGAGGCGAGCTTAAGTTTAGGAGGTACAGGGGGTCCAAGAAAGGGTGTACACAGTCGTCGTCAAATGTATACCTCGTAGTACAACAATTCGTTTCGTGTACCTTAACTTCTTCAACCTGAATGGTGGAACATAACTCTTGCGTAATTACATCTACACTTAGTTACTAGAAAGGAACAACTGGGCATGGGGGGGGGGGGGCGGGGGCTACCTACATATATACTCGTAAGGTAGAGAGATAAGAGGGGTTTCCCCTTTATCTCTTTCTGAGAGGATTGTCTCAGATTTGGTCATAGTTAAATATATATAATTTAATACAATAATATTGCCAGGCGTCTCCACGTCCTAACTTTGGATGGTGGGGCCTAATTCTCGCCTGGCTGCACACGTATAGTTATTAGAAAGAATAAAAGGGGCTTGAGGCTACAGGTATATAGTTGCTAAAATTGGAGAAAGAAAAATAGGTGTCTTCCTTCCTATAAGTTTTATTGACATGGGAGAGGGGGGGGGGGGGGTTGTGGTGTCATATACACCTAGTCATGAGAAGGAAAAATAACGGGGCATGGGGGTTACATACATATATCATCGTAAGGTAGAGAGATAATAGGCAAGAATAACAGGGCATGGTTTTACATAACACTCGTGGTGTAGAGAGATACGAGGTGGCTTTCCTGTACCCCTCTCTTGATGATGGTATGCAGATTTGTCATAGTGAACATAGATAAAGTAACATATATAAATCAATAAAATGACTGGGCATGGAGTTACGTACGTATACCCTCGTAAATGTGGAGAGATAATTGGTGTCTTCCCTTTTGATCTCTTCCTGAGATGGTTGTATAGTTAAAAATATATAATTAAATACAATAATATTTCTAGGCATTTTACATAGTGTGAATGGAGGGTTCTAGAAGGGTTGTGAATACACCACTTTCGGGGGGGGGGGGGGTCTGTCGCTGTTTTTTGTCGGCCATTTTGGGGCTCGTTGTCCCCTTGTTGTGATGCGGCAGTAATCCCTCCTGGCTGGAGTCCTTGGCCTTGACCCGAGGATTATCACGGTGTACTCTTTTTGCCTTCTTTCTCTGCGTTTCATCCCTTTTCTCTCTCTTTCGTTTGGCTTTGTCTATTGTTGCAATGCGACAATCTTCCTTCCTGGTCGGGATCTCTGGCCTTGACCCTGACGTTGTTGTGGTGTGCTTTGTTGTTTTCTTCCTTGTTTCTTCTGGTGTGTGTTTGTCTGTCTCTTTCTGTCTTGTTTCTCGTTGTTCCTCTCTTGCTTGTTTATTTGTGCTCTTGGGGTTTTCTCGTTTCTCCTGTATTTCACTTCCCTCTCCTTCGTGGTAGGTGCGTCCTCGGGCCTCAAAGGCGAAGGTAAGAGAGATGTTATGGTGGCTGGTCATGGGCAGGGTATGTAAGAATGTCCACCATTCGATGGACCGCTTGTCTGGAGTCTTGCATGGATCGATGGTGACGAGAAGAGAGGTGTCTGTAGTGTTGATGAGAGCTGCAGTAATGGCTTCGTGGGTGTGTCGGATTCTGGCAAGGCGTCCTGAATCCGTGGAGATTTTAATTCTTTTGATGAATGGGGTGGACGACATGACGGCTGGTGAGAGAGGGTGGTTGGAGCAGCAGGTGGCTATAGTCGTGGTGAGAGCTTTCAGGCAAGTGTTGTTTTGACCTGGTTTTGGTGGCAGGTCATACCTTTGTGCGGACGTAGGTGTAGCAGGGATTAGTGTTGAGGGGCGGAGTATGACCGGGTGATTGGCTGGGGGGTATATAGGGCTGGTTATTCCGGCTATTCTACATGTATGAATGTTGGTTGTGTGTGTTGCTTGGTTTGTTGAGGGTTCTTTATCATTTACCATGTTGGTGGTGTTAGTTGTGTCAAGGATAGGTGAAAACCGTTCGGGTCTGGTGATTAGACGACCAGATTGTGTTCTTACGTTTTGTCTAATGGTGGGGTCTGGGCTAGACTCGGGGGATGAGGGCTTGTAGTGGGGGGTTTGTGGTTGGGGGTACGGGGTGGCGTTGATGTTGGGGTTATGGGGGGGTTGGTGGCTGTGGTGGAGGAGTGTCTGGTTGCATTAGGGGAGTTGTGGGGGGGTAGTGTGGAGGGGAATGGAGATAATGTAGGGGGGGCAATACGGGTAGGCAGAACAAAGGGGATGATGCTAGTTGTCATTTTGGAGGTACTAGGTACTGGGATATTGGAAGGTGGTTTTGCATTATTAGATGGTTGGGTTTCTTTTTTACTCTGCTCCTTGGTAGCGTAATCATGGTCGATAGGGGGGGGTTTTGTTTGGGACCGGACGAAGGTGGAGATGGTGAGGTTTCTGAGGTAGTTTGAGGGCTGGGGGTGGAGTTTGGAGGTGAAGTAGAGGTTGGAGAGGAAACGTTTGGTGATGTTGATATTGGTCGGGGAAGGGATTTTTGACGAATGAGGGGAGAGCTGGCTGGTGAAGGGGTATGTGTCCTGTGTGAACTGTTTTTTTTTTGTTAGCCTTTTAATTCGGCGCGCTGTTGGAAGTTTTGACTTGGATGAAGTGTGTGATCGTAATGCGTAATGGCATGAAGCACTGGGAACTGTTTGAGTTTTGGACAAGGTGGTGTTGGAGGTGGTGTCTGAAGGGGGCCATTGGGTACTGGGGGTGGGGTGGGGGGGGGGGGGGTGTCCTAGGTGTGTGTTGGCGAAAAGTTATGGGGGGGGGGGGTCGTGGGGCAGTGGGGGGCTCGGCTGAAGGGTAAGGTTTTAATTGAGCAGGAACTTTTAGGTCGGGGGTGGCGATTTTTTTTTTTTTTTTTTTTTTTCTATATTCCAACTTACTTCCTCTCGGGCATAGGCTGAGAGCCTTAACATTCACCGCTTTACAATGAACAGTGAAGCCCGTGAGGTCTTGTTCCAGTCTAGGGAGTGAGACATGTGAAGCACGTAGAGTACAACGAGCACCTGCCATCTTGCCTTCACATGAGGCACGGTGCTCACTCATGGCCCGAAACGACCCCATCTCTGAAGCCACCTCGTTCCCGTGCTTCACTGTCTCACCACCTACACTCGGACTCTCACACTTACACACACACCACGCCACCTGTTGAGCAGATAACTCACCAGGCATTGCACCCCTATAGCATATTTTGAATATGGGAATATTCATACAGTGCTATTTAATCAGGGAACAATGAGGGTATTTTATTGACGTTTCGGTGGGCTTGTGGTAATGCACTGATACTAGGTACAGCACAAATTCCATCCCAATAATATCTTCCCATTGATACATCGGGATTTGAACCCGGGACCTTTGGATTACCAGGCCAGTGGCAAGACCACTCCACCACACCTCCCCTGGGGGTGATGAAAAAGGTACTGCAATGTTGTGGTTGGGGCTCTGCTCGAGTGGTGGGGATAGATTGCCAATGGGTTTATATATTTGTATGAAACGGTTTCTATACGTCAGGGTTTCTCTGTGATAGTTGATAGAGGTTTGATAGGGATTTGGGACATGGGATACTGTATAGGGTCCTACATAACGTGGGCCTAGCTTATTAATGACCGGAAGTTTGGCCACCATTACGGTGTCGTGAATGGCGAAGGGACTTATGTCATCTATGGCGTCATGTTTGGTGTCTTGGCAAACTTGGGCGGTATGAAGGGTGTTTTTTAATTGTTGCAAGGGATCGAGGTTGAACTTGGTGGTGGAAGGTTGGGTCTGGTGATGAAAAGGTAGTAAAAGTGGAGCTACCCCATAGACTCTTTCGTGAGGGGAAATACCATCTTCTTTTGGACAGGTGTTCATTCCCCATTGTATCATTTTGACTTGGGACGGCCAATCTGAGGTGTTTAAGGTTATCATTCTGGTACGTAATTGGTTGTTGATGGTGCGATGACTTCTTTCGCAAACTGCGTTGCCTTGGGGCCAGTAGGGGGATGAATGCTTGATCTTTACACCACATTGTTTGGAAAATTCTTCCCAGACTTGTCGTCTGAATTCTGGGGCGCTATCGGATAAGAGCGAAATGGGTAATCCGAATACGGACAATATCTCGGTGGCTAATAATGTAGCAATTGTGGATGCCGTATGATCTTGAGTGGGACAGGCTACAAGGAATTTTGAATATACGTCGACGAATGTGACTATGTACCGTTTGTTGCTGCTAACGGGAAAAGGTCCCATGACGTCCAGGGAAAGGGTTTGGAATGGTTTCTAGGTGGAAATGGTGCCAGCGGGTCCTGCGGTGCGGCACCTGTCTTTGCCAAGTGCACATGGTTTGCAAGATTCGGTGACTTTCTTTGCAATTCCGGAAGGGTTTGGGGTCTTGGAAAATGTTCAGCATTTTTCTTTGGCCCAAATGAATGCCATTTCCCTCGTGAATGGCAATCATGTATTCTTGAGCAACGGTTGGTTCGACGACTATGTGTCCGGATTCAGTGGTTAATTGATCACCCCAGTGAGTTAGTTGGGAGAAGATATGTTTGGGGATCCATTTTGGCTTGAGTTTCCTCTGCCATGACTGTAGTAGGGTAGGTTGGGAAGGTGGGGAGTCCTGGAGGATGGAGGTATTGATGAGGTCCGTTTGTTGCAAGGCTGCTAGATTGGTGGGGATGTTTCTCTCCAGCGCACTAATAATGCTGAATTGGTTTCGCATCTTCTAAGCCATTGCAAGCTTTGGTGGTCTGTGATGATATCCAACTTGGCACCCAGTACGAAGGATCGAAAATGATTTAGGGCCCAAATTATCCCGAGGCACTCACGTTTTGTGGCTGCGTAATTCTGTTGTGCAACATTTAACGTGGAGCTAGCATAAGCAATCACGTGTTCTTTTCCGTCCTGGACTTGGGCTAGGACAGCCCCAATGGCATACAGAGAAACATCAGTGTATAGACGGAAGGGTTGTTTGTAGTCTGGAAAAGAGACTGTGGGGGCTTCTACTAACTTCTCTTTTAGGTTTTCGAAAGCTAAGTGTCTTTCCGGGGTCCATGAAAACTCGGTGTCCTTGTGGGTGAGCTGGTGAAGGGGTCTGGCTATTTCGGCAAAATGTGGGACGAAACGTCTGTAGTATGTGGCTAGTCCCAGGAAGGAGCGTACTCCTTTGACGGTAGTGGGGGGTTGTTGATTTTGGATTGCAGAGAGTTTCTTGGGGTCAGGAGAGATGCCTTGGGCGGAAATCACATGGCCCAAAAAACCTACGGTATTTCTGGCCATCTCGCATTTAGAGGGCTTGAGGTTTAATCCTGCATCTCTGATTCTTTGTAATACCTGGCGTAGTCGGTAGAGGTGTTCATGCCAGGTTCCGGAGTATAATATGACATCGTCCAGATAGGCGAGACAGGTTTCCCAAGTTAGTCCTTTTAACACAGACTCCATGAGGCGGGAGAAGGTGGCTGGGCCGTTGCATAAGCCAAAAGGTAAGACATTAAATTCATATAAATGTCCCCCGCTGGTGGAGAAGGCTGTCTTCTGTTGATGTTCGGGTTTAATAGGGACTTGCCAGTATCCTGCTTGTAGATCTAACGTGGTGAACCATTTTGATCCATGAAGGGAGTCGAGGGAGTCGTCGATCCTGGGTAATGGCGTTGCATCTTTAATAGTGGCGTCGTTTAATCTACGGTAGTCGACACAGAATCTGGTGGAGCCATCTTTCTTCTTCACGAGTACTACGGGTGACGACCAGGGACTGACGGAGGGCGTGGCAATTCCGGCGTCCAACATCTCTTGCACCTGTTGGTCTTCCTCTTGGCGTTGGAGTGGATTTTTCCTGCGGGATGGGTGGCGCAGTGGAGGCCCCGTGGTATGTATAGCGTGTTGCTCCATGGTTGTTTGTCCTATTTCTGTGGGGGTGTGGGCGAATACATCACGAAATTCATGTAGCAATTATTGCGTCTGGTGTTTTTGCACACATGATAAGGAGTCGGGAATGGTGGATAAGATAGGAATTTCACTGGGGTTTATCTGAGGAGTGACAAATTCGTCAAAGGTTTCTAGGTCGCCAATAATCAAACCATTGGGTAATGTTAGTACGTCGTCTGAAATGTTGGCAATTAGAATGGTATTTTGCTGGGAAGACAAGATGGCAGGTTGAATAATACATCGGTCTTGGCCTACGGAGGGGGTGGTGGGGGTCAAAATCATGGCATCTTTGGGTATTTGTCTAAGGAACACCCACTTCTGATGGTGAGGGGGGATGGTAACTCGATTGTGGATCATAGCGGGACTTATAATAGTGGGTGGAGGCAATTTCCGTTTCTGTTGGGCCACGGTAGACATAGAATATGGCATGTCAAGAGTGGAGGAAGATAGCAGGTCATCCATCCCAGCCTGCAGGCATTGCTGCGCCTCTAGCAGCGTAGGAGCCATGCAGACCAAGGCTAGGTCATCTGCATACGCCAAAAGGGTCGTACCAGGGGGACAGGGGAGGTCGGATAGGAGAATATTAAAAAGGAAGGGACTAAGGCTCGAGCCCTGGGGAGCCCCACGGCAGACGGGACGTGGCATGGACAGCGCCCCCCCCAACCGAGACTGAGAACGAACGACCCGTCAGAAAACTGCGTACCCAAGACAACGGAACACCCGAGACACCCATGTCAGAGAGTTTGAATAAGATCCCCTCATGGAAAGCCGAGTCAAAAGCAACCGCCACATCCACAAAGAGGGCCAGCATGACCCCACGACGCCTGTAAGTGTCGTGAACCAAGTGCTCCAACTGCAGGAGGACGGTCCAGCGTGCCTCGGCCAGGACGGAAGCCACACTGCTCCTCCAACAGCGCACCCCGAGACTCTACCCACCACTGAAGACGAGCACAAACTAGCCGCTCCATGAGCTTACCCACACACTGAAGGAGCACAATGGGGCGGTAACCAGAGGGACTGGTGAGGTCCTTCCCGGATTTAGGGAAAGGGAAGAGGATAGACTCCTTCCAAGCACCTGGGAAGACCCCACCCGCCCAGCTATGATTGAAGAGATCCAACATGACAGCGGAAGAAGAGGGAGGGAGATAGCGGAGGAATTCATAAGGGACCAGGTCAGGCCCGGCAGCTTTACGGGGCGAAAGAGCCGAGAGGGCAGAGGAAAGTTCCTGAGATGTGAAAGGAAGAGAGAGACCAGGAGTGTGGGGATCCCTGTAGGAATCGGTTTTTACACCATACCCGAAAGAGGATTTATGGAGCTCCGATCTTACTCTCAACCATCTGAACAATTTTACCAACACACCTAAACTTTGTTAAATGCGGAAATAGCCTCATGAAAATATCAAGCCCTGGTGGGGGCACGAACTCTCGACCCTTGGGTGTGAGGCAGACACCTTACCAGTTAGACCAATAGAGATATCCCCCTTGGCCTGTTCGGCTCAGGGTATTTCCGCATCCGAGGTCTGTTTAGGCTAACCTATTTTCACTGACTTTACACTACTTCACCTTCCGGGAAGCGAAAGCTCCGAACAGAGAGGAACGAACAGAGAGGAACAAGCTTGAGCCGAATCGACCGAGAGTCCGTCAGAGAGATGAACGGGAATGGTGAGTCAACTTCACTGAGCAGTGCACCACACGCACCTACTAACTGCCCAGTTGGCAACTCACTTGGGCGGCTGGCAACTTCCACAACCCTACCCAAGCGCGTCTCACAACACTCCCTGCTCTCTCCTATCCTCTTCCTTGTCCTGTGGGGATCCCTGTAGGAATCGGTTTTTACACCATACCCGAAAGAGGATTTATGGAGCTCCAATCTTACTCTCAACCATCTGAACAATTTTACCAACACACCTAAACTTTGTTAAATGCGGAAATAGCCTCACGAATATATCAAGCCCTGGTGGGGGCACGAACTCTCGACCCTTGGGTGTGAGGCAGACACCTTACCAGTTAGACCAATAGAGATATCCCCCTTGGCCTGTTCGGCTCAGGGTATTTCCGCATCCGAGGTCTGTTTAGGCTAGCCTATTTTCACTGACTTTACAGGAGGGGAAGGAGATGCTTCCACCAGTCGAACAGCTGCCGCCAGGCAGGCACGACCCTTCATAGAGGACAGGAACCTCCACGTGCACGAGGCAGAGGAGGAGAAGGTGAGAGAAAAGACAAAGGACGACCAGGCTGAGCGGCGTGCGGCGACCAAGACACGGTTACACTCCGCGTCCAGGCGCCAGCACCGAAGCTTGTTCGCCTCGGAGAGACAGCGACGCCAGGCAGACCATGCCTGATGCCTGGCCTTCACTGCCTCACGACAAGCATCGGTCCACCAAGGCATACCGCAACGGGGCACCCCGCGACGGTCAGACAAAGAGAAAGCCTGGCGGCCGGCGGATACCCACAGCCGGGCAAGGGAGGGAGAGAGCCTCCGCAAACACCGACCAGCCCCCCTCCGAAAAGCACCAAAGAGGGCGAGTAGGACAGGGAAGATTCAAGGAAAGGACCGGAAAACTAACTAGAAGAGGCAAGTGATCGCTACCGAGGTAGGGACCAAGAGAATAGGCCGCACCCTGAAAAGGGGCATCGCTCAGACACAAGTCCAAAACCGAGGCCAAACCAGAGTGAGGATCAAACCGGGTATGGAGACCGGAGGGAGAGAGAAGAGAGAAACGGGCAGAGCCGAGAAGAAATTGGAAGAGAGAAGAGCCAGAGGCATTAGGGGATCGAAGCGGAAGATCCGCATCCCAACATCTATGCCTGGCGTTAAAATCACCCATGACCAGCGCCGGCGAAGGGAGCTGATCGAAGTAGTGATCAAGTTCAGCAAGAGAGACAGAGAGACAGGGATTATAAACCAACAGTACCGAGGACAAACCCCTCGCTAACTCAAGGCGAAGTGCCAAAACCTCCAGTACACCTCCTCTGAACGGCTGCAGGGGGAGAGGTTGACACGGGACGTCTTCACGGACCATGATAGCCAAACCACCCCCAACCCGCCTGGGCCGGTCTGCACAAAGGAGGGAGTAACCCCGGAGACGAAAACGCGTGGCAGGGGGAAACCACGTCTCACAAACCTCGACCACGACGGGTCGCAGCCCTCGAGGAAAACCTTGAAATCATGAGATTTCCGGAGCAACGAGCGGGCATTCCAAAAAAAACAAAGAGAGACTACGAGGCAGGGAGACTATGAAGAGACCGAGAGACTAAGAAACCGAGGCATGAACTGCTCACAAATATCGTGAGGGGAAACGCCAGCAAGATAGGAGCAGATAGCATCAATAAGTAAGCAGAGGAGAGTCTCCAAGGAGACAGTAGGAGACGAGACCGAAACACCAGGAGGGGAGCTGGGGCGAGAAGAGGTAGGAAAGGCAGAGCGACAAAGGGTCGGACGGTCCGGTCGGCGGTGGCGGCGGGAGGGGGGGGTTCATCTTCGACGGGACGTCTGACAGCGCGTCTGAAACACCCGAATGATCCTGAGCGGCGGGCCGGCGGGGGCGCGGATCGGGACAGCGAGCAACACGGTCACGAGGCGGGGTGGGAGGGCGACTGACAGCCTGCGAGTATGACCACGGGCGGGACGGCGACCGAAGGCGATGCGACTGAACCACCACCGACTTGTCCTCATCGGGGGCGGCGAAAGCGGAGAAGCGGTTTGTGAGCGAGAGAGCCGGCCGACGGGGAGGGGAGCATAGACGTGGCACGTCCCGCGACGGGGTGTACACCGACGGACCGCGGATGGGCGCTGAGCCAAGGCGAGACGACGACGATGGATGAGGCGACGCCGCGGGCCCCCTGGGGGCAGCTGCCGACCGACAAAACCAGGCCGGAAGCGCACGCAGCTCGCGGTTGACGTCCAGCACAGAGGCCCCATCCTCACGAACTGCATGGTGTAGCTCCAAGGCCCTGCCATAAATCGGGCAGGTACGCGACATAACACGATGGTCGCCGAGGCACAGGTAGCAGAACGGGTCCAGCTCGCACCGTACTCCCTCCTTGTAGCGGAACCGGTGACCCCCGCTACACATCGAGCACCTGCAGGAGGTGGACCCATGACCGAACTGGTGGCAATCGTAGCACCTAAGCATGGGGAAATGATACAGAGAGAAGGGATACGACACCGAGCAAAACTGCATACGGACTGGGAGCGGACCGTTAAACATGAGGCGGACCGTGAGGGATTTGGGGGGATCACCAGGGCCCGGGAAGCTAGCGGGAAGGCAATGAGCCTCCAGGAGGGTACAGGGGGCTCCTGCCCCTGAGGCCTCAAGGACCCGTAGGCCAGTCAGTAAGTCTGCCGAGGTAACATCCCGGTCCACAGGCCCGATAGTACTGTAGGATACTGAGGAATCATGCAGATCGTGGACCCGGCGATACCGTACCGCCCACTCACCCAGGGCTGACAGCACCTTCATGGAGGGCGACACCAGGGGGACATCGGCCTCCCTAAGATGCACCACCAAAGTCTTGCCACCACCCCTACACTCCACAATCCCCTGCCCATCCTTGCAAAAGCGCCCAAAAGGAGAAGCATCCACGGCCCGGGAAACCTTAGTAGGATTACAAAATACGGCGGCACCAGAAACAACATTGATCAGAAATGTTAAAGGCGGAGGAGACTCACCTGAGGGGTGGGGGGGCAGAAGCGGTGCGTCAGAGACCTTAGACAGCTTCGCCCCACCAACTTTACCATCATCACCAGCCGGCGAGAGGTCCCTGTTCCGCTTCCCTACCGTCGACGAGGCGTCCATCTGGGAAGCAGTAGCGGCCACCTCACCACTCTCCACACTATTGGACATGGCTAGAACCTCCACGAGGTCTCAGCCGACCATGCACACACCCACAAACAAGAAAAAACCGGGAGGGAACAGGAGAGAGAGCAGACACTTCCACACTCTCCGAGAATCACACAACAAATCTTATATTATGCTCTATAATTGCCTTCATGCTTGTGTTTGTGTTGGTCTCCTTTTCCATAGTCGAGTAAGAACCTACCTAATTAGTCAATACAACCCCAGTAAAAACCTGGTATAACACTTTCCATAATCCTCCTTTTCTTCTCACTCACCCCAATTCTCTCTCCAAAGAGCCTCCGTACTCACTTTGTCATACACCTTCTCCATATCTAAGAATGCAAACTACATCCTCTTCCTTCTTTTTCCATTATTTCACCAATGATAATTATAAACATTGTCGCATCCCCTTAATCTTCCTCTCCTAAAACCATTCTGTTTATCACTCAAAACTGCATTCATCTCTATTTCTCTAATATTGTTTTCAACATACTCCCAACAATACACATTGCGTTCATACTGGCCACTGGTCTGTAAGTGTATTTAACTTTCTTTTGTTCTTACCCCTCCCATCGAAATCAAGATGACTCTCGCCTTTCTCCACTCATCACGTAGGCCTACTCTCTTCCATCAATATCTAATTCATCAAAAGCTTCATATTCTGTAACATCTCTCTCCCCTCTTTATTCATTTCTGCTGATATGCCATCCAATCCAGCTACCTTTTCACCCTTTAATTTCTTCACACTCCACCTTATAGTTTCTCCCTGTCTAATTCTTCCTCATTCATCCACTTCCTCCGAGTCCTTCCCATCTCCAAATTCCATTCGTTCTCCAAAAGTGGACGAACGCTTACTCCCGCTGCTCCTATCCACGTGGGACAGGTAAGACTAGCAATAATAAATTTTTAATTTGAATATTGCGCCAAATTGGCCAGGAGCTATCAGTAAACAACCTCAAGATGTTTATATTTATCTTGAGTTGTTCTGAAAACTTTTTAAGAATATAGATGTATTTAGGGCTAATAGTGCAAGAAAATAATATTTGAAATGAGTATATCTTAGAATAGAATGTAAAATATTGACACCTGTAACTCCACGTCACTTTTAAACAAAGTTACCAGATTAAATTTTAAAGATACGACAGCTGGGAAGATATTTAGCTAATGTATGAAGAAAACAAAGAATATTTAGCTATTTTCATGACTTAAATTTGTATTATTATATACAAATTTAGACAGCTAGTAGCAAATTATAGCAGAAACTTTCAAAATTAACGATAACATACAAGAGGCTGTGTTTGAAGCCTGCGTCCAACTTGGCAACATTTCATTGTTATTGTCAGCTGGCTGGCGGGCGTTCGGACGTGTAGACGAATCCTGCAATATGTTGACTCCAGGCCGGGTTATGTTGCTCCCACTTCTGGTGTTCCTCTCCCTGGAGGCCCTGACGGAGGCGCAGACTAGGATGGCACCCGGAGTTCCCCCAGGACAGTACCAGGGGCAGGGGCAACATCAGCAGCCTCCGCCGCCACCACAACAGCAACATTATCAGGTCAGGAAGTCTTACTTTGATGATCTCCAGATGCTCCGGCCTCACAGTGGTGGTGCAGAATGCTAGACAAAATGCCGGTGTGTCAGAATGCCGGGACCGGTATTTTGGTATCGGCATTGTGTCTCCCGGATCGGATCGGCATTTTTACTCGGTATGATTTTACCTACCCATTTGACAGGTAGCCACCGTAGCCTACCACCAAGGATTTAATACATAGGGCCTAGGCCTATTTGTTTTCGGTTTCCACGCATCCAACACCAAGCTACACCCTTTTCTGGTGTACGAAACACTATAGGCCTAGGCTACAAACAATGGGAAAACTTGGTTTAATTCTAGTTTCGCTTTCACAGCAAAATCAGGGTGTCAAACGACGCTGTTTTTTTGAGTGATAACGCAAATGAACTTTTTGTATAATGATAACAGAAACTCCCCCAACCCTTTTCTTTTTTAAGAAACAAAAAAGGTAAATTGACATAATTTTGGTCTCCATATATTCCATCTTGATTGCTTTTAGATTGCAGGAAATACTGTTTTAGACACCTAAATTCTCAAAAAAATCACGGGGGTGCATGCCCCCGGACCCCCCTAGAGCTCGCGCCTTCGCCGCTCCGTCGCGCTATAATGATAACAAAATAATAGCCTAGCCTAAACCATAATGATAACACAATTCATATTTTGTGGATTGACACCCTGCACAGCATAGCCTACTCATAAATTTCTATGGCTACTTTAGAGTTGTCATATACCATACATAATTCCTATATATGTCCAAAGTGGCGGAAATGCATTATAAGGAATTATACCTAGGCTACTGTAAAAAAAAAAAAAAAAATCTCCCCATAGGCTATGCGGCACCATAGCTATTACATAATACTAGGTTTGGTTAGGTTAGGCTAATGTCGTTAATGTAGTTTAGGGCCTATTATCATTATATTACGTCTTTTACCCAGCAATTTCCCTGATCTTCATAGTTGGTCGGGAAGCTATGCCTTTACAACGGCGCCTCCCTTTTGTCGCTGTGTACGTGAAACTAGAATTTTACCGAAAACTTAAATAGCCTAGCCTATTAATAGGCTAACAATTAATATTAATAATATATTAAATTAGACCTAGACAAAATATGATAAATGGGTTAAAATTGAGGTAAATCTACAGTTATAGTATTTTCGGTAAATCTGACTTTTTGGACCGACAGCGATTTCAGTAAGTTTTATTTTGTTTTTTGTAATTTTTCCTTCAGATATAGTGTTGTTTTATACTGAAGAGGAGTGGAAATGAGTATTTACCCATTATCCAACAATCTAAAAACACGCTCCCCACGAGTGGGGAGGGCTATGAAGTTCAGGGAAAATGAGGGGTTAAAAGCGTAAAAATACAATAATATAGCGTTTTGTATTAAAACTTGGCTCGGGTTTTCCCAAATTGCAAACCCATACAACCCAATTTTGTGAATACCCGAGCCAACTTTTGACGAAAGCTGGCTCGGATTTCACGGGGTGGAGTGGGTAGCCTAATATTTCATGTTATAAAAATAGTCAACTTTGGGAAGACATTAGCCTAACCCAACAACCTTACCTAACCTATCCTAGTATTATGGGTGGGGGCTGCCGCCCCCCACACCCCTGCTGATTGGGTTAGACTGTTTTTTTTTTTTTTTTTTTTTTTTTTTTTTGGGGGGGGGGGGGGGGCTAGGCTATTAGCCTAACTTAACAACCTAACCTATGGAGGGATAGACAGACTAATGAGGAAGTAAGAAGGAGGTGTGGTGTGGAGGTAGATGTGCTGGAAAGTGTGAAAAGGAACAACTTGAGATGGTTCGGCCATATGGAACGTATGGAAAGCGAGAGAATGACTAAGAGGGTGTACGAGAGCGAGGTGGAGGGACAGAGGGGGAGAGGTAGACCGAATATGAGGTGGAAGGATGGAGTGAGGAACTACATGAACGAAGGCGGTGCTGGTTGGGGGGAGGGGCGTCGACTGACTGGGGACAGAGGTGCATGGGGGCGGTTCGTTCGTGGCCACCCCTTCGGGGATCACGGCGTCAGGCAATAGATAGATAGATAGAACAACCTAACCTAGTATATGGGTGGGGGATGCCGCCCCCACACCCCCGCTGGTTGGGTACTGGCTGAAAACTTATTGTTTTACAGTAGCCTAGGCCTATAGGCCTACATGTATTTTATTTTTATTTATTTTTTCTCCCTTATAATACATTTCAGCTCTTAATGCCATATATAGCAATGATGTATATGCTCTACCGGACCTATTAGGCCTAAACAGATCGATGGGCTAACTGTCGGTCCAAAACATCAGTATAACCGTATTTTCAGGTTATTTTTTTTATTTTTTTATTTGATAGCCGAATGCCGGCTGATTCGGCCCATATAGAGGCTGATTCGGACCATAGCATTGGCTGATTCGGCCCATAGCATTGGCTGATTCGGCTTATAGCATTGGCTGATTCGGACCATTCAGTGGCTGATTCTGACCATTGTAATGTTTTGAACTAGGCTATAAACTTATAAAATACACGACAATTCAACCACTATAAAAAAACAAAAAAACATCAACATTGGATTGGCGGGAACTGTTAATTGTCCTTGTCTCGCAACCATTAAATGGTTCAATTTGACCACTTGCGAGTTTTAGGCTATAATGAAGTTCGTCCTGTAAACATCGATATTAAACACAAATACAGTAATTATGTAGGTTTATTATGGATATAATTATCGCGAATAGACTCGCAGCGTTATTATACATAATTTAGGCTATTAGCCTAACTTAACAACCTAACCTAGTATATGGGTGGGGGATGCCGCCCCCACACCCCCGCTGGTTGGGTACTGGCTGAAAACTTATTGTTTTACAGTAGCCTAGGCCTATAGGCCTACATGTATTTTATTTTTATTTATTTTTTCTCCCTTATAATACATTTCAGCTCTTAATGCCATATATAGCAATGATGTATATGCTCTACCGGACCTATTAGGCCTAAACAGATCGATGGGCTAACTGTCGGTCCAAAACATCAGTATAACCGTATTTTCAGGTTATTTTTTTTATTTTTTTATTTGATAGCCGAATGCCGGCTGATTCGGCCCATATAGAGGCTGATTCGGACCATAGCATTGGCTGATTCGGCCCATAGCATTGGCTGATTCGGCTTATAGCATTGGCTGATTCGGACCATTCAGTGGCTGATTCTGACCATTGTAATGTTTTGAACTAGGCTATAAACTTATAAAATACACGACAATTCAACCACTATAAAAAAACAAAAAAACATCAACATTGGATTGGCGGGAACTGTTAATTGTCCTTGTCTCGCAACCATTAAATGGTTCAATTTGACCACTTGCGAGTTTTAGGCTATAATGAAGTTCGTCCTGTAAACATCGATATTAAACACAAATACAGTAATTATGTAGGTTTATTATGGATATAATTATCGCGAATAGACTCGCAGCGTTATTATACATAATTTATTAGGGAAAGTGAAGCTCTATGGAATCCTTATAATATACTCACATAGATTCCGTTGTGGTAGAATAGTTTTGATAAGTTTTGTAACTCGATTTTGTCGATATAAATAGTCCCGCGCGTAAACAAACTCAGTCCCGCAATCTTGAGAGCTCTGCTACGGACGTGTTCATGTTTACAAAAAGTGTTCGAAATGGAGTACACTCGCTACGGTAAAGTGTTATGTTCTACAAAGATGGGTCAATATTTACGAGTCGCACCACAGCTGGGATCTCATTTATAATGGTAGTTTTGGGTTCCTATCATTATATGCTTCATTGCTATATACTTTTTATCCACAGGAATTATTATTATTATTATTATTATTATTTTTTTTTTTTTTTTGCATTAACCTAACCTAACCTAACCTAAATGTCTTTGGGGGCTATTAGGTTAGGTTAGGTTAGGTTTTTTGATTAGGTTAATGCTAAAAAAAAAAATTGTAAGCCAAGAAGTTTTTTTTCCCCCGTGTAGGCTATATAGAAATGAAGCATAGAATGATAGGAACCCAAAACCACCATTAAAAATGAGATCCGAGCTGTGGTGCGACTCGTAAATATTGACCCAAAGATGTTACTGTATGTTTAATATATGAACCCACAGTAGCTGGCATGCAACTTGCAAGGGCTAGTGTTGTATCCCACGTACTGGGTCTAGGGCACTCTAGGTTTAGGTTAGGTTAGGTTGTTTGGTTAGGTTAATATACTAGGTCTCGGAAACAAGATTCGTAGTTGCAGTAGTATTTACATCAAAACTATAGTTAACTATCAAAACTATTCTTCCACAGTGGAATCTATGTGAGTATATTATAAGGATTCCATAGAGCTTCACTTTCCCTAATAAATTATGTATAATAACGCTGCGAGTCTTTTCACAAAAATTACCATTATGGATAAATAGTATGTTGAATTTGGTTTTATGTATTAATTAATGTACTAAAACCGTATTATAGCGCGTTATTCTGCTAAATATCGATGTCTACAGCTCCAACTTCCTTATAGAATAAAACTTGCAAGTTGTGAATTGACGATTTATTTTCGATTCAGACTATGTGGTGTACAGTTGAGGACAGGAATTTCTGACACTGACGAACCAGACTGATTCAAATATCAATCCATCAAGCCATCGTTCATAGAACGAACTCCTGGATGGGAGAGTGCGCCAAAAACAACAACAATCTTGTTTTCTATATAAAGGGTTGATGACAAAGTGTCACTGTCAGTACAACTAATTATTTAAGAATTTTGGTTATACTGATGATTTGGACCGACAGTTAGCCCGACAGTTAGCCCATCGATCTTTTTACGCCTAATAAGTCCGGTAGAGCATATACATCATTGCTATATACTGTATGTCATTAAGAGCTGAAATGTATAATAAGGGAGAAAAAAAGGGACTAAGGTATGTCCCATAATACTGTGTTTTTTGCACTGTTACCCAACCAGCTGGGGTGTGGGGGCGGCAGCCCCTATGGAATGAGTTATGTTACCGGGCGTACTTCGTGTTTACACGTAAGTTGATGTAAAACAGCGGGGGTCTGGGGGCGGCAGCCCCCACCCATAATACTAGGATAGGTTAGGTAAGGTTGTTAGGTTAGGCTAATGTCCTTTCAAAGGGGTAAGCTATAGTACATAATACTAGGATAGGTTAGGTAATACTCCTTGTATTGAGTATTGTTCACATGTGTGGGGAGGTTCCTCTCACACCGCTCTCCTAGACAAAGTTGAAAGGAAGGCCTTTCGTATCATTAACTCCCGTCCACTCACCAACTCTCTGCAATCTCTCTCTCTCCGCCGCAATGTTGCATCTCTCTCGCTATTCTATCGCTACTATAATAATCAGTGTTCCTCAGAGCTTTCCCAGTGTATACCACCTCCTTTACGTAGGGCACGTGGTACCCGTCTTGCAACTCAATCCCACCCCTACTCTGTGCAACTCTCCAACCCAAGAGTGAAACATTACTCTCAAACTTTCTTCTACTCAACAGCTGAGCTCTGGAACTCTCTCCCAGAATCAGTCTTTCCCTCTTCCTATGACTTAAATTGCTTCAAAGTCAGTGTGTCCAGGCATTTTGGCTCGAACGTCCCTTGATTTTGGCCCTGTCACTCTTTCAACTATGGGGGAGGCACTCGCTATAGGCAGATCTGCCTTTTGCCTCCCTCAATCACATAGGAAAAAAAAAAAAAAAAAAAAAAGGTTAGGTTGTTAGGTTAGGCTAATATCTTTTTTACACTTTTAACCCCTCATTTTCCCTGAAATTCATAGTCCTCCCCACTAGTAGGGGGCGTGTTTTTAGATTGTTGGATAATGGGTAAATACTCATTTCCGCTCCTCTTCAGTATAAAACAACACTATATCTGAAGGAAAAATTCAAAAAAGCAATATAAAACTTACCGAAATCTCTGTCGGTCCAAAAAGTCAGGTTTACCGAAGTTTTATGTGGTGCAAGACGGCATTTCATCTTCGCCACGGGACAGCAGTTGTTATTATTAGGAAAAGACAAGACTTAGTTTATGGACGGGACTTTTAAAGTAATCAAGTCTCCCTTTTACCAACTCTTGTCTATACTGTACACTCTTTTATCAAATCAGAGGATGACATGAAACAACTCCCATTGTGTTTTTTGTGATGTCCGGGAAAGGAAGTAAAGATTACAAAACTGTTTTTAGGGCGATACTAGATATGCTTCCAGTGGATTATGCAGTGACTTCATTTGTAGTAGACTACGAAAAAGGGCAACTACAGTCAGGACCCCCAATTCGCGAGAATAGGGGTGACAGGAGGCATCGCGTATTGTGAATTCGGGTATTGTGGAACTAACTTTAAATGGGAATAATTAGATTGGGTGACATCTCTCAATTATGGCCTATTTTCGAAATTTTTGGCCCTATTTTCGACATTTTTGGCTCTACAGTACAGTCTATATCTTATATATAAGAAGAACAATGAATAAAAATATGAAACCTTACCTTAAAATTAGTAGTAGATAGGCTAGGACTAGGACCGTAGGACTTCACGATTTTCTCCAACTTCTCCCTCCCTAACCAAATCGTACGAACAGTTTACTCTGACAAGCCTATTGCACAGTTTCCTTCTCCTCTTTTCTTGCGAAACAACAATTCCACCTTCATTTTGTGTGTTATCTTCTTATATTGGCGTGGCATGGCGAAAAAAGTGGCAGGCACTACAAACGTTTGGTCACTCCGCACGGCTATGAGCGCTTGAGCGGGACTGTGGGAGGGAGGGAGGGAGGGTAAGCGGGAGGGAAGGCAGGCGTATGCCCGTCTTCTTCTCTTTTCAGAGCTACTCCTGGGCCTCGCGAAACTTAGACGTGCTCGCGTATCAAGCGGGAATAGCGGATTTGGCCCCTTCTTAGCTCTCGATTCGTGTATTGTGGTACCACCTCGCGTAATTAATGCTTAATTAATTAATGTTATTTTCGAGGGGTAACTCGTGTATTAGGGTTTTCGCGCATTGTGGAATCGTGTATTGGGGGTCCTGACTGTATAAACATTAACCCGGGAACTGCTGGGAGACTTAAGAGTTCCCCCGGCGGACTGCGGGAAGACTCTTAACCCGGGAACTGCGGGAAGACTCTTAAGAGTTCCCCCGGCGGACTGCGGGAAGACTCTTAAGAGTCAGGGGGGAAAAAAATCAATTTAAAACACCGGAAAAAAAAAAAAAAAAAAATTTTGTTTTTTTTTTGCCCCTGGGCCATGCCAAATATCACAACTCCACCTCCCCTCCTTCCCCAGTTTCCTCCCCTCCTTCAGTTATCACCTATTTTCCCTGTTATTCCCTTTTCCTGTGGTCTATTTTCGTGCTAACATTAGCGAGTTGGTAGCAGGGCGTTGTCATCACTGTTAGCAAGCGAGTGCAAGAGAGAGAGAGAGTATCGATCGACAGTCTCTCTCCAGAGGTGGAGGAAAGTGGTGGGCTGGGAGGTTGCCTCAGCCATACATTGTGTAACTCCCGGCCTGTATTGCCGATTTTGACCATCCAAACGCTGTTTCCACTTGTTTTCACTTGTTTTATTGTTGTAACAGGTTAATACCTTTATAATCAACCTATAATAGGCGCATATGGATAAGTATTAATGCTATTTATGGTAAAATAAATATTTTAGTGATGGGAACAGCTCAAATACGTCAGCACAGGAGTGTGGTGTCTCATACCCCCCATGCGCACTTCAGAGGTTAAGAGTAAGGGGGAAAAAAAATCCATTTCTATCTATCTATCTATCTATTGCCTGACGCCGTGATCCCCGAAGGGGTGGCCACGAACGAACCGCCCCCATGCACCTCTGTCCCCAGTCAGTCGATGCCCCTCCCCCCAACCAGCACCGCCTTCGTTCATGTACTTCCTCACTCCATCCTTCCACCTCTCATTCGGTCTACCTCTCCCTCTCTGTCCCATTTAAAACACCCATTTTTTTTTTTTTTGCCCCTGGGCCATGCCAAATATCACTCCTCCACCTCCCCTCCTTCAGTTATCACCCATTTTCCCTGTTATTCCCTTATTCTGTGGTCTATTTTCGTGCTAACATTAGCGAGTTGGTAGCAGGGCGTTGTCATCACTGTTACCAAGCGTGGGAAAGAGCGAGAGAGAGACTATTGCGTAACAGTGTCTCTCCAGACAAGGGGAGGGGAGGAGGGCAGGGAGGTTGCCTCAGCCATACATTATGTGACTCCCGGCCTGTATCGCCGATTTTGACCATCCAAACACTGTTTCCACTTGTTTTATTGTTGTAACAGGTTAATACCTTTATAATCAACCTATAATAGGCGCATATGGATAAGTATTAACCCTTTGGCGCACGATGACTCGTTCAGAGTCATTAGGTATTTTTTTCCTAGGTGCACGATGACTTTATGAGTCATTAAACTTAAAAATATTCGCCAAAAATTTAGTCATATTTGGCATATATATTAAGTATTAAGTCTAGTTCAATGGGTACAATTGGCAACCCCCTCAGTTTAACGGTTTACTCACGGCTGGCTGGGAAGGGAGCAGAGTACAGCTCAGTCTGTTTTTCGATACTTTCACGTTTATTCGTGTATCTCAGTAACTATTTGGTTTATAGTAATTCTGAAGTTACCAGTGGAATCCTCATTAAATTCCGCTTCCATATATGTATGCAAATCAAAAATGTTGTGGGCAAAAGTTTGAGCTAGTGCGAGTTGGATATAAGGTATTTCATTTTTTTGTTACAATTCTTATTTCGGAGTGCCCCAATGTGGTTGTTTTGTATTTATTCTATGTTTTTATTTGCTTATCTTCAAGTTCAATCAATAACGAAGCCGATGGTACCTCATTAATCCAAATACAAGGATTTTTTGGTGGATAAAAAAGTCACAGAAATAAATTATCGCCGGGCACAAAACTGGCTCTGAGTGAGCTGAGATATATTTTGGGAGTGGGAAAAACTTTGATTGGAAACTATAGGTGCGCCAAAGGGTTAATGCTATTTATGGTAAAATAACGATGTTAGTGATGGGAACAGCTCAAATACGTCAGCACAGGAGTGTGGTGTCTCATACCCCCCATGCGCACTTCTTAGGTTAATCACAATCATAGTGTACAGTATATTATGTATATATGCATTCCAGTTAGGTTTTATTGACAACTATATGTATTTAGGCTATAAGCAATTATTACCGGTAATCAAAATCATACACAAAAATAGTGTTTATTTATATCTACTCCTTCGATAAATTTATATATTATATAAACAGCATTATAGCCTACTATGTGCGAAACCTAATAACAAGATTAATAAAACTACATTAAATCAAAATAATCATAATAATTTCATATGATAATGATCATGGTCCGAATGGGCCGAGTAAGCCTAGGACGAATATATTGTGGTCCGAATGAGCCTGGGACGAATAAATGTGGTCCGAATGAGCCTGGGCCGAATCAGCCATGGTCCGAATCAGCCGGCTACCCCTATAGCCTACAGTGTTGTTTAATACCGAGGACCGTCGCATTTTAGTATTTTAAACATTAGCCTAACCTAACCGAAAACTAACCTGTCTAGCGACCGGTCTAAACCCAGCTCACGTTCCCTGTTTATGGGTTCGCAAAGGTTTGTAATACTTCAATGTATCTATTTCAAGTCAAATATACATTTCCGCACATCATCAAACCATACTAAGTCTACTACTAATAATATTAACCCATTAGTACCAACAGAATAGCGACAAAATAGGGGTAGTATAACTGTAGATTTATCAAAATTGAAAACAACCCGGTTACGAGACCCATCGATAATTATCAGTGTTCTAGAAGTGATAATATTCAAGGACACTAGTGCGACGTTATGAGAAACAATTTATTAGTGAAAATAGGCACCAATAGATTCACCATATTTTTCTCCATATAGTCCGCATGGAGGATTTTCGTTATCAACAAATTGAAAAATACCCACTTCACAGACAAATACACCAAAAATCTAAGTCAAAGCGGGGGTGTGGGGGCGGCATCCCCCACCTATAATACTAGGATAGGTTAGGTAAGGTTGTTAGGTTAGGCTAATGTCCTTTCAAAGGGGTATAGGCTAGTAAACACTAGGATAGCCTATACCCGGTCAGAGGTCAGAAGAAGAAGAAGAGTCCTGCAGTAGTCTCCTTGAATGCTACCGAGAAACTGTTGGACTGTTCACCGATAAACAGGGAACGTGAGCTGGGTTTAGACTGTCGCGTACCCATAAACAGGGAACGTGAGCTGGGTTTAGACCGTCGCGCACCCATAAACAGGGAACGTGAGCTGGGTTTAGACCGTCGGTTAGTTTTCGGTTAGGTTAGGCTAATGTTGAAAGTACTAAAATGCGATGGTCCTCGGTATTAAACAACACTGTATATCGAAGAAAAATAAACAAAACACTAAAATTAACTATACAGTAGTCAAAGTCATGGGAGAAAAGAAATTCCCGTTTGGCAACCGTCTTCCAACTTGTTCGAGCTAGTGCATTCCTGTAGTGAATAGCTAAATGATATACAGTACAATGATGCTAAAGACAACAAATTTCAGTATAAAACAGTAAAATAAATTGTATTTACCTTTTTCTAAACACAAACCTAAATGAAACACAAGTACAGGTATTAGCAATCAGCTGATGAAATACACTGGGACAAACTGGATTTTAGGTCACGTATGGGATATAATGTTCTAAATGTATATTATAGATTTGTATTAGAGTATTAGTCACCACAATATATGTCTTTACCGCTGCATATTAAATTATTTTTCCTTAGACTTTGTGGGTTAAATAAGGGTGATGGCGGCCATCTTGGATAAGCTGAGAACTAATATTTTTCATTTTTTTACCGTAGTTTTAGTATTTTGTCATATTCTATATCAATACTAACCCTGCGGGGGGCAGCCCCCAGGTTAGGTTAGGTTGTTTGGTTAGGGTAATGACAAAATATGGTTTTAGGGGGCATGTTTTAATATTGCAAAATAATGGGTAAATATGAATTTCCAGAAGGAAAAACGATAATTATAGGGAATAGACTCGCAGCGTTTATTATACATAATTTATTAGGGAAAGTGAAGCTCTATGGAATCCTTATGATATACTCACATAGATTCCATTGTGGTAGAATAGTTTTGATAAGTTTTGTAACTCGATTTTGTCGATATAAATAGTCCCGCGCGTAAACAAACTCAGTCCCGCAATCTTGAAAGCTCTGCTACGGACGTGTTCAATGTTTACAAAAAGTGTTCGGAATGGAGTACACTCGCTACGGTAAAGTGTTATGTTCTACAAAGATGTTACTGTATGTCTAATATATGAACCCACAGTAGCTGGCATGCAAGGGCTAGTGTTGTATCCCACGCACTGGGTCTAGGGTTAGGTTAGGTTGGGTTGTTTGGTTAGGTTAATATACTAGGTCTCGGAAACAAGATTCATAGTTGCGGTAGTATTTACATCAAAACTATAGTTAACTATCAAAACTATTCTCCCACAGTGGAATCTATGTGAGTATATTATAAGGATTCCATAGAGCTTCACTTTCCCTAATAAATTATGTATAATAACGCTGCGAGTCTTTTCAAAAAAATTACCGGAAACACACTAATCAATGAAGAAACTGATGAGAAAAAGGATTATAATACAAAAAACACATACCGTACGTGACCTAAAATCCAATTTACCCATACACTGTTGTGGCCGAGCGTAAGGAACGAAACGGTGGCGGGTAAGGGGAGGAAAGAGGAGGATGTTAGATAATATACCATATATCTCCCATATAAAGCAATGTTATGTCACATGTGTATAGGTTTGTAGTACAGTACTAGGCACATGTGAACAATGCGCACCCTGAACGTAGGTATAAAGGAACATTATTGTAGAGAATATACAAAAATAATGTAAAGGGAGGGAAAGGGGAGGAAGATATCCCGTGTGTGGAACGGTCTTTAAACGAGTTCGAATTCCTTGGCCTCCCTAAACATTATTTTCGTATATTCTTTACAATAATCTTCTTCACACCTACGTTCAAGGTACTCATTGTTCACATGTGCCTAGTGCTGCAAACCTATACACATGTGATATAATAACATTGCTTTATATGAGAGATATATGGTATATTATCTAACATCCTCCTCTTTCCTCCCCTTACCCGCCACCGTTTCGTTCCTTACGCTCGGCCACAACAGTGTATTTCATCAGCTGATTGCTAATACTGTACAGTACTTGTGTTTCATTTAGGTTTGTGTTTAGAAAAAGGTAAATACAATTTATTTTACTGTTTTATACTGAAGTTTGTTGTCTTTAGCATCATAGTATATAATTTAGCTATTCACTACAGGAATGCACTAGCTCGAACAAGTTGGAAGACGGTTGCCAAACGGGAATTTCTTTTCTCCCGTGACTTTGACTATAGTAAAAAGGCTGTCCGGGTTCTCTTCAATTTTTACCGATAAATGTTTACCTATGGTCCCGTTAAAATATCCTCAAGTAACCTATTAAAAACTGTTCAGGGGACTGGTTAGAACTTGTAGGATGTTTAATTGAAGTGCAGAAATCAGTATTTACTGAAAAATAAGTCTTATAATGCGCTATGGGCCACCCAGGGTCCCTGCCCTCTCTTTCCCAGGTAAACAATGACTAGTTCTGGCAAAAATGTTATGTTATGTTATATTATATTATATTAGGGTTAGGTTAGGTTAATCTAATCTAATATAATATAATATAATATTTGTACATTTTGGGCAGTGGGCGGGGCCGCGCATGTGCAGGGGGTAAGGTATGTGGCGGCGTACAGACCCTCCCGTGAAACACCTTATTCCCCCCTCCTCAATTATCACCTATTTTTCCTCTTGTTTTCATCATTTATCGGTTATTTTTCTCTCCCGCGACAATGTAGCACAAGTGGGTTGCATAAAAGATCGTTATGTAACACCCAGACACCAGCCCACACCGCCCCGCTCGCCTCAGTTGACTCACAGACAGGGAGAGGGGAGGGTTGCCTGTGGCTCTCTCTCGCCTGAGATTATGACCGGGTGGCCAATATCTTCGTTTTCACCACCCAAATGCTTTTCCAACTTATTTTAGCACTCTTGAAGGTTCATATATACATCATATATGTAAAATAAAAGCATACCGAAAACAAATAATGCTCTATATTGTAAATATAACTAATTCTGTCAGAATCCAAGGCTAGAAATGCACAAATAACTACCCTAGCCCCTAGGTCTATATCGCGCTTGTCAGGTTAATAGGTTACTTGAGGATATTTTAACGGGACCATAGGTAAATTTTTACCGCCTACTTCCCTCCTCCCGCCTTGGCGGTCGACATCCTATACTTCCACTGGTCTTATCCTACACTTTTACTGGTATTATCCTACACTTCCACTGGTATTATCCTACACTTCCACTGGTATTATCCTACACTTCCACTGGTATTATCCTACACTTCCACTGGTATTATCCTACACTTCCACAGGTCTTATCCTACACGTCTACTGGTATTATCTTACACGTCTACTGGTATTATCTTACACTTCCACTGGTACTATCCTACACTTCCACTGTTATTATCCTACACTTATACTCGTCCTATCCTATACATCCAATCGCCTTCTTCACTTCTACTGGCCTTCTTCACTTCCACTGGTCTTCTACACTTCCGTTGGTCTTATCCTACACTTTCTGGTTTACTCCTCCCACACTTCCGGTCTTCTACACTTCCACTCATCTTATCACATAAATGTATTATTGACAATACATTGATTTTGAATGTTTTTTTAGTATTTTTACATTACCGGTACATCAAAAGATGAAAACAAAAGTGAAATGATATGGTGGGATACGACTTTTGAGCATTACCATACTTAATTTGATCTTGACAGGGTGGAGCCCCTGGAGTACCCCCTCAGCAGTACCAGCCCCCACCACAACAGCAACAACAATATCAACAACAGCCGCCACAACAACAATACCAACAGCCGCCACCACAACAACAATACCAACAACCACCACCACAGCAACAACCGCAGCAGTATCAGCCACCACCTCCACAGCACCAGCCACAGGTTCAGGTAAAGTATTACTGTCATTAGTTAACTCCCTGAATACAATGGCATCGCTTCAAGTCTTGCCAACATTAGATTGTACTGTACTTGGCTTAGGAAGCGACTCCAATAGATCCTCACTAAATTGATGTCTATCTATCTATCTATCTATCTATCTATTGCCTGACGCCGTGATCCCCGAAGGGGTGGCCACGAACGAACCGCCCCCATGCACCTCTGTCCCCAGTCAGTCGACGCCCCTCCCCCCAACCAGCACCACCTTCGTTCATGTACTTCCTCACTCCATCCTTCCACCTCATATTCGGTCTACCTCTCCCCCTCTGTCCCTCCACCTCGCTCTCATACACCCTCTTAGTCATTCTCTCGCTTTCCATACGTTCCATATGGCCGAACCATCTCAAGTTGTTCCTTTTCACACTTTCCAGCACATCTACCTCCACACCACACCTCCTTCTTACTTCCTCATTAGTCTGTCTATCCCTCCATGTAACTCCGCATGCACTCCTTAAGTAATTCATTTCCACTGCTCTCACTCTTGGTCTGAGTCTCTCAACCAACGTCCATGCTTCGCTTCCGTAAGTCAGTGTCGGGATTACCACACTGTCATGCAAGGACTTCTTCACTTCCATACTGACCACCCTATTTCTTGTTACTGCTTTTAGCGTTCCTACAACCCTCTTCCCCTGTTGTACCCTCTCCCGCACCTCTTCATCCATAGTCCCATCTTTACTCAACACACTGCCCAGATACTTAAAAGAGTTGACGATCTCCATAGCCTGACCGTTCAGCTTCACCTCACACTCTGTGACTTCACCCCTTTCGAAGACCATAACCTTGCTCTTCCCCGTATTTACCTTCAAATTCCGTTTTTCGCACACTGTTCCAAACTCATTTACCAGACCCTGCAACTCCCATTCATTATCACTCATCAGAACTGTATCATCCGCAAACAGCAGTATAGGTAGCTTCCACTCAATTCCCTCCCTTTTCAGCGATACACCAACATCCACTGCTCTTGATAGTATTTCTTTCATAACTCCATCCATATATACAGTAAACAACCACGGGGACATCACACACCCCTGTTTCAAACCAACATTCAGGTCAAAGAACTCGCTCTGCTCACTCTCCACACGTACTGCCGCCTTTGCACCCTCATACATGCTCTTCACTGCTTTCAGCAACTTGCCCTCTACTCCGTATATTCTAAGTACTTTCCACAAACCTTCTCTATCCACTCTGTCATAGGCCTTCTCCAAGTCCATAAAGGCAACATACACCTTTTGTTTCTTCTCCAGATACTTCTCCACAACACAATTCAGGGTAAAAATCTGATCTACACATCCTCTTCCCTTCCTAAAACCTCCCTGCTCGTCGCCTATCCATTTCTCCGTTCTCACTCTCACTCTCTCAATCACTACCCTACTGTATACCTTCCCTACTACGCTTAGAACATATTCCTCGGTGGTTACCACACACTCCTCTTTCCCCTTTGCCCATATATAGGGGGACTATTATGCCAGTCTTCCAGTCATCGGGTGCACTCCCCTTCTCCCATGCTAGTTTGCACATTTTCCATACCCATTCTATCACTATCTCACCACCATACCTCAACATTTCCCCACACACTCCATCTGTTCCTGGTGCTTTCCCCAACTTCACTCTTTTCATGGCTTCCCACACTTCTGACCTCCTGATCCCCACCTCCTCCTCCACTACTTCTCTTCTTCTCCCTCCCATACCATATCCAGCTATGTTTGCTGGCTCTTCATTCCTTTCATTTAGCAACTCACTGAAGTACTCCCTCCATCTTTCGACTCTCTCTTGCTTCTCGGCTAGCATTCTCCCATTCTTATCTTTCACACCCTTACTGTTTCCCTTGCTACCTTCCCTAACTTTCTTGACTTCTTTCCAGAACAGTTTCTTACTCTCCCTCCATTTTACACTCAGATTCCTTCCAAATTCCTCATCTACTCTTCTCTTACTTTCCTTCACTACTCTCTTCACCACCCTCTTACTCTCCACGTATCTCGCTCGTTTCTGTCTCTCGGAATCTTCATTCCCTCTGCTACCCAACCACTCTCTATATGCTTTCTTCTTTTCTTCCACAGCTATTCGTACCTCTTCTGTCCACCATGCTGTACCTTTCACTCCCCTCCCTCTTCTCCTCACTCCACACACCTCCTCACATGCTGCACAGATCTCATCCTTAAACACCTTGCTCATCTCCTCCACTTCCTCCATAACTTCCAGGTCGAACCCACCTAGTCGTCTTTCCACTGCTCTCCTGTACTCCTCCCTGATTTCCTCCTCCTGCAACCTCTCCACCCTCCTCACCATTCCACCCTCCTCTCGCCTCCCTCCCGCTCTCCTCACCCACTTCTTTTGTATCCTAACCTTAGCTACCACTACATAATGATCAGACAGACCCCCTCCAATACCCCTATACACCCTAGCATCCATCACAGATTTCTTCATTCGTTCATCCACACATACATAATCAATCAATGACTTTCATTCCACCACTGTCTTATCCTTCATCGTCAACATCCGTTTCCACGTGTACCTGTGGATCATTCTGTGTCGGAAGAAGGTGTTGGCTATCCACAGCCTCCTCCCCACACATACGTCCACAAGTGCACTACCATTCCCATTCACCTCTGATGGTACCCCCCACCCTCCCACCACTCCCTCAACTTTCCTATCACCCACCTTACCATTCATATCCCCAATCAGAAATATTCTTTCGTTCTTGTCAAACTTCTCCAGGCACGCCTCCACATTCATCCAGAACTCCTCTTTCTTTCTTTCAAGTATATCCTCTGTCGGGGCATACACGCATACAATCACCCACGTTTGTATTCCTACTTTCATTCTCACCCACACAATCCTTGAACCCACAGACCCATACTCTCTTACACATTCCTTCCATTTGCTACTTACAAACAAACATGCACCTTCTCTCGCTGTTCCTTCACTCACTCCAGCACACACACCCATTCCACACTCCCACTCTCTCACATCTGAACCTTTCCATTTGGTCTCTGTCATTCCACATACATCCAGCCTGGCATTCACTAACACTTCCAGAACCTCTCTCTCTTTTGTGCCATCATTCATGCCACTAACATTCCACGTAGCCATTCTCAGAATGTCCGAAGGCATGTCCTTAGTCGGTCGTGGTTCGTCAACGTTGGTTCCGTCCGCATCCGAGGCTGTTCGTTCGTTTTTCCTTGCTTCGATATTTTTTCCGGGTGGGGGTCGCAAGCCCACCGACCCAACCTCTTTAGTCGCCTCTTACGACACGCAGAAGGCACGTGGGGCATATTCTATTCCCTAACCCCCAGGGGGGATCCTCACTAAATTGATGTAAATTTTCTAATGATAGTCACAATAAATTGAATACATTTGGTGCCATTGTATTCAGAGGGATAACAAAAGGACAATCTGTACACTGAGGGCTTAGAGTTGGTGTAAGACAGGATTAAGAAGTAATTTTATGGACAGCTGCCTCGCCTGTTCTCAACCCTAAGGTGATGATCCTCTTGCAAGAAATGGTGGCCTGTTAGCAAAGCTAATAATAAAGATTCCCACCTAGTAGCTACCCTGGTTACAGAGTGATCTTCCCAACATTATCAAAGGATTACTATGAGTACTGGAAACAATGCTTGTTAGTTTGTTTTACATTAGTGTATAAATGTACATAGTCACTCCTGACTGTGTAAGCACACTAATTTTCCTATCTTTTTATCAGACCTACATTCCTACATAAAGCGAGAATGCCATGTTCCTCATGTTTTACTAACTGAAGTTAATGCATAACCTTAACTTTGGTGAATAACAATAGTGATATACAGTATAGTCAATCCTCCAGTAATGCGGCTAATGTGTTCTGGCAACGTTCCGTGTTACCAAAAACCGCGTTAATGAACCCATATGTTTACATGTTAAAGGTGCCTTGGTGTTCTGGGGGTTTCCACGAAGTCCATATGTATCTATATATTAGTAATTTATCTATATATTTGTCAGTATTATTATAGTGGCAACATACTTTCATACCAGGGGTCAATAATATATCCAATTAAGTCCATTGGTACTATGAAATGCCATTTATTTGACACAAAAACAATGCCGCACATCTTAAGTTAAACAATAACAACACATGTCGTCTGCAAGTGTGGCTAAAAATTGCTAAGCTGGCCAACAATTTACTGCCTTCAATAAGGTTACAGTTTAATGGAGTTTTGTTTGGCTTTTACTATTATAAATATTATTAGGTAAACTGAAATTCAGTTCCATAGAGCATAATTATAATAACATTTATTGCATAGCGTATATCAGTGACGGCCGACATAGCCACACATGAACACACACACACACACTCGACATAGCCAAACAACAATAACGCACACACTATGTTTCGGTAATTATTTCTCACCTCACACAATAACTACACAATGTAGAGTGTTCTAGTCTTCACCCATCGCACGGCAACGACCATATCTACCTCTGGTATGCATAAAAACTTGGTTAGGCCATTTATTTGCAGAGATGATGATATGAGCATCGGTAAATGGCGAAAGTCGGGAGTAAAGGTTCGGCGCCTGGCCATACCCCGCGTCTGTGTAATTGTTCACCGTGTTAGTATAAATTTTGGAATATTGGGGTGTACCGCGTCCCACCAAAACCGCGTTTCCAAAACGCGCGTTACCGGAGGATTGACTTATACAGTATATATACACCGGTATATACTGTATATATTTACAGTACTGTATATATATATATATATATATATATATACCAGTATATATATATATATATATATATATATATATATATATACTTATATATACTGTACAGTAGGGTCCCCATTTGTGTGTGTTCGAGCTGTGCGTTTCACGAGTTGTGCGAGCTACCAAAAATATTTATTTAATAATTCCAAACTGTGCTAATATTGTTCGAAGTGTGCGAGCACCGGAATAAAGGTAAGCAAATCCGTGGAGAAACCCAAATGTACGAGTTTCTTCACAGCTGTGCGACATACGTCATGCGTCACAGCCAGCTTCTGCGCCGCTTGGGTACTGGGTGGGAGGGGGTAGTCGGCCATATTTTTTTGCCCTCGCTCTAGTGCACGCATAGCTCTGTGAGAAATTCGTATACCTTGAGCGGCTGAGCCAACCTAGCCCTTATTGACCATGCCACCCCCACGTTCCGGGAAGCGGCGGACCATCACACTGGAACTAAAGCAGAAAGTTATCGAGTTAAAGGATGCTGGAAAAGGAAATTCAGTTGTAGCCAGGCAGTTGGGACTTACCGAGTCGAATGTTAGATAAATTTATAAGAAAAACGGAGACGGGGCTGGGGCCGGGGTAGCATAGCTGCACTCGCCCTTCCGCGGGGGTTTGCCTCGGAGCCTCCTAGCTTAATGTGAGTAAACAATGACTTATTATTGTTTAACTATTGCTTAATTTTATTTATATTATGTATTGTTATGAATTAATGTGAGTAAACAATGACTTATTATTGTTTAACTATTATTTATATTATTTATACTTTTATTTATATTATGTATTGTTATGAATATGTATCAGTTAGTGTTGTTTTGTATATGAAATATATATGAAGTTGAACTCCTAAACTCGGGACCGTCCATCCACCAAATTAATTATTTCCCATAAGATACATGTTTCGAGTTGTACGATTTTGTAGCGGGCGGTTGTTTGGTTGCCCTTTTTGCTTCTTACCTTAATTGTCCTTGTTTATGCTTGTAGTTCACGTTTTCACTGTAAAAACATGTTGAAAGGTAAATAGTTAAGGTAAGTGATTTGAAGCAAAGACACTGTTGGTTTTTCTATGGTTTTTATTACCAATAAAATATACTATGCTTTCTGCGTGTCGTAAGAGGCGACTAAAGAGGTTGGGTCGGTGGGCTTGCGACCCCCACCCGGAAAAAATATCTAAGCAAAGAAAAACGAACGAACAGCCTCGGATGCGGACGGAACCAACGTTGACGAACCACGACCGACTAAGGACATGCCTTCGGACATTCTGAGAATGGCTACGTGGAATGTTAGTGGCATGAATGATGGCACAAAAGAGAGAGAGGTTCTGGAAGTGTTAGTGAATGCCAGGCTGGATGTATGTGGAATGACAGAGACCAAATGGAAAGGTTCAGATGTGAGGGAATGTGGAATGGGTGTGTGTGCTGGAGTGAGTGAAGGAACAGCGAGAGAAGGTGCATGTTTGTTTGTAAGTAGCAAATGGAAGGAATGTGTAAGAGAGTATGGGTCTGTGGGTTCAAGGATTGTGTGGGTGAGAATGAAAGTAGGAATACAAACGTGGGTGATTGTATGCGTGTATGCCCCGACAGAGGATATACTTGAAAGAAAGAAAGAGGAGTTCTGGATGAATGTGGAGGCGTGCCTGGAGAAGTTTGACAAGAATGAAAGAATATTTCTGATTGGGGATATGAATGGTAAGGTGGGTGATAGGAAAGTTGAGGGAGTGGTCGGAGGGTGGGGGGTACCATCAGAGGTGAATGGGAATGGTAGTGCACTTGTGGACGTATGTGTGGGAGGAGGCTGTGGATAGCCAACACCTTCTTCCGACACAGAATGATCCACAGGTACACGTGGAAACGGATGTTGACGATGAAGGATAAGACAGTGGTGGAACGAAAGTCATTGATTGATTATGTATGTGTGGATGAACGAATGAAGAAATCTGTGATGGATGCTAGGGTGTATAGGGGTATTGGAGGGGGTCTGTCTGATCATTATGTAGTGGTAGCTAAGGTTAGGATACAAAAGAAGTGGGTGAGGAGAGCGGGAGGGAGGCGAGAGGAGGGTGGAATTGTGAGGAGGGTGGAGAGGTTGCAGGAGGAGGAAGTCAGGGAGGAGTACAGGAGAGCAGTGGAAAGACGACTAGGTGGGTTCGACCTGGAAGTTATGGAGGAAGTGGAGGAGATGAGCAAGGTGTTTAAGGATGAGATCTGTGCAGCATGTGAGGAGGTGTGTGGAGTGAGGAGAAGAGGGAGGGGAGTGAAAGGTACAGCATGGTGGACAGAAGAGGTAAGAATAGCTGTGGAAGAAAAGAAGAAAGCATATAGAGAGTGGTTGGGTAGTAGAGGGAATGAAGATTCCGAGAGACAGAAACGAGCGAGGTACGTGGAGAGTAAGAGGGTGGTGAAGGAAAGTAAGAGAAGAGTAGATGAGGAATTTGGAAGGAATCTGAGTGTAAAATGGAGGGAGAGTAAGAAACTGTTCTGGAAAGAAGTCAAGAAAGTTAGGGAAGGTAGCAAGGGAAACAGTAAGGGTGTGAAAGATAAGAATGGGAGAATGCTAGCCGAGAAGCAAGAGAGAGTCGAAAGATGGAGGGAGTACTTCAGTGAGTTGCTAAATGAAAGGAATGAAGAGCCAGCAAACATAGCTGGATATGGTATGGGAGGGAGAAGAAGAGAAGTAGTGGAGGAGGAGGTGGGGATCAGGAGGTCAGAAGTGTGGGAAGCCATGAAAAGAGTGAAGTTGGGGAAAGCACCAGGAACAGATGGAGTGTGTGGGGAAATGTTGAGGTATGGTGGTGAGATAGTGATAGAATGGGTATGGAAAATGTGCAAACTAGCATGGGAGAAGGGGAGTGCACCCGATGACTGGAAGACTGGCATAATAGTCCCCCTATATAAGGGCAAAGGGGAAAGAGGAGTGTGTGGTAACCACCGAGGAATATGTCTTCTAAGCGTAGTAGGGAAGGTATACAGTAGGGTAGTGATTGAGAGAGAGAGTGAGAACGGAGAAATGGATAGGCGACGAGCAGGGAGGTTTTAGGAAGGGAAGAGGATGTGTAGATCAGATTTTTACCCTGAATTGTGTTGTGGAGAAGTATCTGGAGAAGAAACAAAAGGTGTATGTTGCCTTTATGGACTTGGAGAAGGCCTATGACAGAGTGGATAGAGAAGGTTTGTGGAAAGTACTTAGAATATACGGAGTAGAGGGCAAGTTGCTGAAAGCAGTGAAGAGCATGTATGAGGGTGCAAAGGCGGCAGTACGTGTGGAGAGTGAGCAGAGCGAGTTCTTTGACCTGAATGTTGGTTTGAAACAGGGGTGTGTGATGTCCCCGTGGTTGTTTACTGTATATATGGATGGAGTTATGAAAGAAATACTATCAAGAGCAGTGGATGTTGGTGTATCGCTGAAAAGGGAGGGAATTGAGTGGAAGCTACCTATACTGCTGTTTGCGGATGATACAGTTCTGATGAGTGATAATGAATGGGAGTTGCAGGGTCTGGTAAATGAGTTTGGAACAGTGTGCGAAAAACGGAATTTGAAGGTAAATACGGGGAAGAGCAAGGTTATGGTCTTCGAAAGGGGTGAAGTCACAGAGTGTGAGGTGAAGCTGAACGGTCAGGCTATGGAGATCGTCAACTCTTTTAAGTATCTGGGCAGTGTGTTGAGTAAAGATGGGACTATGGATGAAGAGGTGCGGGAGAGGGTACAACAGGGGAAGAGGGTTGTAGGAACGCTAAAAGCAGTAACAAGAAATAGGGTGGTCAGTATGGAAGTGAAGAAGTCCTTGCATGACAGTGTGGTAATCCCGACACTGACTTACGGAAGCGAAGCATGGACGTTGGTTGAGAGACTCAGACCAAGAGTGAGAGCAGTGGAAATGAATTACTTAAGGAGTGCGTGCGGAGTTACATGGAGGGATAGACAGACTAATGAGGAAGTAAGAAGGAGGTGTGGTGTGGAGGTAGATGTGCTGGAAAGTGTGAAAAGGAACAACTTGAGATGGTTCAGCCATATGGAACGTATGGAAAGCGAGAGAATGACTAAGAGGGTGTACGAGAGCGAGGTGGAGGGACAGAGGGGGAGAGGTAGACCGAATATGAGGTGGAAGGATGGAGTGAGGAACTACATGAACGAAGGCGGTGCTGGTTGGGGGGAGGGGCGTCGACTGACTGGGGACAGAGGTGCATGGGGGTGGTTCGTTCGTGGCCACCCCTTCGGGGATCACGGCGTCAGGCAATAGATAGATAGATAGAATTAGGGCTGGTTTGATTTATTGATTGTCTTTGTAGGTATTGTAGCTACCCGACTGGGAAATACCTACAGCTTGCACTATATTATAAAATCAACTAGATTTGAGCTATATTCCTGTAATTTATATTCTTCCCTGTAAAAGAATAAAAGATAAGAATAGCAAAAATAGATAACGGTACACACACTAATATCGCACAGTATCATACTGTCACTGTATACGTCACTGTATTAATTACCACAGCCGAATGAAGGGTCGACCTTCCAATGGGGCTGTCTGATCTGCTACTGGCCTGGCTTGCCTCCTTGGGTGCCGGCTTTCTTACTAGAGTGGTGTTACACATTACATAGTTGCTAGCAATCATATTGGAGTTGCTGCAATACTCTGAGGAGACCGTGAGAACCCTTGCTTGCTCTGCAAGAATTGTACCAAGTCCTTTATAGGTGGGGGAGATGATCTATCTATAGGGAGATCATTCCCAACTAGAATGTACAGTAGTATACTTAAGTGAATAATTGTTATAAGGGTGTGTTATATATTTGATTATATGAGTTACCCTAGAGTGTACAGTCGCTCAAAATGCGCTGTTACAATTTCGAGTTGTGCAGCCTCGTTCATCCACCAAATTCTCGCACAAATGAGGACCCTGCTGTATATATATATATATATATATATATATATATATATATATATATATATATATATATATAGGGTAAGACGGGGTAATTTCGCCACGGCGCTAATAATTTGCATTCAAACGCCGATATCTCTGAAACCATTGCATGGATTCGGCTGCAGTTTGGCTTAGGTTGTAGAGCAGTTTTGGTTTAGGTTGTAGAGCAAGTTTGGCTTAGGTTGTATAGCTATTTTGGCTTAGATTATAGATCTAGTTTGGCATAGGTTTTGTTGCAGTTTCGTGGGGCCTGGAGCCGGGGCTAGCGGCGCGTCTGACAGTATGGTTGGGTGTTTGTGGGTGGTTTGTATGTGTGTTTGTTTGTATGTTTGCGTGTGACACAGTGTTGGCAGTAGCCGTCAGCTGCTGCCTGGTACTTTGCACTAGCAACCTACACGCCGCACCCACACGAGACACGTCCACACCCGCACTAAATACTTCCACACCCGTAGGCCTAATAAATAGGTCTACAACCGCACTAGACACGTCCACACCCGCACTAGACACAGTGGCGCCTAGGCCTACACGTGTGACACACCTGCATCTCTGCCCGTCCTGTTCAGTTGCGTGTGTGTGCGTGCAACGTTTTTTTATTGGCATGTTTAGTGTCAGTTTGGGTTTGTGAATGTTTTCATTGCTTTTACCTGCACGCTAGTGTTTTGTCTGGCCATTAATCATATAATGTTATCTAGTTTACTAGCTAGATGATGCGTAAAATAGGTCGCGGCGAAATTCCCCCGCCCAGCGGGGTAATTTCGCCGCGAGAGTAACTTTTTTCAACAAATCGGCAGCATGGCCAAAACATATATTTGTTTTTGGGGCATCTATAGCAGAAAGGCTGAATGTATAGATAAAAAATAAAAAAATTCCATTTGTGTTTTGTGGCAGTTTCTATTAGTCAAAATACGTGATTTTCGGCAAAATTACCCCGTCTTACCCTATATATATATATACAGTATATATATATATACAGTATTTATATAATTATTTATATAATTATATACTGTATATATATATATACAGTGCGATCCTTAATGCCTTACGAGTGGGCCCGTCAGTTTTTTTCCACTACCCGCCCAGCGTATTTTTTTTACCCTAAATGGCCTTGTTTCCGTGCTCTTTTTCATGCATAAACAAGAGCCAGAGCGTAATACAATTATGTATCCCTGAAAGGGCGTAAATTGAGCTTTCCAATGACACCAGAACCATCCTAATACGACCACGCGTTCTCTTGCAACGATCGTGCAACACGAGTGAAAAAAACCTAAAATACGGTAATTTCCTCACATAATTCCCTGTGTGGCGAGGTAGGGAGGGTGGATGTGTGTGGAGTAGATGTCAGTAGGCGCATGGGGTCCGTGCCGAGCGGTCATGAGGTAAGCTACGCTCCTCACGTCGCTCGTCTCTCTCACAGAGCCATTCTTGCTCAAAAATTGCACACAGACTTAAGTCAGGCCCCGCCACATAGTCCAGATTTTTAGATACGGACTTAAGTCGGGCCCCGATAGACAAGGGTTAAACAATTGCCCATAGGGATTTCCCATGTGTTTCATTATATGGTAGTACTGATGATGGTGATAGTAGTAGTGTTTATTTGGTAATATTTCTTATAAGGAAATGCATGGGAAATCCCTATGAGTAATTGTTTCAGGTTTGCTTTGTATATACTGTATATAACCTATATACTGTATAGTATATGTTTAAATACTCCCAGCCGGGATCGAACCTCCGACATTCAGAAAAAGTGTCCAGTATATATACTGTTCTGTAAATATATTATTTTCTATGTGTATGATAGAGACAAAAGGCAGGCTGCCTGTAATGAGTGTCTCTCCCAAAGCCTAAAGAGTGACAGAGATCCAAATTCGAGGTACATTTGGGTCATAATGCATGGACACACAAAGTTTAAAGCAGTGTAAGTCATAGGATGAAGGAAAGATTGATTGAGGGAAAGAGTTCCAGATTTTACTTGCGGAGTAGTAGAAAGACAGAAAATTTATTAATTCTTGTGTTGGAGAGCTGGACAGAATAATGGTGGGATTGTGTTGAAAGGCGGGTGCCACCCACTCACCGTAACGGAGGAGGTTGCACTGAGAGAGCTCTGAAGAACACTGTTGTACAGCTCGGTGCCGCATAGTGCGAGAAATTGGTGGATACAGTGCGTCGCACTATGTGAACAACGTATCCTATGGGCAAAAACGTAATTGGTCGATCGGTCCTCCATATAGCATACATATCTTTCCTTATATAGTTATTTATACTGACACAAACATACCAAGAACAAATGTTAATGATAAATACAGCATATCAATGGTAAATTAGACCTTTCCTTACCTTAAATTCTACACTTGATATGATCACAAACCCGAGAATGCGAGATAGCGTCACACAGTACGGGGTAAAAAATGTCTGACTGACCAGCTTCCCTCCATAACCAAGCTGCTCAAACACCAGTGATGCCACGAGTCAGGCGGGAAATTTATAGCACTGTACAAATTTTGGCCGCACTAATAGAAAACTCCCCGGATTTAACCCATATTGCCACCCGACTCGCACTAAAAGATCGTATTCGCATTGGTTGATAATTTTGTGTTTAATATTTTTATTGCTCGCACTAATCAAAATTCGCACTGTTTGAACTTGTTTTATACGGGACCGAGCTGTAATAGCGGTAGAAGAATGAAAGAGATCCAACATTGCAGCGTGTAGAAATAGATAGTAGGAAATTAGTAAAAGGTGCTTATGGCTCGACCCTTTCGAGAAGTGCGGTATGGGGGGAACCTCCCCACAGATGTGAACAATACTCGATACTTGGGCGCACGGTGTCCCTGTATAGAGCAAGAAGCTGTGCTGGGGGTAAATAACCCACAAACTACCCAACCTCTTTGAAGCTGCTTTAGCAAGAATGGTGCTATGGTCTTTCCAGGAAAGGTTAGACAAAAAAAGAAGAGATGCTAAGGATATCGAGTTAAGACGAGTGGTGGATTTGTGTATTGTTGAAGAATAAGGGATTGTCATGTGGAAGATTGTGACTGGTAGACAGATGGAGATACTAGGTTTTGGAAGCATTGAAAGTGACAAGATTTTCTCTGCCCCAATCAGAAAATATTGAAAGATCAGAGGATATGCGCACCATGGCCTCATCACAAGAGTTTTGGAGTGACTTTGAGGAGGGAAGTTGTGGAAGACTAGTTTAATAGTGTAAGGTAGAGTCATCAGCTTAGAGGTACAGTTGAGAAGATCATTAATTGAAATTAGAAATTGGACTGGTGATAAGACAGAACCCTGAGGAACACCAGAGTTGATAGGTTGAGGAAGTTAACAATGCCCATCCTCCCTTCCTCACGATTACAGAGTCCACCTGGCCAGGCTGAGATGTGGGAACCATCCAGCTCTTATGAGCTATCAGAAGAGACTGGATGTGTCCATCGTTGACACCTGCCCAGGATGCCAACACAGCAACCCATACTATTTAACACATCATAGAAGACTTCATTCTACACAATCTCTTACGCCAACAATATGTACACTCTTTGAGAGCCTTGTGGGAAAGCCCGATCGTGTCCATGGCCTTCCTTAGGGACTCTAGGCTGTTCGGCCAGGCAGCCTAGGGAACGACGACAACAACAACAACTGCAGCTATGGAATGGCCAGAAAGGAAATTAGCGATAAAGGCATAGATAGAGGGATAGAAGCCAAAAGATGGTAATTTGGAAATAAGTTAATTGTGCCAGACTCTTATCGAAAGCTTTTGATTTGTCTAACGATTAGAAAAAGTCTCACTGAAGTCCTGAAGGGAGGATGACCAAGAGTTAGTAGCAGAGGCAAATAGATCGCCAGAAGAGCGGGCGTTAACCCGGCAAGCGCGCCAATGGTCTGTGACGAACGTAGTTATATGTGAATTAATTACATTCAATTCTGACAGTATTCATTATATTTGCCATGTACTGTATAACATTATTTCTTATTCATATGCATTTATTTTACATATACAGTATGATGAATACAGTATATGAACCTTGAAGAGCGATAAAATAAGTGAGGAAAGCATTTGGGTGGTGGAAAACATAAATATTCACCTCCCGGTCGTATGCTCAGGCTGGAGGCCATGAGACATACATCCTCACTCTCCAAGCTATACCTCAACACTGACAGTCCCGGGCGAAGTCTCAGTGTTGGATATGGTCTTTTATGTGACTCGCTTGTGTTACAAAACTGCGGTAGAGAAATTCGCGCAATAAAATAACCGATGAATGATGAAAATAGGTGATAATTGAGGAGGAGGAAGCCATACTGGTATTCTAAAAGGTTATGGAAAGTCAGATGCTTAAGACATTTTTTTGAGTTAAGAATAGATTTGAAAACTTAAGATGTATATGTATGTATGTACAGTATGTATATGCTCAGGCCCAATCCCCACTTTTCCTATTTTTATTTTCTATTTTACTCTATTTTATTATTTTTTTGTTTTTATTTTCTTGGGGGTGGCCGACTCAAGACAGAGCAAGAACAGGGAAAACACAAAACACAAGACAGCAACGAACAAACACAGACAAAACACAAAATTCACACGCATCTAACTTAAGATACTGTATACAAAATGTGAGGGCAACTGGACGATAGTTGGAGGGTTGAGAGCGGTCACGCTTCTTTGGGACAGGTTGAATGAGAGCAAGTTTCCAACTAGAAAAAAAGGTGTTGGATGAAAGAGAGAGGGGGAAGAGTACATGATCAGGTATTGTAGGTTATTTCAGCTATTGTTTAATTGTTAAAATTACTTACAGAGTTGAATGTCGTGTGGACCATTGTAAGTACTAAGTGAGATACATAAATTTTTATTTTGCATTAGCGTTTTTTCCACATAGCGATTTTGATTAGTTCTTTTGCCTTTATATTGTCTTTGTCCTAGTTTTGGTTTGTTTATTTTGAAATTTTACAATTTAATTAATACTGTAATGTTGAAGCATTATAGTAGCGTTGATTATGATTAATGTTGTGATATACTTATTGAAGGGTGTACAGCAGCAGCCCCAAGGAGGTCACCATGGGGGGCACCACAACCAGCACCAACAACAGAGAGTCCTGCACAACCCTAACCTGAGTCAGGAACGCGACCACATTAAGGAACATCTTGAGGTGCCCATCGACACTGCCGGCATGTCAGAGCAGGAGCTTCAGTTCCACTACTTCAAGATGCACGACGCCGATAATAATAACAAACTCGATGGCCAGGAACTTATTAAATCACTGTTCCATTGGCATGACGAGTCTAACCACGATCCCACTAAGGGCGGGCATCAACCTCCGCCCGAGCCCAAGCTGTTCACGGATGACGAGCTGGTGAACATGATTGACCCCATCTTGGATCAGGATGACCAGAATCGAGACGGATTTATTGATTATCCAGAGTTTGTCCAGGCTCAACGCAATGCAGCAGCAAACCAGGCTGGCAAAAATGCAGCCTAGATTATAATTTTGTTTTTATTACAAGAAATATGAAAGTACCGGTACAGGTATTATTTAATTCTTTATAGCAATTTTGGAAAAGGGTCAGAAAATATAAAAGTTACTATAATTGTGCTTGTCTTTTGTCACGGTTATTCCAGTATCACACAACTCTAATTAAGAATATTAGTAGCCTAGCTTGATTTGAATTACCCATCAGCACAATGACAAATTAAATTTATTACATTATTTGTTTAGTTTATATTATATTTATTTGACAGACATTTATCTTTCCTTGCTAGGCATCGATTAGGTTTTGAGGGAACTCCTAATGGCTTCTATATATATTTAATTTAATTACTAAATGTTATGCAGGTATATACTGGTATCTGATTATAATGTTCACAGAACTGAATAACAACACTGGAGCTTAGGTTAGAATGGACTGAAAGTTTTTTTTTTCTTTCTAATGTTTAGTACAATATAATCTCAATGTCAACTCTGGCTGTGTTCCATTATAGAGTTTAATAATACCCTAAACCATAATGTACTGTGTGTAGGAGCTAGTGAATTGGCTCTATAAGAAAGTGATTTTGGTTTTTAGAAAACTGATAAATGTATTTGTATTTGTTTTTTGTATTTCTGAAATTCTTTAGTGTACCCAGTAATCAGTACAAAGTAGATAAAAAGTTGTTGACAAATATATATATGTTATTATTTATTTTACTATCACGATGCATCATACTTTTGAAAATACTCTGGTTTAATAAAATGCCATAGTACTGTACTTAGATAATACATGTCATTTATTACTGAAGAACTACAGAAGAATTGGATGTAATTTAAAGAGATTTCCTGGATTTTTGTATATATAGCCTATTTCAGCAATTGAGTGCATTAATATGTACAGTAGTTCAGGTATTGTTTACCATAATAACTGTATATTGTATGTACATCAGAATTTTTAACCCATTCATTCAGGTACACCAATTTGATTTTGCCTTGATGATAAACTGATTTTATTCAGTTTAGGAAGGATCTCTAGCCATCCAAAAGGTAAAGACTAGCACAATTAAGCCTCTGACTATGACACATTCTTCCCAAATTTAATATAATAATTGGAAGGTGGTTATCGGACTAAAAACGGGTTAAAATCTATATCTAAAAGTTTTGGATATCAAATCGAGCTTGAATTCTGTTTAAAGTTAGTACTTGGTCACAAATCAATCCACAATATTGTTTGCACTGTACAGAATAACCAAACCATGTGCAGTGTGTGGAAAGGGAGTGGGCGTTAACTCAATTCAATGTAGCATCTGTCGATGTTGGGTACACCATGGGAGTAAGCGCTGTAGTAGAATAAAGGGGCCCCTGCCGAAGGATAAGTCAGAAATAGAGAAATTTGAGTGCGTAGTGTGCAAAGGCGAGCTTGTGTTAAGTGATGATCCTGTGGCTGTGAATTTTGGAAATGAGTCTTTGGAGCTGGTGAACAAGTTTTGTTACCTAGGAGATACCATCTCTGCCGGTGGTGGGGCCGAGGCTGCCACTGTTGCTAGAATTAGGTGTGGCTGGGGGAAGTTCAGAGAATTGATGCCAATCCTGACCATGAAAAGAATGCCTCTCCCCCTGAAGGGAAAGGTGTATGCCTCATGTGTTAGAAGTGCAATGACGTATGCCTCAGAAACATGGGCCGTTAAAGTAGAGGATGTCAACAGAATGGAGCGTAATGAGATGAGAATGGTGAGATGGATGTGTGGGGCCAGGCTACAGGATAGAATAACAAATGTTGAGCTGAGGAGACGTTTAGGTATAAAGAGTATTAGCGAGGTGATGCGTACAAGTAGACTGGGATGGTATGGACATGTGGAGAGAATGGATGAACAAAATTGGGTGACAAAATGCAGGTCTGTGATTGTGGAGGGAGCTGCACCAAGGGGTGGACCGAGGAAGACCTGGGATCGGACTATACGCGCCGATCTCAAATCCAAGAACTTGACAAGTGAAGCAGCCCTTAACAGGGTTGCCTGGAACGCCGCCATTAGGACAAGAGACTGAAACTGCACTTATGTGTGGAACACTCAGTCTTAAAATGTTATGTATGTATGTATGTATAACATTTTGGCACTTAAATTTCCTTTATGGTTACAAAGTATAGATGAATTGATAGCTGTTCAGTTAGATCATATTTTGTTTTGTTCGGCTTCTAATACTATACTGTATTAATTTTTGTTTTCAATAGTTTGTAGATTATTAACAGGTAATGGGGGAGGGCTAGGTATTTATTACATAGGGTCTGGATGTTAATGTTAGTATATAATTGCCTTTACAAATAAATAAGAATAATATCTGCCTCTTTAGTAACCATATTTCTTACGTCAATATAATTTCTTGTGTAAAGAGTTTTTTTTACTATATTGATATTCCAGTATTTCCAAAATACAATATATACAACTATTACTAGAAAAATAGCTACATACTAGCATTAGGAAATCTGAAGTAGTTTATAAGTCTTAGCTCCTTCAGAATTCATGCTTAAATTTTCTATATACAGTAGTTTGAAGGCTTTGCCACATCCTTCAGTTTACCCTTCTATTTTCCCCTGTTCCAAGTCCTCTACCTCTTCCCTCGTTCTTTGCTCGCGATTTTTGGGTTACCTCTCCGTTCAGTCGAACTCTACTCTTGTTTATACGGTGCTCGATAATATCTACTGGCGTCGGGTATGCCATCGCGTATCCTTCCTGTTTATATCAATATTCTCTTCCTCTTGTAGCCGGTATTCTAACTGCAGAACTTTATGCTATCTTCTTTCCTTGACGTTTCATGTTCTTTTTCCTTCACGCTCTTCTCCAATTCCTACAGTGCCCTCTTTCTCTTACAGTCCTCACCTGCTGCTCATCCTCTGGTTCTAGCCATCTAGAAATAACTTTTCTGCCTTTTTGTCTGAAAGAAGTCCGTGCAGTTTTGCTGGGTGCTCAGTCCATGTTGGTGTCAGCGGTAATAAGCGGGTTGATGGCCTTGTTTCGTGCTGTTATTGAGCTGGGTTCCCTGTCCTCCCTCTCTCTCTTCCGTCCTCTGATTTTTCCCTGCTTTATTTTTGTTCCTTTTGTCGAGATGGCAGACTATGTGGTCTGCTATTTCTGCTAATAAGTTTTGTACAGTACTGTTGAATCTACTGTTTCAGTTTGGCCTAACCCCTTTCACCGTTGTAGGCGTTGGGAAACCAAGTTGGCCTGTTTTCGAATCGGCCATACCAGGCTTACCCATTTCTATTTGATGTGTACTTCTCCGCCTCTTTGTTCCCGCTGTCATGTTAGCCTCTCAGTTTCCCATATTTTCTTGGACTCTCCCCTGTATTCTGTGGCCTGTTCCCATTTCTTTCCTTGTCTATCTTTTCTCCATCGTCCTCCCCATCTTGCCGACATTCTTTCGGAATGTCTGTTGACTGCATAATGTCCTTTCTTCACCATATTAGGTTACTTAATGATATTTAATTTCTTTATTTTCTGATCTGCTTTATTCTATAATTTAGATTCCGAAAGAATATCAGCATGACGGGGATGACGACATGAGCTTAATAAAATTATCTACCGAGAACCAAAATAAACAAAAATATATGGCCTCCTATCCTGAATTGGTTAATAGAAATAAATTGGAAACGGGAAGCATTTTATTTCTGAATGCTTAATGTGCATGTATGTGATAAGTAGCAACATTATAGGAATAGCAACTAGAGTGCTGCTTATGATAAATTAAATGAGCCTGAGTTTGGCTTGACAAACTTAAATGGAGTCTGCTTGCCTAATTTTAGAAGGTAACAAAAAAGCTTTGCTGAAATTTCAAACTACTGTACAGCACACCTATATTGTATATTATTATTACAACTGGTTTAGCCTGATTAGTTCCAGTTAAGACTAAGTAGTTGCAGCAACCATACAGTATTTGACTGGTGAAATATACCAGAGTACTGTATATATTATATTCATATTAAGGAAGACCTCTTGGATAATAAAGGTGTGGTCTGTTAACAGTATTTCCTTTGGTAGCTAATACAATCTGTTCCTTTTCTGGAGGCTCTACATTACTTTTTCCATAGCTACAGTATTAATACTTCTAAGTTATCATCTTGCAGATAATTATTGGTTTTATTTTCCTCGAAACGAACCTGGCACTCCCATGGACTCGAACCTAGGATACTCACACCAAAATTCCGCGCACTTATGTATTACGCTATCAAGTTAAAGAAATATGCACGAGCTTACAATTTATTATGGAGTTTCGAATCCTGGATATTAATCTAAGCATGTACATATATTCCAACTGCGCTCTGGTAGCCTAATGTATAGTTCAGGGATTCCCAAACTCTTCAGGTCATCGACTCCTTAATGAAGTTCATCGACCCCCTTACATTTAAAAATAAGAATAATATAACATGTTATGAAATAAGAACCATATTATGATAAAATAAATGTGGAATTATAATAGTACCTCAAGATTAGTAGTAGTGGTAGTAGTAATATGATTAAAAGGGAATAAGCAGTAATAAACAAATTATAGTTATCAGACTTATTAAAACATACCCCTTAAGCCCCATCTACACGATCGAGCAGTGTCCGGCGGGCTGTGCCCCTTCACCGGGCAAAGTCTGTTAAACACGCTTGCGGTGTTGTCCACACGGCAGCCGGGTAGTGATTGGCCAGTCAAAGTCTGCCAGTGGTCAGAGTAGGAGCTCGGCAGGGCTGGGTCAGTGGGTCCGGTATGATCACCATGGTCCCCACCAACAATAATCACAGGACAGTTAGGCTATATAACCTATATATCCAAGCAGATGCCAATAGGAGGGAGTGTATATCGGCAGAAGCTCGACTGGAGGCAACACCTCATGTTTGTTTCAAATGGATGCAGCTACACTTATTTGCAGTATACTAAAAAGATTATCCAAGCATAGTTTGTCTCGCATTATTCCTGAAACTTGTCGAGCAATATAAGAAGTACTCAATCAAGAGTGCTTGCAGGTGTGATTTATAGTGAGACGATCCAACCTAAGTTTACATAAAATTAAATAAATAATGCAATTGCGGATGGTATATTTGAAATTGTCTCGTCGTTGCAATTCCAACGGTATATACATATTTTAATTTTGACCAATTTTTAGGCTCAATAGGTCTATTTTAAAGTTAAAAAACTCCGTAGACAAGTTATCTATTTATGGATTTTGTTCAAATTTATACCACAAGTACACTGACACGCTGAATCGAATGGCGCAAACATAATTGAAGTCTGACTATTAGTTTAGGATTTCTATTTTGACTTGGCCTTCCTGGAGGGAACAGGGGACCGTTTTTGGACTTTAATAGTCCTCTGTAACCCAAACTATAAGTCCTACAGACTTCTACCTGGTGCCATTCGATTTTTTTCGATGAGTAGCTTCTATACATGGTCGTAGATTGCAATTTCGAGCAGCCATTTGCTCAGAATCAAAAATATTTTTTGCCAAAATCCCTGCGTTTAATTAAAGCCCAGGCACATTTTTGCACTTGGCGGGCGACTTTCGAATTTCGAGTTTTCATGGGTATATATGGATTCGTCTCGTCATTAGGATTCCAACGGCATATGCATTTTCTAATTTTGACAAATTTTTAGGCCCAATAGGCCTATTTTAAAGTTTAAAAACTCCATAGACGAGTTCTCTATGTATGGATTCTGTTCAAATTTTAACCATAAGTTCACTTTGACACGCTGAATCGAATGGCATAAACAGAATTGAGATCTGACCATTAGTTTAGGATTTCGAATATGACTTGGCCTCCCAGAACGGCCCAGATGACCAGTTTTTGGACTTTAAAAGTCCTCTTTAGCCCAAACTATAAGTCCTAGGGAATTCTACTTGGTGTCATTCGATTTTTCTCGCCGAGCTGCTTCTATACATGGTCGTAGATTGCATTTCCGACCAGCCATTCGCCCAGAATCGAAAATATTTTTTTCCAAAAAGCCCAGGAACATTTTTGCACTTGGCGGGCGACTTTCGAGTTTTCATGGGTATATATGGATTCGTCTCATTACAATTCTAACGGTATATGATTATAAATTTTGACCAATTTTTAGGCCCAATAGGCCTATTTTAAAGTTTAAAAACTCCATAGACGAGTTATCCATGTATGGATTTTGTTCAAATTTTAACCATAAGTTCACTTTGACACGCTGAATCGAATGGCGCAAACATAATTGAAATCGGACAATTAGTTTAGGATTTCGTATATGACTTGGCCTCCCAGAAGGGCCTAAATGACCAGTTTTTGGACTTTTAAAAGTCCTCTGCAGCCCAAACTATAAGTCCTAGGGCTTTTCCGCCTTTCCGTCCGCAAAAAGCTTGTACATTTTTGCTGGGTTCCCAGTCACGTTGGCGTTTGCGGTAATGAGCGGGTTGATTGCCTTGCTCGTTCTGCTGCCGTGCGGGGTACCCGCTCCTCACTTGCTGTCCCGGCCTCTGATTTCTTCCCTGCCTTGTCCAGGTTTCTTTGGTCGAGGTGGCAGACTCAGTGGTCCACTATCTCCGTTAATAAACTTTGTTCTGTCAAACCGTCCGTTTCTGGGTGGTCTGATGCCTCCCACCGTAATCGCCGATGGGAGACGGCTTTGGCCCGTCTCCGCATTGGCCACACCAGACTTACCCATTCGTCTTTAATGTCCCGTTCTCCTCCGACTCTTTGCTCGCGCTGTACCGTTCAGCTTTCTGTCTCCCATCTTTTCCTTGATTGCCCCTTATTTTCCGTTGCCCGCACGCGTTTCTTCCCTTTTCTGGCTTTCCTCCGCCGGCCGCCATGTCTTTCAGATTTTCTTTCTGAATCTCCCTCGTTTTCTATCTCCCGTATTATGTCCTTCCTTCATCATGTTCGAGTTCTCGATGATATTTAGTTAACTTCCTTCCCGTCTTTAAATATTTCGTGCCATATGGCCTTTGTCGCCTGGTGTGTTGCCTTCATTAATGTAAAATGTATAAGTCCTAGGGAATTCTACTTGGTGCCATTCAATTTTTCTCGCCGAGCTGCTTCTATAGATGGTCTTATATTTCATTTTCGCCCAGCTATTCGCCCAGAATCGAAAATATTTTTGTCCAAAATCCCTGCGTTAAAGTATGGATTTTGTTCAAATTTTAACCATAAGTTAACTTTGACACATGGGCGTCATCTGCAGGGGGGACATATCCCCCCCACTTTTCATTCAGGGGGGGGGGGGGGGTGGAAACAACATATCGATTGTCCCCCCCCCCCACTTTTTTCACCCAAGTTTTATATACTAGAAACTAGATAGAAGTCACTGAAATGTTTAATAAGATAGAATATTATATATACTAAACACATACAAATATAATATGTTCAGTTCAGTTCAGTTGGAATTCGGGAAGTTTAGCCTTAACGTCGGCACTTCCCTAAGAGGTTTTGTTATTTGTCTTTGTGACTGACGTGCTCATTTGTCTAAAAATAAATATATCTCATTTTTCATCCCTTTTTCTGAAATCTTCTTTCTTCAGTCTTGTTTCTTCTCTCTTCTTCCTTCATTCTTATGATGTTATTGATGTAGTAATTGGTTAGGCTCGTTGTCAGCTAAATTTCTTACGTAAATATTGTGTGACGTATCCCACTGTTTAGTGTTTACATGAAGACGGAAGTTCTGTAGTCTGTAGGTCGTCAAAAGCCAACATTAGCGGCCTTTTAAAGCTTTGGCCGCCTTTGAGGCTTTGAGGATGGTATTCTGGTTTCCTGGATGATGCTCTAAGGTAATGCCTTCACTATTAGACATTGTTCTTCTACAACAATATTTGAAACTAGCAAGACGTGCACGGTAGACTGGAATGGTACGGTCCGACGGTTTAGTTTGGTAACTTTGGTAGCTACACATTATAGTTTATGGTCATTATTGTCAGGACATATTAGTAAATTCGTCCACTACAGGACAAAGGCTTCTTTCTATCTTCACCATTAATATCCTTCATGAGTTAATTTGCTCCATTATATGATGATTAAACCCATGTACAATTAAAAATCTCGTCTTTCAATCAGTTGTAGGCTACAGTTTTCTCAATCTTACTAGGCAGTCTAGGCTAAGCCTAGACTGCATAGTAAGATTGGGTTATATGGTAAACTATCTACGCTGCCTTAAACATTTAACCTTAATTACTGTTGTTTCAATTCTAGATATGAAATTATCGACATAACGTATTGTAGCTAAGCCTATTTGTAGGCTATAATTTTGTTATTATCTGCTTGATCTTTCTGTATCTCCTGACTCCTGCAACATTTCCTTGATCAGTTGATCTATCATCTATGTAGTGTAAATTACATTTTCTGCCTGGCCTGGTGCTAATTATATATACCGGTATACAGTATTATATGTACCGTATAACAGGGTGTCAAACGACGCTGTTTTTTTTTTAGTGATAACGCAAATTAACTTTTTGTATAATGATAACAGAAAGTCCCCCAACCCTTTTTTTTTTAAGAAACAAAAAAAGGTAAATTGACATAATTTTGGTCTCCATATTTTCCATCTTGATTGCTTTTAGATTGCAGGAAATGCTGTTTTAGACACCTAAATTCTCAAACAAATCATGGGGGGGCATGCCCCCGGACCCCCTAGAGCTCGCGCCTTCGCCGCTCCGTCGCGCTATAATGATAACAAAATAATAAAACCATAATGATAACACAATTCATATTTTGTGGATTGACACCCTGCCGTATAACATTAACCTAACCAAAAGACCTAACCCTAGGTTAGTTTATGGTAGGTTAATAATATTTGTTAAAAGTTTATAATGTACTATCATTGCCATATAATAATTATTTTATTTGTATCCTTATAATGTTAAATACTGATCGTAGTGTTTGCTGATTTAAGTAGTATAGGCTAATGAGAATTTGAGGATGTCAGAGTAGACTTGAAATCTATCTGTGAACTAGGCCTATAGGTGTTTAAACTTGCACTGGTTAATATTGATAAATAACACATATCTTTTCCCCTTAATATAAATCATTTATTCATAATTATGTGGGCTTAAAATGCACCAAATATTGTTAAGTTTTCTCAAATGTTCTCAGGGGGGCTTACAGTGCCCCCCCGAACCCCCCAGCTGATCGCTCGCTTCGCTCGCCTGTTTTTCCTATATCTATCTCTGAATGCCCCCCCCCACTTTTAGAGAGCAGATGACGCCCCTGCTTTGACACGCTGAATCGAATGGCGCAAACAGAATTGAAATCGGACAATTAGTTTAGGATTTCGTATAGGCCTATGACTGCCTCCCAGAAGGGCCTAAATGACCAGTTTTTGGACTTTAAAAGTCCTCTGTAGCCCAAAACTATAAGTCCTAGGGAATTCTACTTGGTGCCATTCGGTTTGTCTCGCCGAGCTGCTTCTATACATGGTCTTATATTTCATTTTCGCCCAGCCATTCGCCCAGAATCGAAAATATTTTGGTCCAAAATCCCTGCGTTTTAGCACAGGAAATTTTTTGCACTTGGCGGGCGACTTTCGAATTTCGAGTTTTCATGGGTATATATGGATTCGTCTCATTACAATTCCAACGGTATATATATGATTTTTTAAATTTTGACAAATTTTTAGGCCCAAAATGCCTATTTTAAAGTTTAAAAACTCCATAGCCGAGTTATTTATGTATGGATTTGGTTCAAATTTTAACCATAAGTTCACTTTGACACGCTGAATCGAATGGCGCAAACATAATTGAAATCGGACAATTAGTTTAGGATTTCGTATATGACTTGGCCTCCCAGAAGGGCCTAAATGACCTATATAATTAAAGCCCTTTCCTGTGTCTTCCTTCCACCCAATCTACCCCCTTGATATAATGGAGCAGCCACATAAGTTATATGTTCAAATAGTATAGTTAGCCATACAATATTTAAGACGGGAACGTTTTCTTTCAACAATCTTTACAGAAAACGATAGTATGAATGGGTAACTGATATTTTATTAGAACGAGGTACAGTATCAGTACTTTCCGTAGTTATCTATTTAAGGATATTGTTCAAATTTATACCACAACTACACTTTGACACGCTGAATCGAATGGCGGAAACAGAATTGAAATCTGACAATTAGTTTAGGATTTCGTATTTGACTTGGCCTTCCAGAAGGGCCCAAATTACCAGTTTTTGGACTTTAGAAGTCCTCTGTAGCCCAAACTATACGTCGTAGGAATTTTTCCTGGTGCCATTCGATTTCTCTCGACCGACAGCTTCCATCCATGGTCGTAGATTTCATTTTCGACCAGCCATTCTCCCATAATCGAAAATATTTGTTCAAAAATGCCCTAGTTTTATTTAGCTCATGACATTTTTTGCACTTGGCGGGTGATTTTCGAGTTTTTAAGGGTATATCTGGATTCGTCATGTCGTTGCAATTCCAACGGTATATGGATTTTTTAATTTTGATTTTTTTTTTAGGCCCAATAAGGTAGGCCTATTTTAAAGTTTAAAAACCCATAAAAGAGTTATCTATATATGGATATTGTTCAAACTTATACCACAAGTACATTTTGACACGTTGAATCGAATGGCGCAAACAGAATTAAATTCGGACAATTAGTTTAAGATTTCGTATTTGACTTGGCCAGAAGGGCCCAAATGGCCAGTTTTTGGACTTTAGAAGTCCTCTGTAGCCCAAAGTATAAGTCCTACGGAATTCTACTTGGTGCCATTCGATTTTTCTCGACGAGCAGCTTCTATAAATGGTCGTAGATTGCATTTTCGACCAGCCATTCGCCCAGAATAGATTTTTTTTTTTTCCCAAAATCCCTGCGTTTAATTTAAATTAAAACCCAGGCAAATTTTTGCACTTGGCGGGCGACTTTCGAATTTCGAGTTTTCATGGGTATATATGGATTCGTCTCGTCATTAGGATTGCAATGGTATATGCATTTTTAAATTTTGACAAATTTTTAGGCCCAATAGGCCTATTTTATAGTTTAACCCTTATTTAGCGGCGAGCAACATAAGTCGAGTTAAATAAAGCTGGACTATGTGGCGGCGCTCGACATAGGTCGAGTGGCAATTTCAGCACGTAATGTGGCTGAGAGAGAGAGACAAGTGGTGGCAGGAGACTAGCGAGCGTATGACTGCTCCAGACCACCGCGGCGAACCTACTGACACAAATCTCAGCTCCCTCCTCCCTCTCTCACTCGCTACATACTCAATTATGTACTGAAAGTACCGAATTACCTGCTTTTTGCACTCGCGTTGCACGGTTATTGCAAGAAAACTATCCATCATACAAGGATCGTTATGGTGTCATTCGAAAGCTCTGTTTATGCCCTTTCAGGGATAGGTACTTGTTTTACGTTCTGGGTCTTATTTAGGCATGAAAATGATCACGTAAACAGCCCTATTTTGGCTAAAAACACCCCGCTGTGCGGTACACATAAATAAACCGCATAGGCCGCTCGTAAGGTGTTAAAAAACACTGTCCCCTACATGATGGCTGTCTAAGTCAGAGAAGAAGCTGTTGGAGTGGCTTTGTTGAGTGTGTTATTAGTTAGAGAAGGGTATATAATTAAAGCTCTTTCCTGTGTCTTCCTTCTACTCAATCTACCCACTTGTTATAATGGAGAATTATTATTATTATTAAAATAGGGATTCGCACCAAGCCTAAAAAGACTATGTGGCACCAAAAGAAACTTTGTGGAAAAAAAAAAACATCGGAGGGGTTGTGGGGCTGGGCGCAATACGGAGTAGAGGAGAAGACTAGGAAACACTAATTAAAGAAGCTGAAGGAGACGGGTATGGAGGAGAAACTGCATAAGATGTGGGAGGGAGAAAGTGGGGGACTCTCCAAGCATATCGGCTAAGACAAGGGGGCGATTAAGGGAGGATATGAAGGGGAATGCCCGCCGTCGGGCATTGGAGAAACGCGGACAGTCGACCAGGAGATGCTGGACAGACACTGGAATATGGCAGCAAGGACAGAGCGTGGGGACATCACAGGACATCAAATGACCATGCGTGAGCCTGGTGTGGCCGAGCCGAAGACGGGCGAGAGCGGTCTCCCATCGACGATTGCGATGAGAGGAAGACTTCCAAGGTAGGACGGAAGGTTTGACAGAACGCAGTTTGACATCAGACACCCTCATGGAGGTCCATTCGTCCTGCCAGCGCTGACGTAGTAATTGAGTAACACGCGGGAAGTAATCAGATGCAGGAATACGTCGTGGCACGAGTCGGTGAGAGGTAATAGCAGAGCGGGCGAAAAAATCAACCCGCTCATTGCCAGGCACTCCAACATGACTCGGGACCCAACAGAAAGACAGGGACTTCAATTTAGTCGCGATGCGGAACAACCATTCTTGAATCTCCAGCACTAAGGGGTTAACAGCGGGAAGAGACTGAATACTCTGAAGAGCACTAAGGGAGTCACTAAAAATTACAAAGGTATTCAGGTGTGAACAAAAAATAGTACGTAGGGCAAATAAAATAGCAAATAACTCTGCCGTAAAGACACTAGCACATGATTGGATGTGACATTGGAAGGTCCGGTCCGGGAACACAACCGCAAACCCTGTACCGGCGGAGGTCTTTGAACCATCAGTGTACACTGGAATGGCTGAAGAGTGGTGTAGCATATGTTCCGCAAACTGAGCATAAAGCAACTGTGGGGTTGAAGAGGCCTTAGAGGGGGGGAGGGCAGCTGTACAAACGGTAGGGCGAGGGAGTAGCCATGGGGGGGAACTCTGACTGTCGGAGGGGTAGCACCGATGGAATGGGAAAAGAGAAAGAGGCTAGTAAAGCAGAGACCCGACCGGGGAACGAAGTAGCAGACACTGATGGGGCTAAGCCGGAAGCCGTGGGAGGAAAACCAGCCGAACTGTGTTGCAGAAGGCGAAGATGACATCGAAGGGTCAGTTTATCCCGCCTGGATGATAGCGGTGGGACACCTGATTCAGCATAAAGGCTAATAACTGGAGTAGAGCAAAAAGCCCCTAGCGACAAGCGCAGACCGTGATGGTGAAGGGAGTCTAGGCGCTTAAGGTTTGTACGTGCAGCGGAGGCATATACCTGGCAGCCATAATCGATCTTGGAGAGAATAAGCGTTATATGGAGGCGCAGAAGAGTCGTCCGGTCCGCACCCCAAGACAAGTGGCTAAGGGTTTGTAAGAGTTGAAGCCGTCGGGTGGTGGAGGTCAGTAACGAAGTAATGTGCGGGTACCATGTCAACCGAGTATCGAAAATGAGACCTAAGAAAGGAGCTGAGGACCTGTAAGGCAGAGGGCGGTTATACAACGTAAGAACAGGATGCGGGACTGTATGGCGTTTTGTGAAGATGACGGCACAAGATTTCGAGGGCGAAAACCGAAAACCATGGGCCGTATCCCACTGCGCAGCTGCATCAATGGCCTTCTGCATGAGATTTTGTAGGGCAGCGATATCCAAACCCACAGCGTAAATAGCGAAGTCGTCCACATACAAAGAAGCACGGACACCAAGAGGGAGAGAAGAAATAATACCATTAATAGCTAGGATAAAAAGGATGGTACTAAGAACACAACCCTGTGGGACACCGTCGTGTTGGGGGTATGTTCGTGAGAAAGTATTCTGAAGCTTGACTCGGAAAGTACGATCACGGAGAAAGTTCTTCAAGAATACCGCCATGTTGCCAGACACACCGGAACGTAAAAGGGTATGAAGGATGTTGTATTTCCAGGCAGTATCATACGCTTTTTCAAGATCGAAGAATACAGCTAAAACCGACTTTGTGTCCGAAAAGGCGCCGCGGATAGAAGTCGCCAATCTCAATAATGGGTCCAAAGTACTACGGCCCTTGCAAAAGCCATATTGAAAAGGGGACAGGATGCCTCTTGATTCCAGGAGCCACATTAAGCGGGAGTGAACCATGCGTTCTAATAATTTGCCTACACAACTGACCAGGGCAATGGGACGGTAATCTGCTGGTGGATGGCCCGACTTACCCGGCTTAAGGAATGGGAGAAGGATGGTATGTCTCCACTCAGCCGGAAAAAAGCCTGTGGACCACAGACGGTTGTAGATGGATAAGAGAAAGCCAAGCGCAGGTGGAGATAAGTGCTTCAGCATCAAGTAATGGACACCGTCAGGGCCTTCACATGTATCCTTACAGGCCCCCAGGCTAGACTCAAGCTCAGCCCGGGAGAAGGGGGCATTGAAAAACTGATCAGATGATAAGGCGAAGTCAAGTCGCTTAAGTTCAGAACGGCGTTTATGCATCTGGAAGGAGGGCGGGAGATGGGAGCCAGTGTTAACATCACTGAAATGTTGTCCCAACATATTGGCCACCAGAGACGGATCGCCCACAATGCCAGTGTTAGTATGGAGGACTGGGGCCGGCGTAGGCGCATGTTTCCCTGCAATCTTCCTGACGCGAGCCCAGACTTGCGATACAGGTGTATCTGCGTTGATAGTAGAGGCATACGACATCCAGCTAGATTTTTTTGCAGAGCGGATTGTACGACGGAAGACGGCATTAGCCTGTTTGAAAAGAGTATACGCATCCCGCTCATATGGGGAGCCTTTTTTCTGACGGAAACTCTTCCACTTGGCTCTTTTATTGCGTAAAGCCGAAGTGCACTGAGCAGTCCACCACGGTACACATTTAGAAGACATACTCCGAGTGGTGCGTGGAATACAAGTATAGGCAGCATGGAGCACAAACATCAGGAAACTGGTAAGCATGGCATCAGGGTCCGGGAAAGCAGGGGTCGGATTAGGCGGAACGGCGAGATCAGCGAAAGACGTCCAGTCGGCACGATCGAAACACCAACGGGGAGGGCGCGGCACTGGGGAGTAAGACGTAGGGGAGAGGACAATCGGGAAGTGGTCAGTCGCACAGTAATCATTAAAGACCTTCCAAGTAAAATCCAAGGATAGTGTAGGGGAACACAGAGACAAGTCAAGACATGAGAAGGTACGGGTGCCGCTATCAAAATGCGTAGAGGAACCAGTGTTTAAAAGAAATAAATCGTGTGTACGAATCAGAGCCTCAAGGGAACGACCTCGTGTATTAACGGTAGTCACCCCACAGGGAATGCCTGCAATTAAAATCCCCTAAAAGGAGGAAAGGTGGAGGTAATAGAGAAAGGATCCTGTTTAATTCTGGAACATCGATCAGGATCGAGGGGGAAAGGTATATGGAAACTACTGTAAGCCAGCGTGAAAGGAACACTCTGGCAAGCGTGCATTTAAGAGAGGTACGGATAGTTAACGGAGACACTGGGACATCATGATGTACGAGGAGGCAAGTAGCATACTGGGATTGAGGAGAACTTATATAAGAGTAAAATGGTATTGGGGAGGGGGCATTAGATAAACGCGATTCTTGTAAACTAATAACAAGTGGGCTAAACCTAGAGATAAGGTAACAAAGATCAACACGATGTGCTGCAAAACTACGAATGTTCCATTGTAAAATGGACATTAAAAAGAAAAAAAATATTAAAAAGAAGACGCGTACAAGAGGGAAGAAAAGACGTACACTATATACAACATATGTACAAAATACAGTTAACACCGTGGGTGGAAAATATAGCCAAGAGAGGCTAACGATGGGAAATAATAGCAGGAATTGGAGAAGACGTTGAAGGGGAAGACTGGAAACCGGGGGGCATAGGGAGGTCTAACAGAGAAAGAGGAGAGGAAGGAGGAGGGCCGGAAGAGGTAGGAAGGACGGATGGCGGGTGGGAAGAGAAGGAGGGGGTAAAGGCAGGAGAAGGAAGAGGGGGAGGGTCAGGAGGAGGAAGAGGAGGGCCCGGAGGAAGGCCAGAAGGGGAGTGGAGGAAGAGGACGAGGAAGGCGGGAGAGAAGAGGGGGTAGGATGAACTTCGGCATGAACAGTTGAAGGTGGTGGGTGGGATGAGCGGATAAATTCATCAATCTTAGGCAGAGTTTCGTAGGAGAAATCTAGGGACGCAGTGACGGGAGGAGGAGGAGACTGGACGGAGAGAGGAGAAAGGGAAACAGAAGGAGAAGTAGGCGACTTCTTCTTCTTCTCGCAGGGACTTGAGCTCCGCACATCACGGAGACCACCCTTACGTTTAAAAGAGGAAGCGGGCGAGGAAGAACGGAGCACAGGAGCCCGTTTGGTAGAGGAGAAGGGAAGTGTAGAGCGAGTAGGAGATTTGGGGCGACTAGAAGAGGACGGAGAACGGGGGGGGAGGCTTGGAACGGTGAGAGCGTTGAGGGAGACTAGAAGAGGAGGAACAAGGAAGAGAGCAAGATGAAGGGGCAGAAGGAGGAGAAGGACTGAGAACAGAGAAAGTGTTAGACAAAGGGACAGAAAAGGAAGAGACGGAAGGACGAACGGAGGAGGCAGAAGAGGAGGAAGGAGAAAATCCGGGAGAAGCACCGGTAGAAGGAAGGGAGGCAGATGACTAAACTGGTGCGACCGGGGGGACGGAGGGAGCGGAGGCGGTGGAAGGAACCGAGGAACCAGAAAAAGGGGGGGGGCGTGGTAGAGGGAGGCGAAGAAGAGTAGGGAGGAGACAGTCTTGGAAAATGACTGAGGGGTGAAGCCCAAGCGACGAGCCTCTTGGCGGGCTGCGGTGAGCGTAAGGCCGTGTCTCGCTTTGAGGACAGCAACCTCCGACTCGAACAGATGAACGGGGCAAATCTTAGAGTCGGCCGAATGAGACCCGCGGCAATTAAGGCAGAACTGGGACGTTGACTGACATTCGCCAACGGCATGTCCGGACTGCGCACAGCGCGGGCAGAGTGGAAGAGGTCATCACCGGCTAGAGGCGCAGAAGCAGGGATGGAGAAAAACTTAGTAAAGGAAGGAGGTGCAAAGAGAGAGGACATAGGGAGGAGCGAGGACGAGAAGAGGACGAAACTGGAGAAGAGGAAAGGGAACGAAGGAGGGAGGGCAGAAAAGGGTCGAGGGTGACATGACTAGAGGAAGAAGAGGAAGACTCAGAAGTAACTACAGGAGAGGAGATGAAATCCTGGGTAGTGGAGGGTGGAGAAAGACGTGACGAAGACGGAAGGGTAGTAGAAGGATTCGGAACGGTAATGGACGAGAGGGACGAGCGACGACCGAGGGATATTTCAGCGGGCCGGTCGAGAGCACCCAAAACCATCCCCGACTCACCGTGCTCCCGCGGTGAACCGGACTGACAACAGACCCCCAAATGGCAGGCTGCATGCCACAAGGGGCTCTCGCTCACCGGAACCACTAAAGCAGAAGCCATAAACAGGGAAGAACAGGGAAAAAAGCATAAGTCGTCACCATAGCAAGAGAAAAGGGGGTAAAGCATGGAAGAAGATACTGCGGTTACCAGGTGCCCCTGGCAACGAAAGGGAGAAAGACCTCCGCAGGGCCACGAAACCCAGAATGCGGCCAATTGAGATGGGACAGGTCTCGGCTTTGAGCTAGGGACCTTTTACAACCCGGGCATTTGTCCTGCAGCTTTGTCCCACGGAGAACGGGGCCGGCGTAGTCACCGGACACACTCACTGGGAAGAGAGAAGGGAGTCAGAAACCCCAAAGCAACCCTATAGTGCCTATCCTCCAGCAACGAGCCTCGCGAGCCCTGGCCGGCAGCACCTGTCACCAGGTGGACTCTGCCAACTCAGCAGTGATCAGAGACACCAAGGCGAAGCCCTAAGGAAACTAGAACCTCCGAAGCAGTTAAAGAGAAAGGAAGAAGGCAACCGGAAGGGAAGGGAGGGACGGGACCACAAAAGTTCAAGGGTGGGAGACCGGCCTCTGATGGCAGCCCCAGGAGAAAGCGGAAGAGGGAAAAACGAAAACTAGAAAGGAGGAGAAAGAAAAGGACATGACAAAATTAGTTGGAGGTGATAGGGAGAGCGGCCAAGAACCTTGGCCGCTCCACCTACAAGCCCGGAAGCCCCCAAACGGCGGCAACGAGGCATGTGGCAAGGGGGAAATAGGATATAAAATATATATATTTATTAACCCCTTCTGTACCGGCGAAGTAGTTTTGTATTTGTTTTGAGCTACATTTAGACGATTGCATTAAGATTAAAAGGATGTATGATAGCTAAAGGGATTAATCGAGATCTTCTGTAGCATTTTAATGGGTAGACGTCCTTCCTAAGCCGTGTAAAGACTTATTATAATTGCCAGAATATAATAAAATGGATGTTACCGGTATTGAATGGGTTAAAGATAAAGCTACACATTTATTTCCCTCCTTCCACGGGCCCCTTTATCCCCATTCCCCCCGGCAAACTACCGGGCAGTTCGACTTGGCCTTCCTGGAGGGCCCAAATGACCAAATGACCGCCGGCAAACTGCCGGACAGTGCCTGGTGATTTCGCTCAACTGCGTGCACGGGCATATCCCTGGTTTGCCCGCTGAATTTGCCCCATATCGAACATTTCCCTTGTGCCCGACGGGCAGTGCTCGATCGTGTGGATGGGGCTTAATGTGACAGGAGGATAGCGAGTGAATAGGAGGCAAAGTGACATAGGTCCGACCTGTCTCTAGGCTCTCGCCGCACTTGCTGTCTCACCGCTCTCTCATACTTGTATGAGGGAATAGGGAGGTGTAGAGGAGGGTAATGGAACGTATACGAGGCGGGAGGGAGGAGGAGTAGGGAGTGAAATATTAGAATAAAAGAGGGAGAGGGGGGGAGACATTGGAGGGGAAAAGGAGGTGGTGGTATGGAGAAATACCACCCAATCACAAATTGCATCCATTTCTCCAACACTGGTGGGTCATTTGTTGTTTTTAAGTGTTATCTTCTGGAAGGAACGTCACATTCGCCCAGTAAAACACTCGGGAAGGATCCGCTCAGTCCTTTGGTTAATACATGAATAAGGAGGAATAATGACACTGTATTTAAGGTTATAAACTTTTATTTCCTATATTCCAGTTTTCATCCTTCAACTGCAGTAGGACCACCCATGGCAAGATGTTTATTATTGGACAGTGTAGTGTGAATCATTAATCCTTTCAGTCAGATACCAATTTTATATTATTCTAGCGGTCTACATGCATACAATGATCTACTTGTGACTAGGTCAGTCTTTTTGTTCACCTTATGGCAACATTCCAGACACCCCGGTCTTTGGCGTCCTTCTTAATCAGTCCTTTGAATTGTAAAGGGTTAAATACTACCTCAATTAACTCAACCCTTTGCCTTACAAATCCTTAAATCAAATAAAATGGTTTGGAGGTAGCTAGATTAAAGTTAAAGATGGCATCGGAAGGCAAGGATTAAAAGTACCCTAACCTCACAGGGAGTTAGGGGGGTGGGGGACTCAACTCATGGGGTAGAGGAAAACAATAAAATATGCCCCACACGCCTACTGCGTGCCGTAAAAGGGGACTAAAAAGGGGATTATGTAAGTTTGGGCTACCATTCTACCCATTTGGTCCATTTCAGCCTCATAATAGCTGCGGGACCTCAGTGTGCCAAATCCAACCTCTGGAATGGCTGCTCTTGCCCTGAATGGCTGCCTTGGTGTATTTGGGTGGTTCTATGCTTGCATGGAACTGGAGACATATATAATTAACTTCACCCCCTAGCTATCATGTCTGAGTCGGTCTCTCTCTCTCCGTACGATATGTGTATGTACAGTTGGTCAAAGTTCCAGCTAACCCACCCTCGCTCTTGGGCTCGCAGAATTAGCTGGCAATACTGGTGTAGTTGCCAATCAGTGGATATAATAACTTTAATATCTAAGCAAATCTACGAACTTTGGGTGAATGTTCGGAATCATACATAGCGATGTATGCATTTTTTATTTGAGATAGGCTTACTTTCCCTTGATAAGTATAGGTTCTAACAATGATATACCGTAGCTGAAATCAGATCTACCAAACCCAATTTTTGTAAGACACCTCCTTCCTACACCAGTATTGCCAGATAATTCTGCGAGCCCCAGAGCGAGGGTGGGTCAGCTGGGACTTTGACCAACTGTACAGTATGTGTATGTGTGTTAGCAGTTACGGTGATTTCTTGTTGCTGCCTTGTTGTAGCACGGTGAGAGATGGTGTGGTGCACATTCGCCAGGTGCAGGTGCTTCAGGGAGACATTGTTGAGTCTTGCTGAGATACTGTTAGCGGCAGTGTTGCGGCAAGTCTTTGTTGTACTGTTGTATGTACAGTACAGGATATGTATTGGATGGAGGGAGAGATGTGGATGGTTAGATGGATATATATGGGTAGAAAGATCAGTAGAAAGAAATACAAAGTGGCTCCTAAACCAGCATATTATAGAGAGGCTACATAATTCAGTAGTCTTAAGCCTAATGTCAAGTTTGTGCAAATTAATGTATAGTTTCAAACAAACTTCACAAAAAAAAAACAACAACATTAATGAACTCCTGGCAACTGGGGCCATATGGCACTAAATTTATTAACAAAGAAACTAATAATATTTACCAAAATGTCCAGTCATGTGCCAAAATAAGTACAATATACACCAATTTGAATCTTAACTAAGCATTTGGGCTTTCATCCATATGAAATGACATGGGATCAGGTTATACGATCTGATCTCAAAACTTAAAACCTGACTAGCAGCAGCTCTGAATAGGGCTGCCTGGATTTCCGCCATTAGGACGTGAGACTGAAGCCGCACCTGGTGTAGAACCAAGGTCTTAACAGTTATGTATATGGCATTGTATGATCTCTTCAGGATTTGATAAAAATTCAAACATGTGTACTAATTATGGCTCCAGTCTGTACATGTAGCCCACATCTGCCAACTTCCTGAAAGTTTTTCTTTGGTATTCCCACTTTCTCAATTATGGTTGATTAACATACATTTCCAAAGTACTGTAGGTCCATGCATACAGTATGCCATTATATAACGTAAAATAGTGTTAAATTAGGTTTGTTTGCTATGCTTATATTATCCTAGCATTTCTTACAGTATTTGAAACAGCTTCAACCTCCAGGCAAGTTTAAGAGCAACTTTGTTTTAAATAGTATGATTTTATGTTTATAAGTGAATTATTTTGTCATATGCTTTACTATAGGCACTATGGAAACCATGAAAATGCTAAAAATGTGTTGTGCTAAATTATAAATAAACTCATTACTTCCATAAAAGTTTTCCACCATACTCATTATTTACATAGCAAAATTCATCTACTGTACTATGAACCATATAAACAGGTACAAATTCAAACTTGTTCATGATTAAAAGGTCTACAATTAGAAATAGTAACTACATATATTAGTTTTAAACTAAATTTTAAACTAGATATTAAAGTAAACTACAATATTACAATCATATCATGATGCATACAATATTTACCTCTTTACAAAAACTTATTACGATAGCAAAAGGTTACCGCATCAACTCACTAAATATAATATGATAAATTTTGTCTGAAAGTTCAACAGGAATAGGCAAATACTCTGTTATATTACCAGGCACCAACTGGTCATTGTGAAGCTCAGGAGTGGTAGTGCTTATGGTGGTTGTAGGCGTATTTGGTTTAGTAGTTATGGTAGATGTGGTTGCGTTTGGTTTAGTAGTTGGTGTGGTTATGCTGGAGATGGTTGTGGTAGTTTGTAGAGACTCGCTGGTGGGTATAATGTGTGGTTTTGTGCTACCTGTCAGTGTTGTCTTATCCATTATGGATGTGGTAGTTTGTGGGACGCTGCTTGATATGGTTTGAGATTGTGTACTACCAACCTGTAATATCTCATTCATAGTGTTTGTGAATGGGGTTGTGTGCGGCGAGTCACTGTAAGTTATAGACTGTGGTTTTGTGCTATTGTTTTGTGGCGACTCTGCTGTGGTGGTCGTCAATGTGGTTCTTTGTGGTGACTCCGTGGTAGGTATGGTCTGTGGTTTTGCATTACTGATCTGTGTAGTTGTGTCTTTCGTAGTGGTTGTGAATGTGGTAGTTTGTGGTACCTCGGTGGTAGGCATGGATTGTGGTTGTGTGTTACCGGTCAGGGTTTTCTCATTTGCTATGGTAGTGAAGGAGGTAGTTTGTGACAACTTGCTGATTGGTATGGTCTGTGGTACCTCCATTGTGGTTGTGAATGTGGTAGTTAGTAATTTCTCACTGGTTGGTATGGTTTGTGGGTGTGTGTTCACGGCTTGTAGGGAATCAGTTGTGATGGTTGAGAGTGGGGAATCTGTGTTAGTTGTGGTTACATTAGCTATGGTTGTCATGGGTGTCTTTTGTGTGGTTATTGGTGTAGTTATCTGTGGTTTTGTAATGGCAGGGACTGTGGTGGTTCCTTCATTAGTTACACCAGTACCTTCAGTAGTCTTGTCTGTACCATCAGTAAATATACCAGTAGACTCCATCATACCAAAACTGTTAGTCACACTAGTAAATTCTGTGATATCAATGGGCCAAGCTTCTGTAGTCATATTGATATTTTCAGTTATACTTGTGCTGTCAATCAAAGCCATACTCTCAGTCGTCGTACCATTTTTGACAGTAGTCATACCATTTTTGACAGTAGTCATACCATTTTTGACAGTAGTCATACCATTTTTGACAGTAGTCATACCAGTTTTGACAGTAGTCATACCAGTTTTGACAGTAGTCATACCAGTTTTGACAGTAGTCAGATCAGGTTTCTCAGTAGTCATATCCATACTGCCAGTAGTTATACCACTTTCTGAAATAGTTATACCACTTTCTGAAATAGTTATACCACTTTCTGAAATAGTTATACCACTTTCTGAAATAGTTATACCACTTTCTGAAATAGTTATACCACTTTCTGAAATAGTTATACCCATTCTGTCCGTAGTCACACCAAGTCCCTCGACGGTAGTCACACCAGGTCCCTCGACGGTAGTCACACCAGGTCCCTCGACGGTAGTCACACCAGGTCCCTCGACGGTAGTCACACCAGGTCCCTCGACGGTAGTCACACCAGGTCCCTCGACGGTAGTCACACCAGGTCCCTCGACGGTAGTCACACCAGGTCCCTCGACGGTAGTCACACCAGGTCCCTCGACGGTAGTCACACCAGGTCCCTCGACGGTAGTCACACCAGGTCCCTCGACGGTAGTCACACCAGGTCCCTCGACGGTAGTCACACCAGGTCCCTCGACGGTAGTCACACCAGGTCCCTCGACGGTAGTCACACCAGGTCCCTCGACGGTAGTCACACCAGGTCCCTCGACGGTAGTCACACCAGGTCCCTCGACGGTAGTCACACCAGGTCCCTCGACGGTAGTCACACCAGGTCCCTCGACGGTAGTCACACCAGGTCCCTCGACGGTAGTCACACCAGGTCCCTCGACGGTAGTCACACCAGGTCCCTCGACGGTAGTCACACCAGGTCCCTCGACGGTAGTCACACCAGGTCCCTCGACGGTAGTCACACCAGGTCCCTCGACGGTAGTCACACCAGGTCCCTCGACGGTAGTCACACCAGGTCCCTCGACGGTAGTCACACCAGGTCCCTCGACGGTAGTCACACCAGGTCCCTCGACGGTAGTCACACCAGGTCCCTCGACGGTAGTCACACCAGGTCCCTCGACGGTAGTCACACCAGGTCCCTCGACGGTAGTCACACCAGGTCCCTCGACGGTAGTCACACCAGGTCCCTCGACGGTAGTCACACCAGGTCCCTCGACGGTAGTCACACCAGGTCCCTCGACGGTAGTCACACCAGGTCCCTCGACGGTAGTCACACCAGGTCCCTCGACGGTAGTCACACCAGGTCCCTCGGTAGTCACACCAGGTCCCTCGGTAGTCACACCAGGTCCCTCGGTAGTCACACCAGGTCCCTCAGTCACACCATGTTCCTCAGTAGTCATACCAGTTACTCCAGTAGCCATACTAGTACCCAAAGTTATACCAGTTACACTAGCACCCTTCGTTGTATCAGTAGGCCTGCCTTCAATAGCCATACTAGTACCCTCATTAACTATACTGGTACTTTCACCCTCATTAATCATACTAGTTCCCGTCGTAATACCAGTTCCAGTAGGCACGTCAGTTACACTGGTACCCTCAGTTGTCATACCAGTACCAATAGTTACACCAGTACCTTCATTAACACTAGTAGTCACAACCGAACCCTCAGTCATATTACCATTACCGGTACTTCCAGTCATACCAGTGTTAGTTGTGGTAGTGGCAGTCATCTGGTTTGGGGTTGTTTTGTTATGCTTAGTGGTTGTGCTGCTAGTATCCGTGGTTTGAGAAGAGGCCATGTGTGGCTCTGTAGTAGGCATGGTATTGCCCGTGTCTGGTTGAGTGGTTGCTGTGTTTGTTATGGTAGTGCCTGCATCTGAGGTACTGGTGGTATCTATAGTAAGTTTAATAGTTATGGTAGTGGTCGTGTTTGGTTGTGCGATCGCTGTGCTTGGTATGGTAGTGCCTGCGTTTGTGGTACTTGTGGTCTGTCTAGTATCTGTGGCAGTGCTTAAGTTTAATTCTGTGGTAATTATGTTGGGTCTAGTGACTGTGGAAGTAGTCATGTCTGGTTCTTTGGCAGTTTTTGATTCTGTGGTAGTTATTGTGGGACTAGTAGTTGTGGAGATGTCCGATTCGATGGTAGTTTTAAAGCTGACAGTGGTACTTACTTGTTCAGTGGTTGGTATAGTAGTTGTAGTGGTGTATTTGTCTGTGGTAGAAGTTTTAATTGCATTGGTGGGGATTGTGGTAGGTATGGATATATTACTTTCTTGATCAGTAGTTGGGGTAGTAGCTGTGGTGGTAATTGTATCAGGATCTGTAGTAGTTTTAGGAAGTGGGTTGTTGGTTCTGGTACTTTCTCGATCAGTGGTTGGTTTAGTGGTTGTGGTGATGGCTTTATCATCGTCACTGGCAGTTGTGACAGGAACTAGATAGTTGGTAGTAATGGTACTTTCACGCTCAGTGGTTGGTATAGTAGTTGTGGTGGTAGCGGGATAATTGCCTATGGTAGGTGTTGTAATTGGATTTTTGGTGGTTGTAGCAATTGTGGTGGTATTCGTGCTCGATAGATGATTTACTGTAGCCGGGATATGGGTGGTAGATTTGGTAGGTGTGGTAGTTTTGGCTTCTACTTCAAGTGTGGTTTGTGGGAGAGTTGCGGTAGAATTTGTATTTGACTCTGTGGTAGTTATGGTTGTTATAGAGTCTTGTTTTGTGGTATTGGTAGTTGATTCTGGTTCTATATTTGATGAAGATTGTGTGTTACTTTGGCTTGCTTGACCTTTGTCAGGTTTGGTAGGTATGGTACCATCAGTTGCTGGTGGAGTGGTTGTTGAACTAGTCTTTATTCCTTGTTGTATGGTAGTTGTGGTAGTATCAGATTCTAGCAATGTGGTCGATTTGGCATTCTCTGATATTAACGGTATGGTAGATGTGCCAGGTTCGGTGCTCTCAGAATCATTCTGACTGGTAGTTGTAATACCTCTATCTTCTGGTTGTATGGTAATTTTGGTACCCTTCAATTCTGATTGTGTGGTAGTTATGGTAGTTTCAAATTGTGGCTGTGTGGTATCTGTGATAGGATTGGGATCCTCAGATTCTGACTGTGTTGTAGTTTTAGTACCCATGAATTCTGGTTGTGTGGTAGTTTGGACATAATTGGTACCCTCTGATCCTGGTTGTGTGGTAGCTAAGGTACCTTCAGATTTTGGTTGTAAGGTAGGCTTAGTACTCTCAGATTCTGGCCGTATGGTAATTGTGGTAGGCTTAGTACCTTCAGATTCTGGCTGTGTGGTAGTTACTCGCATGGTAGAATCTGATGCTGGTGGACCGGTAGTTGTGATTAGTTTGGTACCCTCAGATTCTGGTTGTGTGGTAGTTGTGGTAATCGCTGATCCTGGATGTGTAGTAGGTGCGGTTGTCTCTGGCTTTGTGGTATGGGTGGTAATATCGGATCCTGGTTGTGTAGTAGGCGAGGTAGTCTCTGATCCGGATTGTGTGGTAGATTTAGTAGTTTCAGATTCTGTTTGCTTGGTAGTTATGGTAGTCTCTGTTCCGGGTTGAGCGGTAACTATGGTATGGATGGTGGACTCTGATCCTTGTTGAACTGTAGGTGTGATAGTCTCCGATTCTGGCACTGTGGTAGGTGTGGTAGTATCTAATCCGGTTTGTTTGGTAGTTAAAGTAGGTATGGTAGCGTCTGATTGTGTGAAGTTGGTGCTAGCCTCTGCTCCGGAGTTGGTACTAGCCTCTGCTCCGGAGTTGGTACTAGCCTCTGCTCCGGAGTTGGTACTAGCCTCTGCTCCGGAGTTGGTACTAGCCTCTGCTCCGGAGTTGGTACTAGCCTCTGCTCCGGAGTTGGTACTAGCCTCTGCTCCGGAGTTGGTACTAGCCTCTGCTCCGGAGTTGGTACTAGCCTCTGCTCCGGAGTTGGTACTAGCCTCTGCTCCGGAGTTGGTACTAGCCTCTGCTCCGGAGTTGGTACTAGCCTCTGCTCCGGAGTTGGTACTAGCCTCTGCTCCGGAGTTGGTACTAGCCTCTGCTCCTAGCTGTGTGATAAATTTTGTCGTTTCTGAATCTGGTTGGGTGGTACTTGTAGCGACCTTTGATCCGGCATGTATGGTAGCTGTAATTATTTCTGACCATGCTTGTGTGGTGGGTGTGATAGTATCTGATCTTGGTTTGGTGGTAGTTTCTGATCCTGGTTGTGTGGTAGTTTCTGATATTGGTTGAGTGGTAGCTGTGATGGACTCTGATCCTGGTTGTGTGGTAGCTGTCATGGCCTCTGATCCTGGATGTGTGGTAGCTGTCATGGGCTCTGATCCTGGTTGTGTGGTAGCTGTCATGGCCTCTGATCCTGGTTGTGTGGTAGCTGTCATGGGCTCTGATCCTGGTTGTGTGGTAGCTGTGATGGGCTCTGATCCTGGTTGTGTGGTAGCGGTCATGGGCTCTGATCCTGGTTGTGTGGTAGCGGTCATGGGCTCTGATCCTGGTTGTGTGGTAGCGGTCATGGCCTCTGATCCTGGTTGTGTGGTAGCTGTCATGGCCTCTGATCCTGGTTGTGTGGTAGCTGTCATGGCCTCTGATCCTGGTTGTGTGGTAGCTGTCATGGGCTCTGATCCTGGTTGTGTGGTAGCTGTCATGGGCTCTGATCCTGGTTGAGTGGTAGCTGTGATAGCCTCTGATCCTGGTTGTGTGGTAGCTGTCATGGGCTCTGATCCTGGTTGTGTGGTAGCTGCCATGGGCTCTGATCCTGGTTGTGTGGTAGCTGTGCTGGCCTCTGATCCTGGTTGTGTGGTAGCTGTGCTGGCCTCTGATCCTGGTTGTGTGGTAGCTGTGCTGGCCTCTGATCCTGGTTGTGTGGTAGCGGTCATGGGCTCTGATCCTGGTTGTGTGGTAGCGGTCATGGGCTCCGATCCTGGTTGTGTGGTAGCGGTCATGGGCTCTGATCCTGGTTGTGTGGTAGCGGTCATGGGCTCTGATCCTGGTTGCGTGGTAGCTGTCATGGGCTCTGATCCTGGTTGCGTGGTAGCTGTCATGGGCTCTGATCCTGGTTGCGTGGTACCTGTCATGGGCTCTGATCCTTGTTGAGTGGTAGCCGTCATGGGCTCTGATCCTTGTTGAATGGTAGCTGTGATGGGCTCTGATCCTTGTTGAATGGTAGCTGTGCTGACCTCTGATCCTGGTTGTGTGGTAGCAGTCATGGGCTCTGATCCTGGTTGTGTGGTAGCTGTCATGGGCTCTGATCCTTGTTGAGTGGTAGCTGTGATGGGCTCTGATCCTGGTTGTGTGGTAGCTGTCATGGGCTCTGATCCTGGTTGTGTGGTAGCTGTCATGGGCTCTGATCCTGGTTGTGTGGTAGCCATCATGGGCTCTGATCCTGGTTGTGTGGTAGCCATCATGGGCTCTGATCCTGGTTGTGTGGTAGCCATCATGGGCTCTGATCCTGGTTGTGTGGTAGCGGTCATGGGCTCTGATCCTGGTTGTGTGGTAGCGGTCATGGGCTCTGATCCTGGTTGTGTGGTACCGGTCATGGGCTCTGATCCTGGTTGTGTGGTAGCTGTCATGGGCTCTGATCCTGGTTGTGTGGTAGCTGTCATGGGCTCTGATCCTGTTTGTGTGGTAGCTGTCATGGGCTCTGATCCTGGTTGTGTGGTAGCTGTCATGGGCTCTGATCCTGGTTGTGTGGTAGCTGTCATGGGCTCTGATCCTGGTTGTGTGGTAGCTGTCAGGGGCTCTGATCCTGGTTGTGTGGTAGCTGTCAGGGGCTCTGATCCTGGTTGTGTGGTAGCTGTCAGGGGCTCTGATCCTGGTTGTGTGGTAGCTGTCAGGGGCTCTGATCCTGGTTGTGTGGTAGCTGTCATGGGCTCTGATCCTGGTTGTGTGGTAGCTGTCAGGGGCTCTGATCCTGGTTGTGTGGTAGCTGTCAGGAGCTCTGATCCTGGTTGTGTGGTAGCTGTCAGGGGCTCTGATCCTGGTTGTGTGGTAGCTGTCAGGGGCTCTGATCCTGGTTGTGTGGTAGCTGTCAGGGGCTCTGATCCTGGTTGTGTGGTAGCTGTCAGGGGCTCTGATCCTGGTTGTGTGGTAGCTGTCAGGGGCTCTGATCCTGGTTGTGTGGTAGCTGTCAGGGGCTCTGATCCTGGTTGTGTGGTAGCTGTCAGGGGCTCTGATCCTGGTTGTGTGGTAGCTGTCAGGGGCTCTGATCCTGGTTGTGTGGTAGCTGTCAGGGGCTCTGATCCTGGTTGTGTGGTAGCTGTCAGGGGCTCTGATCCTGGTTGTGTGGTAGCTGTCAGGGGCTCTGATCCTGGTTGTGTGGTAGCTGTCAGGGGCTCTGATCCTGGTTGTGTGGTAGCTGTCAGGGGCTCTGATCCTGGTTGTGTGGTAGCTGTCAGGGGCTCCGATCCTGGTTGTGTGGTAGCTGTCAGGGGCTCCGATCCTGGTTGTGTGGTAGCGGTCAGGGGCTCCGATCCTGGTTGTGTGGTAGCTGTCAGGGGCTCCGATCCTGGTTGTGTGGTAGCTGTCAGGGGCTCCGATCCTGGTTGTGTGGTAGCTGTCAGGGGCTCCGATCCTGGTTGTGTGGTAGCTGTCCGGGGCTCCGATCCTGGTTGTGTGGTAGCTGTCCGGGGCTCCGATCCTGGTTGTGTGGTAGCTGTCAGGGGCTCCGATCCTGGTTGTGTGGTAGCTGTCAGGGGCTCTGATCCTGGTTGTGTGGTAGCTGTCAGGGGCTCTGATCCTGGTTGTGTGGTAGCTGTCATGGGCTCTGATCCTGGTTGTGTGGTAGCTGTCATGGGCTCTGATCCTGGTTGTGTGGTAGCTGTCATGGGCTCTGATCCTGGTTGTGTGGTAGCTGTCATGGGCTCTGATCCTGGTTGTGTGGTAGCTGTCATGGGCTCTGATCCTGGTTGTGTGGTAGCTGTCATGGGCTCTGATCCTGGTTGTGTGGTAGCTGTCATGGGCTCTGATCCTGGTTGTGTGGTAGCTGTCATGGGCTCTGATCCTGGTTGTGTGGTAGCTGTCATGGGCGCTGATCCTGGTTGTGTGGTAGCTGTCAGGGGCTCTGATCCTGGTTGTGTGGTAGCTGTCAGGGGCTCTGATCCTGGTTGTGTGGTAGCTGTCATGGGCTCTGATCCTGGTTGTGTGGTAGCTGTCATGGGCTCTGATCCTGGTTGTGTGGTAGCTGTCATGGGCTCTGATCCTGGTTGTGTGGTAGCTGTCATGGGCTCTGATCCTGGTTGTGTGGTAGCTGTCATGGGCTCTGATCCTGGTTGTGTGGTAGCGGTCATGGGCTCTGATCCTGGTTGTGTGGTAGCGGTCATGGGCTCTGATCCTGGTTGTGTGGTAGCTGTCATGGGCTCTGATCCTGGTTGTGTGGTAGCTGTCATGGGCTCTGATCCTGGTTGTGTGGTAGCTGTCATGGGCTCTGATCCTGGTTGTGTGGTAGCTGTCATGGGCTCTGATCCTGGTTGTGTGGTAGCTGTCATGGGCTCTGATCCTGGTTGTGTGGTAGCTGTCATGGGCTCTGATCCTGGTTGTGTGGTAGCTGTCATGGGCTCTGATCCTGGTTGTGTGGTAGCTGTCATGGCCTCTGATCCTGGTTGTGTGGTAGCTGTCATGGGCTCTGATCCTGGTTGTGTGGTAGCTGTCATGGGCTCTGATCCTGGTTGTGTGGTAGCTGTCATGGGCTCGGATCCTGGTTGCGTGGTAGCTGTCATGGGCTCGGATCCTGGTTGCGTGGTAGCTGTCATGGGCTCTGATCCTGGTTGTGTGGTAGCTGTCATGGGCTCTGATCCTGGTTGTGTGGTAGCTGTCATGGGCTCTGATCCTGGTTGTGTGGTAGCTGTCATGGGCTCTGATCCTGGTTGTGTGGTAGCTGTCATGGGCTCTGATCCTGGTTGTGTGGTAGCTGTCATGGGCTCTGATCCTGGTTGTGTGGTAGCTGTAATGGGCTCTGATCCTGGTTGTGCGGTAGCTGTCATGGGCTCTGATCCTGGTTGTGTGGTAGCTGTCATGGGCTCTGATCCTGGTTGTGTGGTAGCTGTCATGGGCTCTGATCCTGGTTGTGTGGTAGCGGTCATGGGCTCTGATCCTGGTTGTGTGGTAGCGGTCATGGGCTCTGATCCTGGTTGTGTGGTAGCGGTCATGGGCTCTGATCCTGGTTGTGTGGTAGCTGTCATGGGCTCTGATCCTGGTTGTGTGGTAGCAGTCATGGGCTCTGATCCTGGTTGTGTGGTAGCCGTCATGGGCTCTGATCCTGGTTGTGTGGTAGCGGTCATGGGCTCTGATCCTGGTTGTGTGGTAGCGGTCATGGGCTCTGATCCTGGTTGTGTGGTAGTTGTCATGGGCTCTGATCCTGGTTGTGTGGTAGCTGTCATGGGCTCTGATCCTGGTTGTGTGGTAGCTGTCATGGGCTCTGATCCAGGTTGTGTGGTAGCTGTCATGGTCTCTGATCCAGGTTGTGTGGTAGCTGTCATGGGCTCTGATCCTTGTTGTGTGGTAGCTATCATGGGCTCTGATCCTTGTTGTGTGGTAGCTGTCATGGGCTCTGATCCTTGTTGTGTGGTAGCTGTGCTTAATTGATCACTACCAGTAACTTGAATCTGGCCTCCTTGATTTGTACTTTGCTGATTCTGATCATGTTTTTTATTTTGCCCATGACTATCCTTGTTGCCCTTCGTGCGTGAGGCGGCCCAGTTGAGGAGCGCCTCACTCTGCCGTCCTTCAGGAGTCTCCACCACCTCTTTCAATACCTGCAAACAATTATTTTAATATATAGGCAGGGCACACAAGTTTTGCAAGTTTTTAATGGAAAATATTCAGTACTAGCCTAATGTGTACTGGCCCCGGGGGCTAAACTAGGTCGATTATTTTAGTTGATAATTCTTATAAAAGTTTATTCAGGATATGCGGATAATTGTTAAAAAGAGATGCTGAAAGTTTTTACAGAAAAACAAAACCAAATATTAAACACTCCTATGAATCGGTTTTAAGTAGCATCAATGTCGCCACTACACTAATGTCGTCATCTGTCCTAAATATTACCAGTCTTTTCTCATAAGTGACCGAACTTAAAGGAGTTCAATTTTCATAATAGCATTAATTTTGTGCTCTAAATACTGTAGTTACATACTTTACTATACTGTAAACCTACAGGCATAAAACCCTTACTGTTCCTAGTCATTTAGTAGTTTTAGTTAGTACTGCAAGAGTTATAAAACTCAAGAATTACAGTGGGGTTCAATTACCCAGCCCCTCTCCTTTGTTGCTACTGGTACTCGAACCCTTTGGGAGTAAAGCATAAATGAACTAGCATCAAGAAGTTGCTGGCCAGGACTAAATAATATATTTAACAATTTCAGTGCTAAAATAATACACCATAGGCATAAACAAAAAGGCAGACACTAGAATAGCCAAAAGTGAACAGGGTTTTAAACAGTTAAAATATTTGAAAAATTTGAAGATCGAAGTATTAGAAGATTTAAAGATCAAAACTAGGATGAAAAACTACGTAATACTTTTTCTTGTTCTCACTCTTTCTATAGGTATTGAGACATGCTTGCATGTGTTAGCCTTCCTAACATAATGGAGGTATTCCACATTTCACTAAGGAATGTAGAGTATACTAAATACAATTCTTTCAGAATTCCTCACTCCACTATTTTTTTTTTATCCTTCATAGACCCCATCCCACACAGGCTCTTCTTCATTCGGTTTTCTGCATCTATTCTCAACGAAATTACCAAACAAAACTAATTTGTTTTGGTATCTTGGCACCAATACATTCATCACTCAGCTCTCAAGTTCAGTCTTTTCTGTCTTTCAAGGAAGCACTCCACATCAAATTATACATAGCCAACTCAGGAAACCTTACATTGTTGGAGCCGACGTGTTGACTAAGCATGCAGGCAGTCCACGCGCTGGTATACACAATCCTAGCGAGGTGGCCACTCTTTAGGGCAGCGTCCATGTCCTTCACTGTACACTCAAGGATACCGACCACCAGCGCACTGCTCAGAGCTGCCACAATGTCTTCCCTGGAGGACGCGGATCGGACCATCACACTCGGGGCCTCCACTATCAATTGTGACAGTGTTTTGATCATTGTCTCTGATACAGTACAGTTTGTATTGGGCCAGGCTTGTTGGAGAAAGTAGTTCAGTATGGGAATAGTGGCCTCCATGGTTTTTAGTGATGGATAGATGGTGGAAAGTTCTGAGGTGTTTAGATTCTTTAGATTTTTTTCTTGGTTCACAGTTGAGTTCTTGAAAGTTAAACCATTTAAGCCCAGGCCATCAGAATCTTCATGATTCTCTGTATTTTGATTCTTTGTGCTATTTGTTCCAGACTGGTTAATGAAAGGAGATTCCAAGCCTTCAATAAGAGGAAAGTCTTTAATTTGTTTTAGCAGTCTGAGTCTTTCAATCTCAAGAGTCCAAATGTGTTCCAATGATGCGATGATCTCTTGCTGGCGAGTAGGATCTTCTATATCCATCACAGTGTTCAAGACTTCGTGAAAACCCATTGCATCAGCCCATACTTCTGAGGCAGATTGTTGCATCTTTGCAACCTTCAAGCTCTCCAGTACTAAATTATTAAATATTGTGTTACTAATATTCGATGTTGAGTCTGTAACCTTTTGATTCATAGTGGTTGCAGCCAGAGAAAGTTCCCTTTTTACTCTCAGATTACGCTCATTTACTGCATGCAAACTTTCCTCCAGGAGTGAAGCGGAAGAAAGTGAATTATCATTCTCCATCAAAGGATCTTCATTTGCATGCAGAGTGTTATCGATTTCAAATTTATGATTGTAAACTTCCTGGTCTTGGGGGTGTTCCGCCGGTTCTATCAGTTGGCACCTACAACTACTTGGCACCAGGATGGCGGCTCGTCTAAGCTCCCAAGGTTCATTGGGGTCCTCAGCGTAGACATCTTGTACGGTCAACTCCTAGAAGGTCAAAGGAATACACAATTAGGCACAAAAGGAAAAAGTGAGCTAAACAATAAGTACATTTTCAAGGCTTAGCATATATAAACAAAAGTAATATATAAATAAAAGTAACCGCCTCAAGGGGTTCTTTACCCCTGCACAGTTTCTTGCTCTGTACAGGGGCACAGTGCATCCTTGTATGGAGTATTGTTCACATGTGTGGGGAAGAGTAATTGCATGGTAGGTCGTTGTAGAAAACTAGTTGATTAGTGTAAGGTAGAGTCATCAGCATATGAGTGGACAGTTGAGAAGATCATTTATGTATTAACCCAAAAACGGCGACTGTCTTCAATATAAGTTTTCTGGTGCACTGAGACTGTCTTCAATAGATCCAGAGCATAAAAAAACCCTTAGAAAATACCCCAGTGGCACTCAAAACAAAGCAATTTGTGATTAGGCGAGATAATTCCCCTCCGTCATTTTCTACCACTCCTGCATATGTGTCCCCCCCCCCCCCCAATTATCAGCTATTTTCCCTCTTATTCCCCCTTTTATTGGGTAAGTTTCGGCACGAAATTCCCCCTCCCGGTCTCTTTAACACCTTACGAGCGGCCTATGCGGTTTATTTATATGTACCGCACAGCGGGGTGTTTTTAGCCAAAATAGGGCTGTTTACGTGATCATTTTCATGCCTAAATAAGACCCAGAACGTAAAACAAGTACCTATCCCTGAAAGGGCATAAACAGAGCTTTCGAATGACACCATAACGATCCTTGTATGATGGATAGTTTTCTTGCAATAACCGTGCAACGCGAGTGCAAAAAGCAGGTAATTCGGTAGTTTCGGTACATAATTGAGTATGTAGCGAGTGAGAGAGGGAGGAGGGAGCCGAGATTTGTGTCAGTAGGTTCGCCGCGGTGGTCTGGAGCAGTCATACGCTCGCTAGTCTCCTGCCACCACTTGTCTCTCTCTCTCAGCCACATTACGTGCTGAAATTGCCACTCGACCTATGTCGAGCGCCGCCACATAGTCCAGCTTTATTTAACTCGACTTATGTTGCTCGCCGCTAATTAAGGGTTAACATGGGTGAGGCAGCTAGAGATCCTAACAACAGAGACTTCTACTCAGAGTCTCAGACTCATCAGTATCGATCGAGAGCTTGTAGAGGGAACATAATCGCTCCCCCTGCTCTTGCCTCATGAATGGACCAGTCGGCATTAATAAGTCTTTTTCACCCCCCAAATACTATTCCTACTTTTATTGCTCTTAAATGTTCATATTAAAAGTAAAATAGGAGCATATGGATAAGTAATAATTATATATGTTACATATGACTATTTTAGTCAGAATAGAACCAAATATCTTCGCTTGGCGGGAGGGTTTGAACTACCATGGCTATGCAGTTTATGAGTTAAAAAGAGAACTGGAGACAAGGCAGAACCCTGAGGAACACCAGAGTTGATAGGGTGAGGAAGTGAGTGATGGCTTCCACAACCGCAGCTTTGGGACGGCCAGAAAGGAAATTTTAGATAAGGGAACAGATAGAGGGATATAAACTAAAGGAGGGTAGTTTAGATATTAGAGATTTGTGCCAGACTCTACTGAAGGCTTTTGATATGTCTAACACTAAAGAAAAGATCTCACCAAAGTCCCACAAGAATGATGACCAAGAGTTAGTAAGATAAGTAAGGAGATCACCATTAAAGCGTCTCTTGAGGAAGCCATACTGGCGGTCTGAAAGTATGTTATTGGAAGACAAATGCTCAAGAAATTTTAACTAAAAAATAGATTAATAATTAAAATACAGAAGAAAAGGAAATCAAAGGAGACAGAAGAGAAGAAGAAAACAGAGAAGAACAAGAAAAGAAAGACTAAGAAACGAAGTGACCGGAGAGGAATGTCGTGACTCCACCCCAGACAGCAAGGTCAAGGCCAACCGCCAGAAAGGACAAGGGACACCGCCGACTCGCCAACTTGGACCAGAGGGACCCCATCCAGATAGGAAAGGAAACCAAACATACGACCACCAAGAGGGTGCTGTTCTCCCAACCATTCTGAATTATGCTGTCACGAATGTACATGTATATACTGTATATAGTAAATATTAAAGACACAAATAAAACATTAAAAAGAGAAAAACCATGAGTATAAGAGTATCATTCCTATGCAAATAACAGGTAAAAGAAAATGAACTAAATAAGTAAACCAAGTGTAATAAGAATTAAAACCCTATATGTACATCTCTTACATTACGAGTCTGATCAAAACCATCTCAGAGATGCTTTCTGTCTTATATGAACAATTATGTACATGCCTCCTAAGATACAAGTATCATTCACAATTTAAACTCTAACAAACCACATTTGCTTCTTTCTAAGTTGTAGGCCTTTCTAGCCTCCCTACCTCCCCAGATAAGACAATGACCAGCAGAAGTACCAACCTCCACCATTACTAAAAATAAAGTAGACTTGCCGTTTCGCCCAAAATCAAAACGGCATACCTAACTCTGCGATCGGTCACCATCATCACTACTAGTCAATATCATCAGCACTACTACTATTATAATCATCACTACTACTCTCACCATAATTACTACTACTCTCATCATCACTACTACTGTATAATCACTACAACTTTCACCATAATCAATACTACTCACCATCATCACTACTACTGTCACCATCGTCAATACCATCATCACTACTGTCATCATTATCACTACAACCATCATCATTACTAGTCACCATCATCACTACTATTATGACCATCATCACTACTACTAGTACTGTCACCATTACTACCACTATTACTACCATCACTTCTAATATCAACTAAACTAACTTAACCTAGCAAATGCGGAGCGAGATGTTTTCACCCCATGAACGATGGCGTTCTGTGTCTGTGTGCCCCTATGGGGCACACGCACACAGAATGCCATCATCATTGCTTGGGGGGTGGGGGGTCCTGAGGGGGGGGGGGGATTTTTTTTTTACCTAAAATCGTAACTATTGCACAAGCTCAATTTTTTTTTTAATTACCGTCGCATTCATGCACCGAATGTTCTTGTGAAGTTTGGTGAAAATCAGTCCAACGGTCTAGGAGGAGTTATCGGACAGACAGACAGACATACATTTCGGCCGCCATGTGCCACTATACGGGGAGCGATACCACTCTGCTTACGCAGAGTTGATAATAAAGTAGACTTGCCGTTTTGCCCAAAATCAAAACAGCATACCCAACTCTGTGATCGGTCACCATCATCACTACTACTAGTCACTATCATTAATATCATCAGCACTACTTCTATTATAATCATCACTACTACGCTCACCATAATTACTACTACTCTCATCATCACTACTACTGTATAATCACTACAACTTTCACCATAATCAATACTACTCCCCATCACCACTATTACTGTCACCATCGTCACTACCATCAACACAACTGTCATCATTATCACTACAACCATCATCATTACTTGTCACCATCATTACTACTATTATGACCATCATCACTACTACTAGTACTGTCACCATTACTACCACTATTACTACCATCACTTCTAATATCAACTAAACTGACTTAACCTAGCAAATGTGGAGCGAGATGTTTTCACCCACTGAACGATCGCGTTCTGTGTCAGTGTGCCCCTACGGGCACACACACACAGAACGCCATCATCATTGCTTAGGGGGTGGGGGGTGGGGGTTCCTGAGGAGGGGGGGGGGGGGCCTGGTTGAGGGGAGAGTCTGGTGGGGGTGGTCGGGGGGGGGGGCAAAACAATTATTTATTAGTGGCCCCTCCATCATTGACGAACATGCCTATTACATAAGGCATCCTCTTCAAACACTAATCCGCCGTAGTTTGAATCTACCGCGCAGAGCATTTAAAAACTGAGGAGCCTTCATCATGAGCGCACGCGACCTCACTCATGGCTTCAGTCATTATGAATTGGGTTCTCACTACGAAAAAACTTCGTAAAAAATAAAAACAAAAAGAAAATAAGAATAACTATCTAATAAGCTTTCCATCATATCGTGGATGTACTTGTGTGGATCTTTGACCAGACACTACTGCAGGCGTCATTCTTCCTTCTCTGCTCTGCGCTCAGCCTTCCCGGACCTGTCTCCCCACGCTCCGCGGGTTCCGCATTTGTTGCGTCCCTAGTGAGTTTTTTCTCATTTGTTTACTCCGGGATGTATCGAGTAAGGTTAGGATATGCGTAGCAGGAGTGTCCTGGGCTGGTTGCCCGCAGTGCAGTGTATTTTGGGTCGTATGTTTGGGGCATCTATTTCGGATGTACCCTCGTGGTCCTGTTGTGGACAGGTGAACTTTTTCACAGTTAGCTAGCTTTGTGATGCAGGCGGCTTTCATTACACGTTATTGCTTCCTTTTATCTTTCTGATGAGGTAGCGTATTTTTGCTGTCGTTCCCAGCGTATTTTTCTTCACTTAGTGAAGTTTTTTCTGGGTCCCGAGTCAGTTCTTCCCTTTGCCGGAAGTGTTTGCTACAGTGGTGTGTTGGCGGTGGTTCCTGTTGTGATATAATTCAGTGCTTTTTGTTTATATTCCGACATGTTACTGTTATCCGTCTGCCTAGGCCTAGCCAGCCTCTCGTAGCTTTATCACATATACAAGTGTTATTGATTTATTTTCTAAATATGTACTACTGTGTCATGTGTATCCTGGTTTAGTTGTGTATTGGCTAATACCACGGACTATTTATGTGTCCTGGGTTAGTTGTGTTTTGGCTAATTCCACGGACTATGTTGGGCCCGGCGTTAGTTGTGTTTTAGCTACGCCTCGGTCCGGTGTTGCGTTCAGATGGTATCTGGACGGGGTGGGTTTTTTCCGGCGGGTTTTTCTCTGTTTCACCTTGATAACCCCGGCTGGTTGCCAAGTTTTGGCCACACGTGGTTTAAAACAGGCTTGTTTCCCCGGCGAGTGGGTGTCTGTGGCTCCCCAGGTCTGCGTCTCTGGGGTGCCTGTTTCAGGCTCCTTCTGATTCCCGGCGGGTTGGCTGTACCCATCTAACAGTGTTCATACGGACACGTGTTGTTTGTAGTTTTTTCGGTTTTGCAAAGCCAATATAAAACTATGCTGTAGTTGTATTTCCTCCCCGGCGATCTGTTTCAAAGAAGTGGGGATAGGAACAATTGGGGTTAACTTTTAAACTTTAATTCACCCGGTGGGTGCAACCTGGAAGGTTGGGATGACCGAATTTGCAAAATTCAGTTTAGTTGACCAGTCAATTGAGGGATGCTTTGTGTATCGCCTCCTTCAACATACGGCGCTTTAGGGCACAATTGGGGTTAACGTTTTTTAAACTTATTCACACCCGGCGGGTGCTTCTTGCACGGATGAGAATAACGAATTTACAATTCAGTTAGTTAACCAGACATTTGAGGGATACGTTTTGTATCGCCGCCTTCAACATACGGCGATCTAAAAAGATACTTCGGCAGAAGTTAGATCTCGTATATTTGTCAGGCTTCCCAGTTTTTTATCTACGAGATAATTCGGGGGCCGGCGTCTTTTTTTAGTTTTTTTTTTCCAAAATTTAATATGGAAACAAATACCACCGGAAAGACTTAATCACTTATAAACGCCATGATGGTCTTTATATATTATGTCAAAGGGTATTCATAAATCTTTTGGACAAATTAAGATATTCTGAAATCCTTTACTTAGGAAACCCCACCGCGTAGCGAGCTGTGGTCGTTGAGTATTACGTCTCGTTACCCGGCGGGTTATTTAACACCTGTGTGCGAACATGAGTGGGTTAACCTTATGAGCATTAATTCCTGGAAATTTTATTTTTCCAGAGCTGGGTCCCGGCGGGTCTATGCAGAACCTGGAGTAAGTTTCCCTCCAGTCTCTGTCATGGCTACCTTTGCCCCGGTTTTTGCTTTATGCATTACGCCCTCCTGTTCAGGTATCCCTAATTTTGCGCACAACCTTTGTATAAAATGTGTTAAAATGTCTCGTTTGGTGGGGGTTACCTTTCCGGCGTTTTTCTCGTTGCTCCGAGAACACCGTTTTTGTTTACCGAGTTTTAGTCAGGATGGCTAAAATAGGTAAGTTACCCCGACGAGTTTGGTCGCTTGAGGGCTCATCAGAAACTGCGTTTTCTGTGGTCGAGCCTGGGATCAGGCTTCCTGTGTTATTCATTGCTTTATGCATTACGCCCTCCTGTTATGTCTCGTTTGGTGTGGGTTACCTTTCCGGCGTTTTTTCTCGTTGCTCCGAGAACACCGTTTTTGTTTACCGAGTTTTAGTCAGGATGGCTAAAATAGGTAAGTTACCCCGACGAGTTTGGTCGCTTGAGGACTCATCAGAAACTGCGTTTTCTGTGGTCAAGCCTGGGATCAGGCTTCCTGTGTTATTCCCGGTGAGGGGGGCTCCACACAGTTATTTTGTTTGGTCTTTCCCTCCCGGCAACCTTTTTACAAAGAGGTCTGGGGCAGGTATAAGTGGTTTGACATTGCATATAAAACCCGGCGGTTGTACCTTCGGGTGGTTATATTAACGAATTTGCGATTCGCGATAATTTGCCAAACAATTGATTGATACAATAGGGTATCACGGCCTTCAAGACGGCGATCTATGAGGGCTTCTGGCAGAAGCCGGATTAGAGATTAAGATAGGCTTAGACTTTTTATGGGATAAAAAGATGCCTGAATCTTACTAGTGTTTCAAGTGTAAAGGGATATTTGAAGGACTTCATCTTTAATAAAGATATGTTTCATCTTTATGAGGATTCAGAAGTTATGCTTAATTCTTTCGAACAGGTAAAAGATATGCTGAAATCCTTAATAAACAATTGGAACAATGTTGTTTGTTTGTTTGTTTAGTCTTTCTCTCCCGGCGACCTTTTTACAAAAAAGGTCTGGGGCAGGTACAATTGGTTTGACATTGCATATAAAACCCGGCGGTTATACCTTCGGGTGGTTATATTAACTGATTAGCAATTCGCGATCATTTGCCAAACAATTGATTGATACAATAGGGTATCACGGCCTTCAAGACGGCGATCTATGAGGGCTTCTGGGAGAAGCCGGATTAGAGATTAGGATAGGCTTAGACTTTTTATGGGATAAAAAGATGCCGGAATCTTACTAATGTTTCAAATGTAAAGGGATACTTGAAAGACTTTATCTTTAATAAAGATATACTTCATCTTTATGAGGATTCAAAAGATATGCTTAAAATCTTCTGGACAGGTAAATATATCCTGAAATCTTTAATATGAAACTAAAGGAAAACGAAAAGTAGTGGTGGAGTGCTACGGTTCGTTGACCGGCGGTCTTGTGACACATATTTTGTACCATTTTTTGGGTGTAACCCTATGAGCATTAATCCCCGGAAAATTCTCTTTCCAGGGCGGAGTACCGGTGTTGCACCAGGTGACCAGGTAGTTCCCGGGGGCGGGGTAGTTTTCCCCCAGTCTCTGCCATGTCGGCACTTGAACCTCTCATTGCTGTATGTTCAACGCCGTTAAGATCAGGTATCCCTATATATTATTTTTATTTTGTTAATGAAATAATTTAATCACTGAATAATAATAACCATATATATTTTCTATGATTATATTAGGATAATATTGTGTTTATTTATAGTAATTTATTTTAATACAATTAAATTAATTAGTATACTTTATGATTTTGCTCACCAGCTCTGCTTTCAATGTGTTAATGAGCTATGGGAGCTTTTAATTATCATAAACCTTTACAGGGCTCTCTTTTAGAGAGTATACCGAGCTCGCAAGCGAGGGACAGCCACAGCCAAGGTGTATGGCGATACTCACAGTCCTGGCAGGACATAACACATCCCTTTGTGACTCAACTAGTGCTGACGTCCACGGGATGCCGATGTACCATCTTCTACCCCAGTTTTAACATGGCAACATGTGGAGGTCCCGGCTTCGGCGGGATCTTCCCATGATAAGCCAGACTTAACGGATGAAGAACAACGATCTCTGGTCTCAGAGATGGACGTTGAAGAGTCCAGTCACCTTCTAGGCGACTCTCAGGGTACTGTCGAATCTCCACGGAGTTCGTCATCGGCTAGGTATGTACCGGCGGAAGAGATTGATGGACTACTATTGAATGCACTTAATAGGTTCTTTGGCCCTACGCCGGAAACTCCTTCTGATACGGGAGATCCCGCGATGTCGACGAATGTGCGACCTCTGGCTACATCCTTTGCTTTAGCTAAAATACCTAGCCATCCGCTTGTGTCAGACCCAATTTCCAATGTGCCAGGCACAACAGCTCTCACTACTTCCACTGTGCGAGTCATATCAGACATATCTCCCCCTCCTTTAGACAAGGCGCCAGTCAAAAACAGGAGCTATGCCTCTTTTTACGGGCCTGATGAGTCAGGGGTAGCAATGTTACGGAAATGTTTTGGATGTTCATATTAAGGACATTCCAAGTTATTATAACCATGACTTATTCTTACCACCAAATCCCTCCAGAACGCCATTCTTGGTTCTCTCTTCCGGTTTTTGGTGCCGGCGGAGTCCCCTCTGCTTGGCTGCCATTAGCACGCCTTCCCCAGCTTACCTAGACCGCGAGTTTAGGTTAAGAGGAAAAGCGTTTAAACTGTTTTCGCAATATATGGTTCCCAGCAAGTAACAAAGTCTCTGTTACGCTCTTCTCAGGCAATAGAAGCCGCGGAAGTCAGGAAAGCCATTGAACTTTCCCGGCGCTTGCTTCTCCAGACTTCCATCCAAGTCTTTAGGAGATATTCGGACGGCCTTATTAGAGGCAGTTCGAGCAAGGCAGGATCTGAGGATGTTCTTAGTGAAGAAACTTCTTGACCGTATTGCAAGCCAAGTAGTTCTGTCTCCAGTTCTAATTCCTTCTTTGATTTCACCAGCAGTTTGGAAGACTGTTTTCAATTTGGCACAAGCATTCAAACAAGGTCCCCGCAAGCCCTGATGCCCTTGTTAGAACAAGGGATCAGGGTCTGGTGGTATCTGGGCGACTAACTGGTGGTGGCAGAAACAGAAAAGTTACGCATCAGTCAGGTCTACGTTACGTTAAACCATCTCATATCTCTAGGATTCAAGGTCAACTTAGTAAATGTCAAACCCTTGTTCCCCCACGAGTATTTCAGGGGATAGGGCTGGTCGAGGACACAGCTTCTCTCACTCTGAGTCCGAGTGTGGACACTCGAAACAGATTTCGCAAAAACTGTTTGTTTCTCCACAGTCTGAATACGACACAGAAACTTTGGGAATCTCTAGTCGGTTCTCTCAACGGGGTTCAGCTAACTGTGAAGTTGGGCCGGTTGAAAGTCTAACGTTTAATCTTGGAGGGCAACAAATTTTTCCCACTATTACCGGCGGGGATAGTATGGCCTATCCCAACGTTATTACACAACTTACTAGCGGTTTGGGCGACGAGAGAAAGGTTGCACGCAGTCATGTCATGAACCTCTCCTCCGCCGTCGGTATGGGTGGACATGGATGCGTCAGGCACGATAGGTTGGGGCTTGTAGTAAAACCTCGGGCATCAGGGTCAAAGGTTTTGGTCCCATTTAGAAATCTTCCACATCAATGTCAGACTTACTAGTCCCCTTAGCTGTCCTTCAGGCTCACGGCTCTGCTTTACGGGGCTAGTCGGTGGCCTTCAGAATGGACAATCTGAATGTGGTTCACTGTATTCAGAAACGAGGGTCAATAAGATCTCGGAAGTGGCTAAACGTGTCGGAAAAGATTTTTATACTAGCCAACAGGCTGAACATTCATCTTCACGTATCTTATCTCCCAGGCGTTGCAAACGTCTGGGCAGACGCTCTGTCTCAGAGACAAAGCACTTCAGTGGAATGGGCGCTCTTGCGTGTGCGGAGCATGACCATCCACAAGTGGATTTGTTTGCGTCTGAGAAGACTTGCAAACTCCCACTGTACCTCACCCGCTGGACGATAACGCCGGCGGGCGGACCTGACGCTCTGATGACGGACGAGAACAGGTCGAGTTCCTTTTATCTATTTTCCGCCGCCAGACGCGTCTCTAATGTGCCACGTAGTCAACAAACTACAGGATTAGCGAGGCGTAGTCTCGCTAATCGCGCCCCTGTGGCCGGTGCAGTTTGGTACCAGCATTTGTACACGTGGTGCCCGCACCCAGTGTCACTCCAGGTCGGGTTGTTCCACTTAGAACACAATTGGCAACCTAGAAACCTCGCGGACTTGTTCATTATGGACATTCAGGAGGCCAAGTGGCTAGCACCATATGGTAGCGACGTGACCAAGATATTCACGAATCATTATACCCAGTCTACAAAGCGACAGTTTCAATCGCATTGGCAAGCTTTTATGTCTTGGATTCTTAGAACAAACCAAACTGTGCCCTCGGTGGCGTTGGTTGTTAATTATTTAATGTATCTGTTCATGCAGAAACATTTATCTGAAATTGATTTATGAGGGCAGGTTTTAAACTCCGCCCACCTCCCCGTCAGCTCAGGCCTACATGGTCTCTGGACAAAGCATCGTAGTTATTCTCGTTCCCGTATGTACCAAAGACTGCAGATTTTACAAAAGGGCAGTATTCCTTATGGCTTTGGCTACCGGGAACAGAGTATCTGAGCTGGCGGCGATGAGCAACACACCTATTTGCCTCAGGTTTGATAGGCTTCATGAGTGTATTCACATTGCACCTTCCCCAGGATTCTTAGCCAAGAATGAGCACAGTGAACACGTGTTTTCAGAGTTCACGGTGCCGGCGTTAAAAAGGGGAAAGGTGCACCATCTTTTTTGCCCAGTGCAAGCTCTAACCAAATATTTAAGAGTGGCACCTCTAAATCACCAGGGTGCTTTATGGGTCGCAAGTCCGGGTGAACGCTTGATGGAGCGTACACTGGCTTCTCTCTTGGTCAAGGACTTTAAAGAGAAGAATCCCGGCGTTGTGGGTAAGACCCACGATTTACGCAAGGGGACAGCCTCTTTACGTTTCCTTAATAATCTTTCGGTGGAAGTTATTAAGTCCACACAGTTGTGGGCCTCTAATCAGGAGTTTTTTGACGCGATGCCTTTCAGTAGCTCTGGACAAACCTTCCTTGCCATGTATAGCTTTACGGCAGAGGGTCTAGGTGGCCCTTTTAGTCACGTTTTGTTTAATTTCAAGAAAAAGGGGGGGGGGGAAGGGTGCAGTCAGTGTGACATAGGACACCCTAGACCCCTCCGGAGTATGTGTTCGGAACATACGAGCTGGGATACTGTTTGTAGGCATTGTTTTATAAAATTTCTCTGTAGTATTTATTGCAGGAAATTGTGCTAAAGGCCAATAGTAGTGTTACAACAATTCTTGTTGTAAGTAGCTTTGGCTGTGAAGCAATAGATTTTTTGAGAAATCTCGGTAGTTGCAACTACGACTTTTACTTTTGAAGTAATTACTTCTCCATAAGTACACGAGTTCAGTACTTCTATGAATGTACAAGAATTCATTTATGTTTGGTTATATTTTTAGGAATATATCCACTAGTTAATGGGGTTTATATGTGCACATGTAAACTTATAAGTTTTTAGTTTTCACCACTTACTTTAAGTGGGGTGCCTTCTTAACTAGCAGATCTGTGTACAGAGTCTCAGAGTTAACCCTTTTTCAAGCAGGCTTCTTTGAAGCACGCTCCTGCTTGTACCCCTTTTTGAAGATTTAGGCTGTATAAAGTTTATGCACCCGAATATCTCTTTTTTACAAGAGTAAGAATACTATGTGGTTGTTTGATTATCTGCTTTTCTAGAGTTATATGATTACGAATGTCCCCCTCCAGTCTTGGAAATCAGGCATGTTCGTCAATGATGGAGGGGCCACTAATAAATTATAGGTTTGACTCCTGTAAGGAGATAAAGAAAACCTAATATTTAGTAGTGGCCCCGTAATCATTGACGACTGGGGCCCTCCCGACCATCCCCTTCCCATTCGTTGATGTATTCAGGATTTTGGTTTACTTGATATGTCAGTGAAGGAAGAATGACGCCTGCAGTAGCGTCTGGTCAAAGATCCACACAAGTACATCCACGATATGATGGAAAGCTTATTAGATAGTTATTCTTATTTTCTTTTGGTTTTTATTTTTTACGAAGTTTTTTCGTAGTGAGAACCCAATTCATAATGACTGAAGCCATGAGTGAGGTCGCGTGCGCTCATGATGAAGGCTCCTCAGTTTTTAAATGCTCTGCGCGGTAGATTCAAACTACGGCGGATTAGTGTTTGAAGAGGATGCCTTATGTAATAGGCATGTTCGTCAATGATTACGGGGCCACTACTAAATATTAGGTTTTCTTTATCTCCTTACAGGAGTCAAACCTATAGTTTTGACCTAAAATCATAACTATTTCACAAATTAAAACAATATATATATATTACCGTCTCATTCACGTACCGAATGTTCTTGTGAAGTTTGGTGAAAATCAGTCCAACGGTCTAGGAGTTATCGGACAGACAGACAGAAATTTCGGCCGCCATGTACCACTATACGGGGAGCGATACCACTCTGGTTACGCAGAGTTGATTAATACAAAAATATATAAATAACAATTATGATGTCCGCTCAAGTAAAGAAAGTTCACATTGTTAAAGTATCAAACACTTTATATTAAGAATTACTACCTCAGTCTAAAAACTACGATAGTACATCAGGCGTGCGAGGCTAGCGAGATGTGACCCTTTTTGACCTCAGAATACCATATTCCCCCCTACCCACAAACTAAGAATACAATATCAATCTATGTTCTACAGTATATATACTATCATGAAAATAAACATTGGTCAAATGTTCTTGAAAGCTGAGAGAAGTGAACGATCTATTTATTATTCTCCCTAGTCGCGCCTTTATCAGATAGAAAATAATTAATACCTTCCCGGGGACAGGCAACGCATAGTTAAAAACCCCCTTCTCCCATATGTCAACAAAACTAGCTGTACACGACCCTCCCGGACAACAGGGCTGCTCATTTAACCTTCTTGCCAGAAAGCAGGCAATATGATCGTAAATATATGTTCCTATGTCTAACCTTGTAAATATAATATAACCACTGATACAAAGAGAAAATTAATTACTCTTGTAACAATTATTAAGCAACAGTGCACAGTTCCCATAAGAATAAAATAATACTTTCTCAGAGACCGACAACACCTCAGTTTTGACCCTTTTTCCATGTCTGCAAAACTTGCCATTTAGGAACCATATTACACCCAAAATATGTTCTGCATGTGCTAATTACAACCACTCGGCAATAAATATTAAAACATTTAGAGGACTATGTACCAAGCTAAATTTCACTACCCAAATCAGTACCCAGCTCTTATAAGAATAAATTATAACTTTCCGGGGCTCGACAACACTTAGTTCCCTCCCTTGTTGCCCCCTCTCTGAAAATCTATATAAACTCCGGGAGAGGAGAAGGAAGGTACGTAGAAATATAGCTTCTTTGAGATCGGCAACCCGCTCTAAAGGAAGACTAATTTTTACCCAATCCAGGAATAGTTATTGATAAACGGCAACCCGAAGTCTGTATACTATCTGTGAAATATATATAAACCTTTTTAGGATCTTTGTTATTTGTGGCAACCCAATCACTTAACACATTTAATAGTATATATATATAAGTAATTCAAACTCAAGTGGTATGCCCTCTTCCACTTTTGTTTTAGCCTAATAACTTTCATAGTGCAATAGTATCTATATAAGTTTAACTATTAATTCTGGCATCCCAGAATTTAATATAGTTGTTGTTGTTGTTGTTGTTCCCCATGCTGCCTGGCCGAACAGCCCCAAGGCCCCGAGCAAGGCCAAGGCCATAACCGAGCGCCCCCACAGAACCCTACCCGCCGACCACAATAAAGCCTGGGTGATCGAAACCACTCCATGGCGGGGAGCTGAGGAGGGTGCGGAAACACCTGGGAAATCAAAGCCCCACCAAGGGCCCTGTGCCCCTCAGCAATTATGAAGAGAAAGTTGAGGGGCAAGGGAAAAATGTGACGCTTTGGCTTCCAATCTTGGTAGATTGGGGAGGTCAATCCACGGAAGAGACGCCGTCACTTGAGATCTAGAAAATATATAAGTAAAAGGAACAGTCAGAGTAAGCTATGGGTATGGCAGAGATTGCGCAGTTCTCACTCTGATAGACCAGCCCATCACCACATGACTAGAACCCAATCCTCTCAGCATCAGCTAGGAAAGGCCCTAGAAAGCCACCTTTGGCGGGGGGATAGCTCCCCTATTTCAACCCTTTTCGGGGTTGGGCACCCGCCGATTTTCATCGGCGGGGATAGGGAGCTAATAGGGATAACTATATATTTAATATAGTTATCCCTATTAGCTTAATTTCCAGATAGCGAAACTATTGAAAGACTCAGGCAACCCTACCTTTCTATATGTTTTTCTATCAAGAAGTTATACTAGCATTTCCTCACAGAGATCTAAGGCAGAAAGATCTTTTGTGTTAGAAGGGTTTAGCGAGATACTCTTACGAGCACTCTGCATATATAAATCCTAGGCGCAAACTGTCTGTGGCAACCCACCAGGATTTGCGACTAAAAGGGTAAAACCGCCTGAGTTCTTTGAATCTCTTATAAGGGTTAGGACAGTCAAGAAGAATCATCTAAACTCTTCTTGCGTTAGTCTGATACTATGTTAATCCGGCCACGCCTGAAACATAGTCTATCTATCTATCTATTGCCTGACGCCGTGATCCCCGAAGGGGTGGCCACGAACGAACCGCCCCCATGCACCTCTGTCCCCAGTCAGTCGACGCCCCTCCCCCCAACCAGCACCACCTTCGTTCATGTACTTCCTCACTCCATCCTTCCACCTCATATTCGGTCTACCTCTCCCCCTCTGTCCCTCCACCTCGCTCTCATACACCCTCTTAGTCATTCTCTCGCTTTCCATACGTTCCATATGGCCGAACCATCTCAAGTTGTTCCTTTTCACACTTTCCAGCACATCTACCTCCACACCACACCTCCTTCTTACTTCCTCATTAGTCTGTCTATCCCTCCATGTAACTCCGCACGCACTCCTTAAGTAATTCATTTCCACTGCTCTCACTCTTGGTCTGAGTCTCTCAACCAACGTCCATGCTTCGCTTCCGTAAGTCAGTGTCGGGATTACCACACTGTCATGCAAGGACTTCTTCACTTCCATACTGACCACCCTATTTCTTGTTACTGCTTTTAGCGTTCCTACAACCCTCTTCCCCTGTTGTACCCTCTCCCGCACCTCTTCATCCATAGTCCCATCTTTACTCAACACACTGCCCAGATACTTAAAAGAGTTGACGATCTCCATAGCCTGACCGTTCAGCTTCACCTCACACTCTGTGACTTCACCCCTTTCGAAGACCATAACCTTGCTCTTCCCCGTATTTACCTTCAAATTCCGTTTTTCGCACACTGTTCCAAACTCATTTACCAGACCCTGCAACTCCCATTCATTATCACTCATCAGAACTGTATCATCTGCAAACAGCAGTATAGGTAGCTTCCACTCAATTCCCTCCCTTTTCAGCGATACACCAACATCCACTGCTCTTGATAGTATTTCTTTCATAACTCCATCCATATATACAGTAAACAACCACGGGGACATCACACACCCCTGTTTCAAACCAACTTTCAGGTCAAAGAACTCACTCTGCTCACTCTCCACACGTACTTCCGCCTTTGCACCCTCATACATGCTCTTCACTGCTTTCAGCAACTTGCCCTCTACTCCGTATATTCTAAGTACTTTCCACAAACCTTCTCTATCCACTCTGTCATAGGCCTTCTCCAAGTCCATAAAGGCAACATACACCTTTTGTTTCTTCTCCAGATACTTCTCCACAACACAATTCAGGGTAAAAATCTGATCTACACATCCTCTTCCCTTCCTAAAACCTCCCTGCTCGTCGCCTATCCATTTCTCCGTTCTCACTCTCACTCTCTCAATCACTACCCTACTGTATACCTTCCCTACTACGCTTAGAAGACATATTCCTCGGTGGTTACCACACACTCCTCTTTCCCCTTTGCCCTTATATAGGGGGACTATTATGCCAGTCTTCCAGTCATCGGGTGCACTCCCCTTCTCCCATGCTAGTTTGCACATTTTCCATACCCATTCTATCACTATCTCACCACCATACCTCAACATTTCCCCACACACTCCATCTGTTCCTGGTGCTTTCCCCAACTTCACTCTTTTCATGGCTTCCCACACTTCTGACCTCCTGATCCCCACCTCCTCCTCCACTACTTCTCTTCTTCTCCCTCCCATACCATATCCAGCTATGTTTGCTGGCTCTTCATTCCTTTCATTTAGCAACTCACTGAAGTACTCCCTCCATCTTTCGACTCTCTCTTGCTTCTCGGCTAGCATTCTCCCATTCTTATCTTTCACACCCTTACTGTTTCCCTTGCTACCTTCCCTAACTTTCTTGACTTCTTTCCAGAACAGTTTCTTACTCTCCCTCCATTTTACACTCAGATTCCTTCCAAATTCCTCATCTACTCTTCTCTTACTTTCCTTCACTACTCTCTTCACCACCCTCTTACTCTCCACGTACCTCGCTCGTTTCTGTCTTTCGGAATCTTCATTCCCTCTGCTACCCAACCACTCTCTATATGCTTTCTTCTTTTCTTCCACAGCTATTCGTACCTCTTCTGTCCACCATGCTGTACCTTTCACTCCCCTCCCTCTTCTCCTCACTCCACACACCTCCTCACATGCTGCACAGATCTCATCCTTAAACACCTTGCTCATCTCCTCCACTTCCTCCATAACTTCCAGGTCGAACCCACCTAGTCGTCTTTCCACTGCTCTCCTGTACTCCTCCCTGATTTCCTCCTCCTGCAACCTCTCCACCCTCCTCACCATTTCACCCTCCTCTCGCCTCCCTCCCGCTCTCCTCACCCACTTCTTTTGTAACCTAACCTTAGCTACCACTACATAATGATCAGACAGACCCCCTCCAATACCCCTATACACCCTAGCATCCATCACAGATTTCTTCATTCGTTCATCCACACATACATAATCAATCAATGACTTTCGTTCCACCACTGTCTTATCCTTCATCGTCAACATCCGTTTCCACGTGTACCTGTGGATCATTCTGTGTCGGAAGAAGGTGTTGGCTATCCACAGCCTCCTCCCAACACATACGTCCACAAGTGCACTACCATTCCCATTCACCTCTGATGGTACCCCCCACCCTCCCACCACTCCCTCAACTTTCCTATCACCCACCTTACCATTCATATCCCCAATCAGAAATATTCTTTCGTTCTTGTCAAACTTCTCCAGGCACGCCTCCACATTCATCCAGAACTCCTCTTTCTTTCTTTCAAGTATATCCTCTGTCGGGGCATACACGCATACAATCACATAGTACATAGTACAGTAGTACATAGTACAGTATTCAAATCCTCAGTTCAAGAGTACCTTAACAGAACTCCATCACCGATTAATATAAAGGTCAGAATAGTCAAGTATTTGCTAAAAGCTATATGCCCAGAATACTTGCGTTAGTTCGATGTGGTGACCAACTGTTTTTATAATAGTTACGGCCCCAAACTCATTAATCTAATTGTAACCTTCACACGACCGGCCATCCTAGACGGCCTACGGAGCAGCTAAGAAACCCTCAACGAAAGTGTCTCTCCATACCAAGAAGATAAACCATCTGCGCATTACAATTCATTCAGTATCAGTGACGCAATACCATATTATCGGGAATTCAAAAGTGACCCGAATAAGTCTAGTTATAAGTCTTTTATATACTGTATAAAACTTTTTTCCTCAGTGCGTTACACTCAACTCCGAGTGAGAATACCGAAGTGACTAACCTCAGTGAATACCTAATATTATGTCAGAGTTCACATATTTTAACTATCTATAACCAAGTGCATCAATAGTTAAAAGTCCTTATTTAGTGCAAATAAATACCGGAATAAGTATCTTATCGTCCAAGAGTATTAACGAAACCAAAGTTATACGAACTGATTATTTAAACTAAATTAAATCCGAATCTGTAGTAACTGCCATTTAAGTTTTTTTGTCAAGAATACAGGAGCGCGCCTACATCACAAGAAATATTACGTGAACCGTTGAAGTGTATAGTGCTGATCTCCATCTACTGTAGATCCGCGATCGTGCTCAAAGAATTTAAGACCAAAGTTGTGCTGCTTATTATGATCTCCATGTCTTAAAAGTGTCATAATTCATTTCATACGTAATTAGTGAATAAGTAAATAAAGCTGTATTACAAACCATATTCCGAGATTATACAGGTCCTCTATTGATTCTTTATATGTATTAAGTCCAATATCCCAGTCTAGAAGAACTCCCCTTAACCAAACGTTAATCCTGCTTAAAACCAGGGCATAACAATAATTTTAGAGATACAAGAAATAAGACCAGTTGGACGATTGTTGGAGGGATGAGAGCGGTCACCCTTCTTTGGAAAATGTTGAATGAGAGCAAACTTCCAGCAAGAAGGAAAGATGTTAGAGGAAAGACAGATGGAAGAGCTAACCTAGGCAGGGAGTCAGCAAGGAAGCACAGTTTTTGACTAAAACAGGAGGGAAACATTATGGACAACGGTAGGAAAAATGTGAGTAAACCAAGATTATTTTGCATTAGAGTGAGAAATAAAATGGCATGTATGCCTCCATGCCCAAGATGATTACCTCGGCAATGCGTTCAGCTACTCAGTGGGTCCTTGGCCACGGAAACCAAAATAATTCCATGGGAAATTCAAGAAGTACTGCCGAAGGGCATCCCAGTCGGCATCGCCAAAATGCTATAAGTGCAGCTGGCTGAGTGGATCAGATGGCCATACTGGAGAGATAGGACAGGTAGCAAAGATAAGGTTATGATCGGAGGAACCAGACAGAGAAAAGGTTTACAGCGTAAGATGAAGGATAAGAGGTTAGAGGTCAAAGATGTTGGGCTGATCTCCAAGGTGGTCAGGGATACAAGAGTAGAGTGCTGGACTAACTGCTCTAGGTCGTTTAAGATTAACAGATTTTAGCTTGTTCATCAGGTTGGTCAGTAAAATGGGAAGAGAGCCATTGGCAGTAATAATATTGAAATCACGAAAGATAGATTTAAGAGAAAGGAGAGGTTGATAGGATGAGTTCCACTTTATAACTTATAATTTAGGAAAGTCAGTAGAGTTAGGAGATGGACAGGTATGTGGTACAGGTATGTATAATTGCCTCACCTGGGAACACGTGAAGGTTGTAATGGTACAAATGTGTAAGGTTCATGTATTGATGGTGCAAGTGTGTGTTAGGCAGGTGTATATTATAGCTTCACTTAAGAACACCTGAAGGTAATGGTGGTACAGATGTGAGAGGTACATATGTGGGTGGTACAGGTGTGTGATTAGTAAGTTTGGTGGTACAGGTATGTGTTATCGCCTCACCTGGAAATGCATGAAAGAGGTGCTGGTACATATATGGGTTAGACAGGTATGTGTTATAGCCTCACCTGGGAGCACCTGAAGCCCGTGGTGGTACAGGTGTGAGAGGTACAGGTAAGGGTGGTACAGGTGTTGTTATAGCCTCACCTGGGAACACTTGAAGTCCATGGTGGTACAGATGTGATGTGGGTTACAGATATGGGTGGTACACGTGTGTGTTCGACAGGTGTGGCTCATTACTGGCTGCACGTAACCCCTCTCCTCCTCCTGCCGCACACTCACTACCTCACCTAAAAGAACAAAATATATTAATACAAATAAACAGAATAATACCATAAAATGTGCAGTAACTCAAAAAATAGTGCTTAGTTAACCCTTCGATTTCCTCAAGTCCTTCTTAATCTACTATATTGTCTAATGTTAGCCAGAATATAATATAAAGGTCGGTGCTGATACACGTGTGGGCCAGGCCAAGGCCAGGCGCCCGTGGGGTCCAGCAGCCTGGGGGGGGGGGGGGGGGGGGGCTAGACGGCCGTGGTTATTACTGGTTGTACGTAAAGCCTCTCTTCCTATCTCACTACACTAAATAATGAAGGGTATTATCAGAAGAGATGGAATAGGTATCTATAATACCCAGTACCCGCAAAAATAACGCAACCACAAAACTACCCGAGTTGACGTTTGGGATAGTGTAAAATAGTCGTTGGTGGCGAAGTCTAATAAACCCACCATGTGTATCACCACAAGACTATCACCTGGTTCTTTCAAGGATAACTAAGGTTACTATCCTATTGTACGTCCGTGGTAGTACAGTGGGTTAGAGGTAAAAACCTACCGAGGTCCTTGACCATGGTTCGAAACCACACCAGTCTGGTAAAACCTACAGAGGTCCCTAACCAGGGTTCGAACCCACGCCAGACAGGCCACTGGGCCTGGGGATTTTCGGGAGGGTTAAATTCCCTTCACACCCAGCATTTCGTTGGTGGCAGTCACTGAACTTGATCTGGTAGCTACTGAGCACCCATCACGCGGACCCTATGAACATTGAGATTACTGAGGTGATGTAGCTACGATACCTTACGACCTTAAGAGGTTAGGGACTAGCCTTGTTAAAGAAGGATGCTATGTTGTTGTTGTTGTTCCCCAGGCTGTCTGGCCGAACAGCCCCAAGGTCTCGAGCAAGGCCAAGGCCATAAACGAGCACCCCCACAAAATCCTCCCTGCTTACCACTAACAAAGCCCGGGTGACGGAAGCCACTCCAAGGCAGGGAGCTGAAGAGGGTGCGGAAATGCCCGGGAAACCAAAGCCCCACCCAAGGCCCTGTGCCCCTCAGTAATTATGAAGGGAAAGTTGAGGGGTAAGGGAAAAATGTGACACTTTGGCTCCCAATCTGCCAACTTCTAGGTTGGCAGTAGGGAGGTCAATCCACGGAAAAGACGCCGCCACTTGATATCTAGAAGATATATAAGTAAAAGGAACAGTCAGAGTAAGCTATGGGTATGGCAGAGATCGCTCAGTTCTCACTCGGATAGACCAGCCCAACACCACATGACTAGAACCCAATCCTCTCGGCATCAGCTAGGAAAGGCCCTAGAAAGCCGCCTTTGGCGGGGGGATAGCTCCCCTATTTCAACTCCTTTCGGGGTTGGGCACCCGCCCTATGCTATGTAATACCCTGTACCCGCAAAAATCCTGCAACCACAAAACTACCAGAGTTGACGTCTGGGATAGCGTAAAATAGTCGGTGGCGAAGTCTAATAAACCCACCACGTGTATCACCACGAGACTATCACCTGGTTCTTTCAATGAGAGCTAAGGTTGCTATCATATTATACGATCGTGGTAGTACAGTCGGTTAGTGCGCTTGTCTGGTAAAACCTACTGAGGTCCCTAACCCGGGTTCGATCCCGTGCCAGGCAGGCCACTGGGCCTGGGGATTTTCGGGAGGGTTAAATTCCCTTCACACCCAGCATTTCAGTATCCTTGTATAACATGAGTTCATTACCACCAATTATAGCGTTAAAGCATGGGCAGATTAATATGGATAATTTAAATAACTTTTTCATACCCATAATTTTAAAGAGTGTATTTCACCTGAAAGAAACCATAAATCCCTGCGCAGGGAACACAGGCGACTCATAACAACAGAGCAGGGCAGAAATCTGCAGAGATATTTAGAATTAGAATGCATACATTGGGACGCAGGGCAGCGCAGGCCTACATCTAATTTGAAATAATTTTCAGATTTCTGCACTGCTCTTTGCTGAGTCACCGGCGTTTCATTTAGTAAAGTAATTTTGGTGAAATACTTCACACTAATTGCAACGAAAGTGATTTTAAAGAGAATGCGTTATTGAAACTGTCTTATACAATATATACAGCCCAGGCAGAATATCTTTAGGGATAATGGTAAACATGCGATTTTGTATCTGCAATTTTCGATCAGTTTATCCCGAAATAATTCCTCTAAATTCCCCATGTTCAGCATCTTGCATGTCTTATGTGCTTCTAGTTGCAGCGGAGTATTGTTTGCATTAACGCAGTTTCACTGGGCGATTAACTGATTAGGGTTATTTCGCCAGGTGGTTGAGTTGCTCATGTGATCAATTGAGCAATTTTTGCCAGTATTTGCATTTGTAATGGCTTTCAGTCTGTAACTAATTTGTGTGGCACGTTTATAGTAATCAATCTCATGTATATATTATGAACGGCTAATACAAATAATTTGTTCTGCATTATAGGTATCTGTACATTTTTACTGATAAAATGCAACTTTAAATTTGTACGCAAACTAATATTTGATCTAACAATTGATCGAAGAAATTTAAGATATGTTAATGACTTTTTGCCATATTAGATTAGTTTTGAAACACAACTACTGTAGATACCAATAGCTTCACTGGGTGTCATTATTTTAGCTTGAAGCAGTAGGTGCTCCTAAAATCCAAATATCCTTACGCTTTACTCTCATGGTAGGAAGTATCAAAGTTTCCAAATGCATATAACCAACAGTAGCTATAGCTGAGACTTGTTCACTAAGGTATTCTCTGATTGCCTGCATAATCACCAGAATTTACGGTGTTAACCAACACAGATCGCTTACAAAGATTTTAACAAAAAACATGTATTGCAGTGTGTGCATTCCATTTTAAGTATTAGTTTTTTGCGGGTGACCGGACAACTCAATAAGTAGACCATTGCAACCAGTGTCAACCCAACCAATACCGTTAGGTTAGGTTAGGTCAAGTTAGGTCAAGTTAGGTTAGTACTTTAATTTGGTTGAATTGATCCTTTTTGAGATCTGGTTGGGTTGTCCAGGAACCCTTTTTGCGCTAAAATTGATTTTAACGGCAACGTTAAGTCGTCATTGCTATAATATCTCCACCCATCATATAGATGACCAGTATACCTTTGTAGATGATAATTCCTAGTTTCTAGTCTGTATAGTAATGTTAGGATGGTAGTCAGTTTGATGTTTAGGTAAACTGGTGATGTTCATGCAGTGGCAATTTAGTACGAAGACTTGAACAATACTTTTTTTTAAGATAAGGAAGGACCTATGGATATCAGAAATAGCTATATTTTTTTAGTTTAATATCTTCGATACCTAGATGTCTTCCTTAAGCTAATTAAAATGGTTTAATGTTAATCAGTAAATTGATCGCCCGACAAGATTAGTAAAGTACAGTATAGATAAGCCAAGGCAATGTCGAAGACTGCACGTATATGGTTTCGATTGGTCCCTAAATATTAAATGTAAACCATGAAACAACAATCTCACCCACAACACAACCTAAGAATACCGATATAAATCACGAAACCAAGTCTCATCGATAACACTAACCCTTAATTATTAAAGATCACTCATAAAAACGATCGCACATTTTAAAACTGAATTATTCGCACTTTTTTTATTGGACCCTGAAAAACAAATTCCATTAATTTTATATAAATAGTGTGCTTGCACAGATGAAAGGATAATATTCCTCCGTTGTACATACCGTAGTTGGATTTGACGGCATAAAAAAAACTATTTAGTGATTATACGGAGGTGAGCTGGTCCTATCTGAATGGGGGGAGCTCACACGGACGGATCTTGTGTTTAAGTCATGTGGAACTGGGATAAATGTAGCATGCACAATACTTATGCTGATAATATAAAAGAAGAATAGTAGCATTTGTTTATTTATTTATTTATTAACCCATACTGTACCAGCGATGTCGAATCGCCGTTGGTAAAAAAGTAACTAGCCTGTACCAGCGACGGAAGGTCGCCGTCAGTAGTATGCGGTCCCTGTAACTGCCCGTATCGAGCAGTGCCTGGCACCATGGCTTTTACGCACTGCTGTTAGACGTTGGCAACACTTCTCAGCTTATATCCAAGCTTCCTCAGGCTGGCTGGCTCAGTATTCCTCCAACTTTTGAGGTGGAAGGGTGTTCTCGGTCGACTCTGAAGCCATTTTTGCCACATTGCCTGGCACTGTAGGGTACATTTATGGTAATACCTTCTAGTACGGTAGGGGTTAATATAATATTTTACATCTTTGAGAATTTAATGGCTATCTCTACTTGTATTTTTTTTCCGGTCACACATACCACGGCAGCTATACTGTACATTCAATCATCTTACAGCTTTATTTATGTATGTCCTTCAGTGTTCGCAAATGCACATCTACGACTTTACCCCTTCTGATTTATGATTTTTTCCTTAGTCTTTCTTACATTAAGCCATTTTATATACTCCACTTTGGAAGGGCCTCTAGAAATCGCAACCTTATAACTCTCACAATTCCTTCTTACTCAAGAAATTCAACAAATAATCAGAATATAAGAAAGTAATTTAATACTAAAATGGCTAAGTGGAAACTCTCTCCCCTTCCTGATACTTCTAATCGGATACAAACCGGGAACTCCTTGTTTAAAATTAGGCCTACACCTTAAGTTTCCCTTGTTCCAAAGTAGAATTTAGTTTAACACAGTTGGACAAGGCTTTTAGATTCAGCCTTACATTATTTACATGAAAGTTGTTCACATTCACCAAGATTAGACAGTTGAAGTGAGTCACAACTAGAGGACCTTTAGAATGTAGAATCTGAGAACCTCTCACATTGAAGCCATTTTGGTGACTCGCCCATCCAAAAAGTATACATATGGGAACCCACAGCCACCACCGGGTTAATACCATCATTATATTTATACGAAGTGTGGGGGTAGACTATCGAGAGTAGCAAAGTGAGTATCGCGAATGTCCAGCAACACTTGCATTTAATTATTTTAACACTTGCGTGTTCATTAAAAGTTGTAAAGAGGGGATGGATTCCTCAGAACTTAACCCGAGAAAATAATTCTGCATGTGTAGCCTACTAAATAAAGGTACTGCTTAAATATCATTCAAATAAGACTGAGGAAACTAGCTAATAACACTTTATATTTGGGCAAAATCACCGATCTCATTCGGTACAGGTAGCACGCTACTGTGTAACGCGACTGTGGATCAGATTTATAATCACAATAATTTTGATTATAGTTTGTAAGAGTTAAATTACAGACAACTATTTGAGCTGGTGGAAAGTATAGAAAAAAAACTATTAACTGAAAAAAAAACTTTGTAATTACAGTATATAATTTACAATAAGTTGCAAAAAATGGCCCGTACACACTAAGCACTAACGCAACATTTCCTAAAAAGTTTTCAATACTTTTACTATGAAAAGTCTCTTCTAAAATAGTGGTATGTTAGCCAGTCATCTAGAAGAGGTGGTGGTTCTTACCGAGTGTGGTGGTGGCTGTGTTAGGCAGGAAGAGGTTGACAGTCTCGCCACAGCAACACCCGTCACTCCTGTAACCATAATATTTATTACCAACACACAGATAAACAAAACTAATAAAAATAATGTCCCAAGAACTTATAATGGTAGAAAGCTTAAACTGTACACAATTTGGGATATACAGTACTGTATATATATATATATATATATATATATATATACACAGATTAAAATAGTGTTAACTTTAAAAATATATCATCCATCATGGGTAAGGAAGAGGTTCATATAAAATTTAAAAGTTGTAATATCTTATCATCCAGTATTCCACCCCAATTTCTATACGGTTGCTAGTATGCATCTTTAAATCATATTTTGTATCTAGTCTGGTTAATTGTTAATTTGGTTGATAGACATACAGGTACAGCACCATACTGGCGGTCAAAGGTCTGTGGACTCACCTTTCCTCGGCGGACACATTCCTACTGGCGACGACTTTGACGAAGTGGTACTGGTGTGAGGTCCAGACGCCCATTTCTGGTCCTAGGTCACTACCACCAGCCTGGGGGAGAGTCCTACCACACCCAGCCCCTCCCCCGTCCTCAGACCAACCTGGGGAGTCAACCGGTAGTATGAGGCCCATTTATCAGTCAATGAGTAAGAAAGATACTAGGAAAGAGCATTTTTGTATCTATCTATCCATGTATTGCCCGACACTGTGATCCCCGAAGGGGTGGCCACGAACGAACCGCCTCCATGCGCCTCGGTCCCCAGTCAGTCGACGCCCCTCCTCCCAACCAGTACTGCCTTCATCCATATACTTCCTCACTCCATCCTTCCAACTCTCCTTCGGTGCACCTCTCCCTCTCCGTCCTTCCACCTCACTCTCGTACACCCTCTTAGTCATTCTCTCGCTTTCCATATGGCCGAACCATCTCAAGTTGTTCCTTTTCACACTTTCCAGCACATCTACCTCCACACCACACCTTCTTACTTCCTCATTCGTCTGTCTATCCCTCCATGTAACTCCGCACGCACTTCTCAAGTAACTCATTTCCAGCGCTCTCACTCTTGGTCCGAGTCTCTTCCCGAACGTTCATGCTTCGCTTCCGTAAGTTAGTATCGGGATTACCACACTGTCATGCAAGGACTTCTTCACTTCCATACTGACTACCCTATTTCTTGTTACTGCTTTCAACGTTCCTACAACCCTCTCCCGCACTTCATCCATAGTCCCATCTTTACTCAACACACTGCCCAGACACTTAAAAGAGCTGACTATCTCCATAGCCTGACCGTTCAACTTTATCTCACACTCTGTGACTTCACCCCTTTCGAAGACCATAACCTTGCTCTTCCCCGCATTTACCTTCAAATTTAGTTTTTTTGCACACTGTTCCAAACTCATTTACCAGACCCTGCGACTCTAATTCATTATCACTCATCAGAACTGTATCATCCGCAAACAGCAGTATAGGCAGCTTCTTAATAAATTTCTGTATACAGTAAGTCATTATCTGGGTCATTGGCAGCCATATTTTCATGCTGTATCTATTCAAACTCTGCACTTCAGCATATAGAACACCAAATCAAAATTGCCAAATTTCAGGTCATTATTTTATTATGATAAGTTTTTTTAATACCATGCACTCCCTGCTCAAAAGCTGGGCTAGGATGTTTCAGAATTTTCAGGGACGTAGTGGATAGTTGCCACAGATTGCTAGACAAAGGAGTACAAAGGAGTACAAAGGAGTACAAAGGAAATCAAGCAACAACAGGTCTAGTGACCCTTCTAGGCTGCTTGTCCTCCAAAACACTGAGGATCAAGTGTCCAAACAGTGGTTTAGAGTGGGTAAGGGAACATTGGAAAGGGAACTACTGCCCTGGAACTAATGTCCGTGGCAGGACTAGGAAGTTAGTAGGGGACATATGGGTTAGTAACTGAGGGGAGGATAAAATAAAGTTATTAATTTACAAATGCAGTCAGTCGCGGGTTTGATGAGATATTTGTCTAGGCGGAGTTTAAATGAATCAACGGTGCTGCAGTCTATAACGTCTCGGGGAAGCCCATTCCACAAGTTGACAACTCGATTGAAGAAGAAATTCTTAGATTCGTGTGAGTTAAAAGATTTACCAATAATTTTGGAACGGTTTCCCCGCGTGTAATTAGATTGGTCGATAGTGAAGTACTTACTACAGTTCATATTGTCGATGCCTTTGATGATTTTGAACACTTGAATTAAGTCACCTCTTAATCTGCGCTGGGTTAAAGGAAATAGATTTAATTCTCTAAGACGCTCTTCGTATGGTTTGTTCTTTAGGCTAGGTATCATTTTGGTAACTCTACGTTGAACTCGTTCTAGCTTGTTTATGTCTTTTTGGTAATAAGGGCACCAGCATTGAACGCAGTATTCCAGAAGAGGGCGGACTAAGGAATTGTAAAGGGTTAGGATAACGTCTTTGGATTTATGCTCAAATGACCTGCCTATAAAGCCAATTATTTTGTTTGCCTTCTTAACAACTTCTGAACATGGTTGACTCGGTTTTAGGTTACTCGATATTGTTACTCCCAGATCGGTTTCTCTGTTTACATTCTTAAGCTGAGTGCCATTCATCGAATAGTTTGCTTTCTCATTTAGGTATCCGATATGTAGTACTTTACATTTATCCGCATTGAAACTCATTTGCCAAATTTGGGCCCAATGTGACAATTTATCTAGATTGTGTTGCATATCGTCAACTTTATCTTTTGAGAGTGCGCTATTTGCAATTTTTGTATCGTCAGCAAATTTTGAGATTGTACAGGTGAGACTCCTCTATGTCGTTGATGTAAATTAGAAAGAGAATTGGTCCTAGTACCGATCCCTGGGGTACCCCGCTACTTACATTGGTCCATTTAGATGCCTTACCGTTTATGACTACTCTTTGCTTTCTGTTGCTGAACCAATTTTCTATCCATTTCAACACACCGTCTTGTATTCCATGCGCTTTTAGTTTTAGCAGTAAACGTTTGTGGGGAACTTTGTCAAAGGCCTTTTGAAAATCAAGGTATATAATATCTACAGCTTTACTCTCATCGTAGAGGTTGAGGATATCGTGGAAGAAGTCCAAGAGGTTTGTTAAACAGGAACGTTTTTTACGAAAGCCGTGTTGAGTATCTTTAAGTATGTTAGTTTCCTCTAAGTGATTTACGAGTCTGTCTCTTATGACCGTTTCTAGCATTTTACATACAACTGAGGTTAAGCTAATTGGACGATAGTTACTGGGTAGGGATTTGTTGCCTTTTTTGAATATCGGTGTTACGTTGGCTATCTTCCACTGATCAGGCATAGTTCCAGACTGCAAGGATTTATTGAATAGTAATGTCAGTGGTTTGGAGAGCTCATCCTTAGCTTCCTTTAGAACTCTAGGCGAGATTGTATCAGGTCCTGGCGTTTTATTTACCTTGAGTTTATCTAAACAATTCAATACTTCTCTCTCTGTAACGGTGATATTGCTTAGAACATCTGAATTATCAATCTGAATCGGCGATGGTGTAGGGATATCACTGAGGTCTTCTGTTGTAAAAACTGATGCAAAGAAGGTATTGAGGGCATTACTCATTTGTACTTAGTCTTTGGTGTATTCTCCATTTTCATCGACTAACGGTCCAACAGTTGAAGTAACTACTTTTTTCTTTCTGATATAACTATAGAATTCTTTCGGGTTTGTTTTACTTTGATTCGCAATATGTAACTCTAGGGTCTTTTTACTTTGCTTAATTAACTTTTTGGCTTTGCGTCGTAGCTCTACAAATTTCACCCGTTCTTCGTCATTTTGTGAGGATTTTAATCTATCATTAGCAAATTTTTTAGCAAGCAGGCAGTTTGAAATATCTTTATTCCACCATTTGGGCTTATTATTATGGCCTGGACGCCGTATTTTCGATGGTATGCAGTCTTGCACTGCTTTTAGGTAAGTGGTTTCGAATAACTTCCAAGATGTATTTAGGTCATTATTGTTAATTAAAAAGCTCCAGTCAGTTTCTTTAAACATAGCTCTAAGTTTATGAAAGTTTGCTTTCTTGAAATTAGAGACTTTTTCGATGCTACTATTTCGTTCGTTACTAGTAAAGTTTAAAGTGAAAGTTATCGTACGATGGTCGCTGTTACTGAATTCATCACCAACATTCAAATTCTCTATTAATTCTTCTTTTGTTGCAAGTACAATGTCAAGAACGTTATTACCACGGGTCGGTGTTCGAACAAATTGATAAAGCGAACTCTCTTGCAAGTTCGTATACAAGTCATGTCCGGAGTGTGAAGTAAGAGTATCGCCCCACTTGGTCACAGGTAAATTAAAGTCGCCAAAAAATACGGTATCTTGTGAGTTACTTACATCTGCAATTTGTTCATAAATTTCTCGGTCAGTTTGCACTGATTGAGCTGGAGGTCTGTATATTAATGTAAGTATTATTTTTGTACCTTTATTATTCTTTATTAGCACAAAAGATGTGTCGACGTTCACAATTTGAGGTTTTGACAAGAGGGTCGGGTTAAGACTTTCTTTGATATAAAATAAACCACCACCTCCATTTTTATTTATTCGGCTTTTCTCAAACATTACATAACCGGGAAGTGAATACTCTGCTAAAACGTCTCTATCTACTGTATTGAGCCAAGATTCTGTTATACCAATCACATCATAATTTTCAGTAAACACTAGTTCCTCTAAATCTGAAAATTTATTGCGTATGCTACGAGCGTTTGCATAGAAAACCTTTAAAGTTGCGGTTTTAGAACTCACAGAACGTTCTTTAATCAAATTTTGGGTTCTGGTCGGATCTACATTTACATTCATGACTGACATCGGTCCTCGGTCGTTATCCCTGGCGGTTTTGAATTTGGGTAGTGTTGGTGGAGCTTTATCCAAATTCGCGGTTCTTGACAGATTAGCATTTAATTCCTTCGCAGGTTGCCGCCCTCGCTGTCTTCGGTTCTCCTTCCTGGTTGTCCTGTGCCGAGTCTATTTCTTCTCCGAAAATCCTTCACCGCATCGTTGAGAAGACGCCCAAAACGTGCTGCTCCCACCTGGTTCAGATGAACTCCATCGTCCAAAAACAAATAGTCATCGTAGTAGAAATTGTCCCAGGTGTCGACGAAACCCAAGTTTTCCTTCCTGCAGAGGTTTGCTAGACAACGATTTGTGCTGGTGGCTATGTTGTAAAATCGGCTCTCTACACCAAGCCGGGGGACGATTCCTGAGACGATGATCCTTGATGACTTCTCCTTAAACGACTTTATCAGCTGCTGGTACTTTAAAAGCAAATCTTCCGACCGGGTTCGCTGTACATCGTTGGATCCAACGTGGATGACGGACATTGTATTAGCAGGGGCCAGCTTAGATACTTCGTCAACTGCAGCAACTACGTCGTCCACACCACCACCAGGGATACAAAAACGCTTCCTGGTCTTAGGTGCTCTGGCACAAAACTCTGTGAGCTGACCACGTATCATAGAGTCTCCCACGAGCCGGACTTCTTCTATTTCCGCTTCATCATCTGAGTCTGCGAGTATCTGGAAGCGGTTTTGACACTCGGTAATCGGTATGGGTTTCCTGGTCTTGGGGCAAACGTTGTTCCTCACGACACGGAAGTTGTCTTGAGGGGGAAGAGAGTTACTATTTGTTTCTTGAGTATCGGAACCATCAGATGAAATGGCTACTGCAGGCGTTGAATTGTTGGCAGTTGACGTTGGGGGCGTTGGTGGCTGCTGGAGTTGCGGTGACAATTGAAGTTTGTGGTACTCCAACGTTGAGTGTTACAAACTCTTGGAGTGATTCCAGCTTCATGTGAGGACGTTGATCTTGTTGTAGGCTTCATCTAATTTCACTGTCAAATTCTCTCGTTGCTGGCAGAGACGGCAGACTTGAAGATCGACAGTAACAAACATGGACTCACCAAAGCTACCGGCGCAGTTCGTACAAGTGCGAGGCATGGTAACAATCAGTTTCTTCAGATCACTTCACTCACTTTAAAACACTTAACTCACTTTATAAACACTTAACTCACTTTATAAACACTTCACTCACTTTAGAAACACTTCACTCACTTTAGAAACACTTCACTCACTTTAGAAACACTTCACTCACTTTAGAAACACTTCACTCACTTTAGAAACACTTCACTCACTTTAGAAACACTTCAATCACTTTAGAAACACTTCAATCACTTTAGAAACACTTCAATCACTTCAACCGAAAACAAATATGTTGAAATACACAACAATAGGTTATCAGGGGTGATAGCCTAACCGAAAACAGCACTGGTATAGTGACTGGGCCGAGCCTCTAACCCTTGAGCTCTCGGTTTGCAGGCGAGTGCTCTGCCAACCGCGCTACGGCCTGTGGCTTTTTAATGGACTTTATAAGTCATATCGATCAGGTGAGGTTACCAATTATAAGATACTAGGGTATGGAGGCATTTTTTAAGCATATTTATTGCTAGAGTATTAAAAAAATAATTAAAACCAGATATTTCTAATTTGATTTAGTGTGTTCTCTTACCTGGTTTGCTTCCCAGGGAATCAGGAACCCCACACAACCAACACGCCAGCCAATATTAGTGTTAATTTTACAAGTATAGGATAATCTTATGAATAAAGATTGGCTGGAAATTGTGATTGTTAACTGGAGAGAACGTACAATTTTATATGATATTTTAACTCATAAACTGCGAAGCTATGGTAGTTTAAACTCTCCCACCAGCCAAGCGAAGGCATTTGGTTCTATTCTGACGAAAATTGTCTTAGTACCATATATATAATTATTAGTTTTATTACTTATCCATATGTGCCTATTTTGCTTTTATTATGAAGCAGGTTAGTGGATGGATTAGCTGTACACCACTGTAGAAAAATAGTGCTAATAAATACATAAAAGGCCTCTGAGTCGGACGGACCCTAAATTGAGTGATCAATCCTGTAAGTCCTTCAGTAAACTGGCATGGGTTGTCCCTCTTACAGGGAATAGGTCCGCTTAGGGGCATTTTGTGTATGGCCACCCCCATTAAGGGAATAAGGCATCTGTCAATAGATAGATAAATGAACATTTAAGAGCAATAAAAGAAGTGGGAATAGCATTTGGGGGGTGAAAAAGACTTATTATTTCCGCAAGGTCGTATCATGAGGCGAGAACTGGGGGGGATGTATATCCTCCCTCTCCGAGGTGTAGAGCGACACTGAGGCCTTGCACTAGAAGTCTCTGTTGCAAGGATCTCTAGCTGCCTCGCCCATGTTAACCCTCTCCGACATATGACGCAATTTTGAGCCTATTGGGGATACTTTAAAGCCTTTGTTACCATCAGGGGTATTTAGAAACCTTTAGTTTAGTTACTTCAACCTCTGCAGTTGTCTTTGAGTTAGCTGTGGGCAGAAAACTAATTTTGGAGAGGTAATTATAAGAGTGAGAACTATTTCTTATTGCTAATCTGGCAACCTCTGTGTCATATGAGTCTGAAGGGAGAGTGAAGAGACTGCATGAGGGAAATTCGCTAAAAAGGTGAATAAGAGGAAAAGTAGCTGATAATTGAAGGGAGGGGGGGGGAATGACATCTGTAAGAGTGGTAACAAGTAATGGAGGGGAATTATCTCACCTAACCACAAATTGCTTTGTTTTGAGTGCCACTGGGGTGTTTTCTAAGAGTTTTTTTATATGCTCTGGATCTATTGAAGACTGTCGCAGTGCACCAGAAAAAACTCTATTGAGAACAGTCGCCGTTAATGGATTAATAAGTACTATAAATAAGCAAAGAGTTCTTGCCCAAGATAATTACATAGGGCATATTTGAAGGAAGCTAGTGAGGGAACTATACTACACAACTTGGTAATGAATTTCATAATTTTGTTGTCCTGATACTGAAAAATCTTTTTATGCTTCAAGGGAGCAATAATCATGCCCCATTTAGAGATTGTGGCCACGAATAGACGTTTGACAAAGCTGATGGAGGGAAAGGAGCTTTATGAAAAATCTTCTAGCACTTTATCATGTAGGTTCTAATCAGTCTGCCTTTAATAACATAATAGTTTGTGAAATGCACCAGGAACGAAATTCTCGGCAGCGAGATCCCCATCCCCAACGAGATCCCCAGGAACGAAGGGACCCGGCTCCACGGGGGAGGATAACTATCTTTATCCACAAATTTGTGTTACGACCGGCACTACGAAATAAACAAGCGCACTTAATATTGGACTAGAAGATAGGCTATATCTGCAACAACGGTACGCTAATTCCAAACACTAACTAATAAGCCGGTGAACAAAACACTTAAACCCTCCAGAGTTAATCTACTGGATAACGGGGTATCAATTAACTGGGTTTAGTGCACTTCTACAAAGGCTTTCCGGTGACGGCAAAGCCTACTCACAACAGGAGTACTTTACGTTAATAAAATGCTCTCAAGTAATAACAATGCTTAAATAAACTATAACAAGATTTAATAAAGGAGTATATGCTTACGTTAACTTTAGTGCGAGTCTGAACTCAACACGAAACTCTTCAATGCTCTATGAAAACACTGGAAGTCTAGTCCTACAGCAAACAGATATGGAATCTCCTGAAAACGTCTGATGCTCTAAGATGCTCGTCAATATAGAACAGAAATAATGCAGGGGCAGGACACCAAAGCGTGTATCTTAAATACACCAACAAGTAGGATACATATAATAAAACAAGGGAGTGCAACAACTCTGTGACAGCACTATTAATAGCCACTCAAAACCGTACTTCCTTAGCCAACGTAACAGCCAAACTGGGTTGTGCACTATGCATCAACCTAGGCTAAAATAATGCGTGAATAATTCCTAAAGTATACGCAATTAAAGTTAATAAACACAATGTTGTCTTTCTCACTAATAAAGTCTAGCAGTGACATAAAAGGTACAAGGAACCTAGGCAGAGCGCAAGCATGCTCGTAGCCTACTGTCTCCCCTTGAACAGATTTCCCTTATGTTACGTTAAGTGACTAGGAGGCTCTCTTGGTAAGTCCAGATCTCAAGTATCTGGTCTTACCCTGGCGCTCCACAAAGGTCAACAAAAATGAGGTAGCAAGCATACGAGCAAGAGTAGGCAAAAGCCCTTCGCTTGTATGCTGCTACACTCGCAAAGGAAAAATATGCACAAGGGTTACAGGCTACCTAGCTCCGTTGAAGTCGTACAGGCTCTGACTTGCCACATACATAACTCAGACAACGACCAAGGATACCCTCCACTGTCTAGCATTAAATAGTAGGAAAGAACAACTCAATAATTAGAAGCACCCCAATACTATGATACCATGTGACTATGACTCTAATAATCCCTAAAGCTAGTGCAAAATATATGTGAGAACTGGTGCTGGTAATACGACTGGCCGACTATGGAAGTCGTATGCAGAACCAGAAGGGATAAGTAATTGAATAAAGAAAAGAAGTATGAAAAGGAAGAAGTTCAGAGAGAGTAAAGAGAGTTAGATTGGGGACAGATTGCAAGGGACGTTTAGGACCAAGCACAACATACCAAGCTCTGAAGAGACTGGCGGGAAGGATGCCTGCACCACCTTACTAGGACAGCGGCCTCCAATCACAGACTACTACGTCATGAAGAACAGGCGTCATATGACGCGCCAGGCCAGCCGACCAATCACGAGCATGGGAACCTCCGCCCGAGCGAGGAAGGCACACTTACATACACACGCACATATTACCACCTCGCTGCTCCTTCTCGCTCTCTCTCCTTGCAATTCACTCTACATATCTTATACTCTATCAATGATATAAAATACTGCCAAGTGTCACAGACAAGAATAAAGACCACCACTGATCTGTCTGTGACAACATGAACACTAAGAAAGAAAGAACATCATTCTACGATTATTATAGCCCATTTCACTGCCCTGGCGAGCGAGTACGAATACATTCTGGCAAGCTGGCCAGTGTAACATTTGTTTTTCTATTCCATTTACTTCCACACATGTTTACAAGTCTTGTTAACAACGATCCTTCTAGGATACAACACACATTATTTTACTTCATGTCATTATGTAAGCCTTTGATGTTTTCCTTAGTAACAGCTCTGAGGAGTTCCAGTGTGTTGAGGAAACGAAATGTGTAACAATCATGTTAGTTCTTCGCTTATTGTGTAATCGGTGTAGGTATTTGATTAGGTAAGAACCATGTCACCCACACGTGTCATGTACGTAATTATGTAACAATCATGTCCCCCAGTACTCATATTACGAAGGTTGTGATACTCGACATTTTTGATGTATTGATTAAGGGTGTATTTAATTATGTAACAACCGTGCCCCACCATATTAACATGACGAAGGCTATAATACCTTCCATGTGGATGTGTTAATTGTGTATGTTGTTAATTATGTAAGCACCAGGTCATCCACACTTTTCGTTATGCATGTCTGTACTTAGGTAAGGGTCATGCCCGACAATGTTCAGATTAGGAAGGTTGGGATACACTACAATATTGTTGGTTATCGTGTATGTAATTGATTGTGCAAGGACCATGTCTGGGGATCTCGTCTAATGACGAGAGCCTGTCAGACCATCGCCTATGCTCATTGTTCTATATATTATAATTGTGTATGTATGTAGTCCCCTATGCCCATTATCTCTTTATATTATAATTGTGATTACGTAGGTTAGGACACATGCCAAGGTTGTGGAGTATCGTAGGACGAAACACTGAAATACAGAAGAAAAGGAAAACCCCCAAGGACAAAGCAAACTAAAAGGAGAGAAACTGGACGAAACACAGAAGAAGAAAACAGAAAAACACACCACGACAATGTCAGGGTCAAGGCCAAAGACCCAAGCCGTGAAGGAATGCTGCCGCATCGCAACAGTGGGCGAAAGCAAACGGAAAAGAGAGAAACAGGACGAAATACAGAAGAAAACAAAACAAGCACACCGTGATAATAGCAGGGTCAAGGCCAAAGACTCAAGCCATGAGGGACTGCTGCCACATCACAACAGGGGGACAAGGAGCTCCAAAATGGCCGAAAAGGGACCACGACAGACCACCCCCCAGAAAGTGGTATATTCGCAACCTTTTTAAGACAAAATAAACCGATGCAAAAAAAGAGTGTAAAAACATTTAAACAAGTACATAAAAATACCAATGTAAACACATACACAAACTAGAAACGATAGAAACAAATAAAACCGAATGCTAGACTACTCGGCCCACGGGACAGCTCGGCCCAGTAAAACCGAGACAGCTCGGCCCAGTGTTAATTGAGAGACAACATGGCCTTTCACAACCCTTATTTGCTTAGACAACATAAAAACGATATAGATGGCTATAGGCCTATTGATCATTTTGGAATTACTACGTCCCTATCTATTTATGTATCTATCTTTTAGTTTCATCAAACACGTGACAATTCATTAACTTTTATTTCTCGTATTGATAATTTTGGAATCACTATGTCCCTATCTAACCTAACCTAACCTAACCTAACCTAACCATAGCATACCATGGGGCCGAGCTGTCTCAAATAATGGGCAGAGCCGTCTCACCGTCATGGCCGAGTTGTCGAAAAGTGGGCCGAGCTGTCCCATGGGCTGAGTCGTCCAGCCACTATAAAACCGCATCTCCCATGCAAATAAACATGATAGCAAGGAAGACTCCTATTATTTCTATACTTTATCAGTATGTATGCATCTACTCCCCTATGCCCTTTATTTTATTTTAGTAAATGTGTATGTAGGCTATGTAGTTAGGCAAGAGTTATGTCCCACAAGAGGCAGATTAAGGAAGTTGGGATACATGACAATATTGTTGTGTTATGAGGTATACATTTGACGATGACTGTATATGCCTTTTTGAACCCCCTGTACCTCCAAACTCGCCCAACCCACCTTCCTGTAATTTCCGGCTGGAAGCGACTCTCACCCCTATGCCCACTACCAAAATAGAAGGGAGGTCGGTCTGCCTGACAACGCGGGAAACCCTCACCTTCCCCCCTCCCCCCCCCCTAACCTCTGCACTACAGGAAACCCCCCTCACAGAATACTACCTACCCCATCACGACCAAAAGTGGTAGATACGGATACTATCCAACTAAGAAACAAGGAAATCCATAATTCCCTGTTCCCCTGAATCAAACTTTTCCAGATGCAAAATAATTCGGTATACTCCAGGGGAGAGGCAACGTCAGGTCACTGAGAACACCCCCCCCCCCCCCCCCCCCGGTCGACCCAAAAATAGCGACGTGCTCCGCCCCCTTGACCTCGAAGACGTTCCAACAAGGAAACTTTTGCCCAGCAACCAGCCCATCACATACACAGATATGGTAGATGTTTTAAGCACCCATACCACATAATCCAGGATACGTAGGATAAGAAAGGAACTATTCAGACTACTCATCTTACACCACCGCAGTACACGGCTGCCTAAAAAAGTAAAGTCAACTACTTTCAAAGTGCAGGCACACCCAAGCTGACCTCAACGAGCAACGCGCCCCGCCCCCTGACCTCGAGAGCGACCCAGTGAAGGACCTCTTGCCAACAACCATCCCATAACATGCCCCTATATGTTAGATGTGTAAGTTACCCATACTCTATAATCCAGGATACGTGGAATAAGAAACTAATCACCCAGGCATCAAATCTTCAGCCGCCGCAGTGCACAGCTGCCCCCAAAATAAAGTGAAGCACTTCCAAGTCCAGACAACACCCCGGCTCAGACTTCCTCGAATGCTAGACTACTCGGCCCACGGGACAGCTCGGCCAGGATAGCTCGGCCCACGGCGAGACAGCTCGGCCCAGTAAAAACGAGACAGCTCAGCCCAGTGTTAATTACGAGACAACTCTTAATTAACCTAACCTAACCTACACATTATGAATCGAGAGAACTAGCCTACGACATAATTATACAATAAACTAACATTTCGCCCACATTACACACACGCCATAAACGGGAGGCCATGTATGCAGCACTAAATCCTGTCCTCTGCGCATGCGTGAGAATCTTAGGCCCCTTGGCACTATTTTGTTTTCCTTTATACTATTATATTATCTTAACCTAACCTAACTTAAATTAACCGAACAGTTGAGCCTAAATAACATAATAATAATATTAGGGAAAAGGCCGCGCATACGCAGAAGACAGGATTTGGTGCTGCATACATGGCCTCACCCATTTAACCCTCCACTTAGCTCTCCCCATCCTACTCCTGACTGGTCTCGTCAAATTGCCCCATAGCAAAACATGGGGCCGAGCTGTCTCAAATAATGGGTTGAGTTGTCTCGCCGTCGTGGCCGAGTTGTCCAAAAGTGGGCCGAGCTGTCCGAGCCGAGTTGTCCCATGGGCCGAGTCGTCCAGTCACCGACTTCCTCCACACCTCAGAAAGCTTGCCAGCTTGAAGTCCTGTTATATCCACAATTAAGTAATGTTAAGTTTACTATTACCCATTACCCAGTTAAGTAAGCAATCCAATAGAGCATCATGTGTAGAGCTAAACCTTACATCTCCCATTCCTAGAACCATCTTATAATAATAAACAAACCATCATTCAAACTCGACAACACCGAGAACCCCCTTCTCCCCCCCCCCCCCCCCCCCCCCCCCCCTCCATGACAAAGGTTATATAAACCCTGGGAGGAGAGAGTTCAGGTACGTAGGAATATCGCTTCTGTACGATTGGCAACCCGCTCTGACTGAAGACTATTTTATACTCACACTCAAGACTATAGTCCAACCGATCTAAACGGGCAGTTATGGGCGGCGTCGGCTCTGCGTACACTGGTGCCACCTGTTCACTTGACCCTTTCCGTACGACAACCTTTCCAAATTACTCTCGCTACCTCCCCCCGTTCAAGGTCCATGTAGGGAGATCGGCTCTCTCTCTCTATATAGGCCTACTGTATGTGTAAGACTGTGTAGCCCACATGAATGCATAGATTATTATTGCTATAATATTATAGTTATTGACGAACGGCACCCCGGAGTCTGTGATACTTCCAGTGATATATATATAAACTTGTTTTAGGATCCTTATTAATCGTGGCTAGTCACCGGTTAATATAGAGACTTTAAATAATACCTATATATATAAATACAAAGTGTATTAAAAACCCATTGCTGGTATGGCCTCTTCCACTTGGGTTTTCTAATCATTTATATAGTGCAACAGTAGCTACATACGTATAACTAATTACTTCTGGCCACCCAGAATTTAATATAGTTATTCATATTAGTTTCTTCTTAGAGCGTATTTATCAATACCAAATATCAGTGTGGATTGGATTTGTTAATCACCGGATGATTATTCCGAGTCGGAATTCGGTAATAACCTTCTTAAAGAAACTAATATGAATAACTATATTAAATTCTGGGTGGCCAGAAGTAGATATCTTCCGGTATTTATTTTCACAAAACACGGATTATTAATCATGAAACTAAAATATATATTTAGTCGACTGCTTATGCACGGTTATGAATTCGTCACTGAGATTACTGATTTCACGACCTATCCCACAAACTCTCGGGATCTCAAAATATCTATACCGTATATTTCTAGAGCAATAACAGAACACAGAGTAAACACAATTAATCTCATAGGATACTTCTAAATCCTAATAAGTGCCCCACGAGTGAAATTCTATAATTTCATAGTGTACCCATCTCAGAAGAATAATACCAGAGTGTTGAAAGTGGTAAAGTGCACTCCATCCAGATCCGCGATCGTGCTCGAGGAATTAAAAGACCAAGGTTGTTCTCCCTATATATTAATACCTTGGTCTTGGTGTGAGAGTCACCCTGAACGGATGAAAGGTGTGGCCTTAGGATCGGCTCTCTCTCTTCAGGGATGGCAATTAGATTGCCTAGGTTACCACTATACGCTTCTCTTCAACCACATTCTCTTCAGGAAGCCCTTTACCTTCTCAATGGTTGTGTTATTCCACTTATCTATCGTGGTTAGACCTAGCAGAAATAGCACCATACGCAGAGGGTCCCATTGCATAACTTCTATCAACCCGTTCCACTGTACCTCTCCTACTTCCTGTCTCACTGCACTGATCATAATTTCTCTTTCCCTCCCGTACTGGTCACATTCTAGCAGTATGTGCTCGATGGTCTCATCCCATCCCCCGTCGCACATTCTACAGATCCTACTACCCTCATTGTTCCACCTGTATGTCCGGTTGTTCACCTCCAGGGATTTAGTTCGTGTCTTGAACAGCAACTCACTCCCCATACTACCATCATAGAAAAGTTCACTTCTTGGACTAGTTTTTGCCATATACCAGTCTAGTAAACTCTTTTGCCTCATTCTTTCCATCCACTCGTCCCTACCCTTATTTTGGACCTGCGTGTTTATCTCATTTTTCCACTTCCCTGAGCTCCACGTTCTCATACTCTCATCCATCATTATTCCACGCATCCCATGCTCCTCTATTTTCTTATCACACATCCTATTCCACTTGCTCTCTTCCTTTGTCCATTCATACACCTTCCGTGCCCATCTGTTCTCGTCCATTCTTTCCAGTCTCACCCTGTATCTCAGCGTTCCCTTCGCCCTTCGCTATTCTTTCGGCGAAGGAGTTCCACCCTGCTTCTCCTCTCACGGCCTCCACTGCCGCGAGCTTGTTTGCACCCAGGGCCATTCTACCAATTTTGTTTTGAGTCACCTCCATTTTCGCCAGGTCATTCGCCGTCCATTTCATGGTTTCTAGCCCATACATCAAACTCGGTACAGCCATTCCCTTCCATACTCCTCTTACCACTTCATACTTATTTGCTCTTGTCCTCGCTACACTGCCCAGCCTTCCCACCCACTGATTCGCTCTTGACAACCTCGCATTCTTGGTTCTATCGCACCCTTTCTCGTCCATTATCATTCCCAGGTATTTATATTCCCTTACTCTCCTTATTGTCCTACCACCAAGCGACCAGGTTTCATCCTAGTCTTCTGCGCCTCCATTCACCACAAGCACTTGACTCTTTTCGCTACTGAAATTAACATTGAAATCCTCACCGTACTTAGTCACCACATCTAGCAGGTCTTCTTTACTTTCGCTCATAATTACCACGTCATCGGCGTATATAAATATGTTCAGTACCCTCTCTCCCACATTGATCCCTATTCCCATCTTCCCAACTCTCACTGCCAACTCCTCAGTATACATCCCAAATAGCCACGGTGATAGTACACAGCCCTGTCTCACTCCTCTTTTGCTCTTCACCCATTCCGTCTCTATGTCTCCCAGACTGTATTTCCCTCTTGTGTTCTCATACATACTCTTTATTATGGTCACAACCTTCTTGCTCATTCCCACCTTCTCCAACACCTTACTCATCTTATACCTATTCACCCTGTCGTATGCTTTCTCTATGTCCAGGAATGCTATGTATCCCTTCTTTCCACTTTTATTCCACTTCTCTATCACCTCCCTTATCACGAACATGTTGTCTTCACCTCTTCTGTCTTTCCTGAACCCATTTTGCTCTTCTCCCATCACCTTATTCCTCTCGCATATCTCTTTTAACCTCTCTTTCATGATCCCACAGAACACCTTCCCCACTGTGTCAGTCAGACTGATTGGGCGATAGTTTTTTTTTAGCTCACTCTTGCTTTTGTGCCCGCCCTTATGTAGCAGGGTCACTCTACTTTCATTCCATTTGCTAGGGACTCTCTCTTCATTCCATATCTTTTTAAACAGTATATACATACCTTCTATCACTCCCTTTCCCCCTTCTCTGTAGAACTCGTATGGGATATCGTCCAGCCCCGCAGCCTTTCCTGTTTTTAACCTTTTTACATACTTAGCTATCTCATCTCTGCTTATTTCCTCATCCATATTCTCGTTTATCTTTCTTTCTATTTCCAGATACACTTCATGTCTGTCTTCCCTTTCATTTGCACCGCCTATATTCTCCCAGAATTCTTTTATCGCTCGTGCCTTCTGTTTTTTCCCTTATTAACCTACCATTTACATTTAGCTCTTCTACATTCACTCTCTCTGACTTGGTCACGTCTCAGGAAAGCATACCATTCTCTGCCCACTTCCTCTCCCTTTGCTCTTAGTTCGTCTACCATTTCCTTTTCTGTTTTTGCTCTCGCCTTTCTGATAATGTGTTTCACTGTCTTCTGTTTCTTCTTGTACTCCTCCCAGGCTTCATTGTACTCTTGCCTCTCGTTCTCACTGTTGTCTTTGTTCTTCCTCAGTCTTCTACACTTCCTGTTACATTCCTTCCTCTCTTTTCTTGCGTTATCTATCTCATCACTCCACCTTTTCCGCACTCTTTTGCTTCTGCCTGTCTTTCTTCTTCCTACCCGTTGTAAGGCCACTCGTCTTAGTTTTAACTAGCATTTCATTCAGTTCCTCTACACTCCCCTCGCTTCTCCATGTCTCTTGCTCCAGATCCTCCCTGAATAGTACCCAATCTGCACTCTTGAGCTTCCACCCTGTTCCTTGGTCCCTAGCACTCATTATTTCTACTTTACGCTCCTCGTCCACCCACATATACTGTACCTGTTTTCTTGCTCTCTCATTCACCAGGATATAATCAATTGCTGACTCACCCCATCTTCCACTCCAAGTTACTCTACCCTCAGCTATTGTTTGGTTTAGAATTTCCATATTATTCTCCTCAGCGAAGTCTAATAGCAGCTGGCCATTGTTATTTGTCTCCTCGCCTAGGATGCCAATATGGCCATTCATGTCTCCCATCACAATCACCTGCTCTTCCATCCTTTCGTGTATTAGTGCTTTCACCACTCCATATTTCCTATCGTTGTCTTGTCTTGCACTCGGGCCTTCCACCGTCATGTAGCACACTACTAGCAGAATCCTCTCTCTTTCCTCTTACTCTGTAGCTTAGGTTCCACGCCATGATATCCTCGCTCATTTCCGAGTCACCAACATTTACCTCTTCCATATCAACAGCCAACCCATTTTTCACTATTATTCCCACCCCCCCACCTTTCTTTTTCCACTTACTCCGTCCTTTCCCAATCATATTGTGCGTTTCTGTACACATTTCGTTCCTTTCCCGCCTTGCGTCTCCATTACCCCCACTATATCCATATTCCATTCGTTCATCTCCTTGCACATATTCTCCAGTTTTCCCACTCCCCATCCGTTTAAATTTATGCATCCGAATCTTATGCCTTTTCCGACGCTGGGATTTAGTCAGTTACTGGTACTGTTTCCTGGGTTCTCGGAGTTGGGTCCTACCTCCACCCCACCAACCGCTCCCTCTTCCTCCCTGTTTACAACCCCACTTCCCTCCCCAGTGTCAGCTGCAACCTCTCTAACCCCAATCGCTCTCTCTTCCACCCTGTTTTCAACCTCATATCCCTCCCCAGCTTTTGCCACAGCTTCACTCTCACCGATCGCTCCCTCTTCCGCCCTGTGATCGTCCCCATTTCCCTCCCCAGCTTCTGCTACCCCTGCTCTCATGCGTCTATTCCGCTGCCTTTGCAGAAGCTCAGTTGCACGTACCCACTCTAGCATTCGTTTTCCATACCGGCGGTTCCCTTCCGTGTTCAGGTGTACCGTATTTTTCACAAATTTATCGCTGTCTAGGTCCATGAAACTCACCCCAATATCTTTTTTCTTGAAATATTCTAGCTTCAGTTTTCCCATCTCTTCTCCTAACTTCCCGTTTAATTCTCTTCTGTGCATCTCATAGGTCATGCTCTCTTTAGGTCTAACTATTCCCACAACCCCCACCCGCAGTTTTGTCTTTTTTTCTTTTATCCTATTTACTCCTTCAATGATATACTTAACGGTCTCCTCAGCACTGTTTTCTGCTAGGCCCGTTCCACTTGCCTGAATGATCAGGAGCCCTTCTTCAAGTGTTTCCCCCCATTGTATTGCCTCTTTCACTATGTCTTTGTTTCCCTTCCCTTCTAGGCACATGCTCTTACTGCCCACAGCCTCTAACTTGACATTACTTATCATATCATCTCCTACTACTACCCTTGCTGTCCTCTTAAATTGTCTAGCCTGCCCCTCAGGCCTCCCTGTCAAAAGACCCCCACCCTGGATCCCCTCTCTAGGATTTATTTCCTGAGTTGGCCTAGGCCTAGGCCTATCCTTGTTGGGCCCGGCCGTTACGGTCATACCCTCCTCACTTTGGTTTCCATTCCTGCTATGGTCTTTCACTGGTCTGGGCCTATCCTTGCTTATATTTTCTCCCTCTTGACGAGATATTTCTACACTCGTTTTCGCCACTTGCCCTTGGGTTTGTTTACATAGAGCCAACTCACTTGCCAGCTCGTCCAGTCTCTTTTTTTGGTCTGCGTTTTCCTTCATTACACTGTCTATTCCCGCTTTAAGGTCCTTATTTTCTCTTTCGAGACAGTCCCTACATAGTAAGGTTCTCTCATTTATTTGTGCCTCTGTCTGTCCATCTACCCCCAGTAGGACCGCAGGTAGGCAGGACTTGCACTTGGAACACTCCACCATGATGCCCGATTTCATTGTTCTATGTGTTAAAAGTGTAATAACTCATTATCTATGTTCTTAGTGAAGTATTGAATAAAGCTGCATTATAACCCCCATTCTGATATTATATGTCCTCTATTGATTCCGTATATGTACTTGTGAAAAGTCCAATATCCCAGTCTCTAAGAACCCACCTTTATTTAACGTTAATCCTGCAGTAATTTCAGGGCATAACAGTTTGGTTACTTATATTGCACCCGTATCTCCTTCGAGGATTCACAAGCGCTTGCCCTTCATTAATCAGAGATAATTACCCATCCCCCTTGCTCATGGGGAGACGGTAACCGACGGCTATAGCCCAGATTTTTGTTCAATCTGAGCAGGGATTGAACACAAGATTACAAGATGGGATGCAGAGACCGAGTCAGCCGGACGACTGCCTGGTGGAATTGGGCAAGTCTTGAAAAACAGATATTTCTTTTGTTTATCTGCATTAAACCCTTTCAAAAAAATTCAGGTCCTCATTGTACCCAGTATTATGAGTATGACTAAGGAAAAATCTGGTATTGGACGAATATAGGCGATAAATAACTTTTTCATTAAGTCAGGTCCTTGGCAGAGAGTTTACTTTAAAAGATTAGGAGCAAGACTGCCAGCCGTATTTTCTACTGATTTAATATGCAAGTTAAATTTCAAGGAAGTAGCAAAGTTGATTCCAAGACCAATTCCAGAAAGTTGAAGTTTGATGGGCTCATCATTGATATAGTAGCCTACTTAGAATAGGGACCCAACATCTCCCACCCAAAAGATAGCCACAACATTTAGAAGAGCTAAGCTTAAATCTCCAAGACTGAAGGTTGGATTAGCTTGTTTATATAATTTTGACATTGGCCAACTCAAACCAGAACCAATGAAAGGGAGAAGGGATCACAATACGTGAAGATCTTCAGCCTCTTCAGGTCATCTGCAAAGACTTTAGAGGAACATCTAAAACTAGTGGCAAGTGAATATATAACGGGAACAGAACAGGTCCCAAACATGAATCTTGGAGAACTCTACTTGTGACACTGGAAAACTCTCTAATCGATCCACAACAACTTTCGTGTTCTGTCCCTCCAAAACTGAGTGTATCCAATATAGAAGATAACCAGAGATTCCCAGGTGGGAGAGCCTTTTCATTAAAATATTATGGTTGACAACATCAAATGCTTTAGTGAAGTCAAATAATATAAAGTCAACTATATTGTTTTTGTCTAGCCATACAGTGATATTATAAATCAAGAGTTGGTCTTCTGATTTGTTAGCTTCAAAACCAAATGGGATGTGATCAAGAATTTGATTGTTGTGACTATAGGTAGGCTATACAGATGCTTCACCACGATTCTTTTCATCACTGTACCACAGACTGAAGTCGAGACGGATTGGACAATAGTTAACCCGGTGAGCACGCGCAGGGTGTAGTGAACAACACACGTCTGGGCGGCAATATTAACCCTTTCACGCATTTATGACGCAGAGGTTGCCAGATTAGCAATAAGAAATAGAGTTCTCTCACTTATCTCTCCAAAATTAGTTTCCTGCCCACAGCTAACTCAAAGACAACTGCAGAGGTTGAAGTAACTAAAGGTTTCTAAATACACCTGATGGTAACAAAGGCTTTAAAATATCCCCAATAGGCTCAAAATAGTCATATGTCTGAGAGGGTTAAGCTCCATTCCTGCCTATAATCGTCATTTTACGATAAATATTGTTATTACTTATTCATATGTGCCTATTTTAAGTTTAATATGAAGATAGTAACTTGTAACAACAATAAAACAAGTGGGAATATAGTTTGGATGGTCAAAATCGCGAATTATTACCGAGTGGTTCATTCATCAATTGTGAGCCAGCCGGCCTCACACCCTCTTCTCTCGAGGGCTGAAGCAGTACTCAGCTACCCCCTCACACTCTCCCAGTCTCTACCTTAAGTAACGCACATGCCCACACCATAGAACCGGCTTGGAGATGTTTACACAAAAATATACCAATGCATAAGGGAATAACAGGGAAAATAGGTGATAATTGAAAGGGGAGGGGAAGCAGGGGATTTTGACAGATGTGGAGGAGTGATACGAGGTATGGAGGAAAAAACAACAACTTGTTTTAAGTGCTACTGGGGCCTTTATTTTTTTATATTTTTTTAGGCTTTACCTCTTAAGAGGGTCCTCGCCCTAGCCCACCAAAACCTCTTAAGAGTGTTCTTGCCGTTCCCGGGTTAAGGGGCTGGGATTTGGTTCCTATTTTGAATATGAAAACCATCAAGAAAGACTTCTATGTAGCCTACTGGGTAAAGTTTCGTACATAAGTTAAAGTAGAGGCATCTTCAATTTCATAGAACTGCAATTCAAATAAGTGTTATAGGAGATACCATAATAAATTTCGAAGTCGAACTCACACACAGGACTAAAAATGACCCCATGTCTAATATAGTTCATATACATCCATCTTTACTAATTCCAAATAGGAAATTGTTATGTTGATGTAAGAAAATATAAGTTACGGAGCAATACATAAATATCAATTAGTTCAAACGGTTAAATTTGCAAAATTAATCACCTGTATTTGGCGTGTTGTGTTGGGAACAGTTCACAGGTCCAGCCAGCACTCCCACCCTCCACAATACAATCTGGAAAGGAGAACACAGGGAAGGTTAGGTTACCATTTTGGATGTAGGTAGGCTCTTAAAACCATAAAAATAGATTATGAAGTTTAAAATAATCTACCTTTGGTAAATATGACAGAATAGCCCCTAGACTGATTTCGACATGGAACCTATAATAGGAATTATTAGTTTTCACTGTAACCGAACTTAGCTTACCTAACCCAGCCTGGTAATTTTCAATGCACTCGCGTGTGTTATTACAGATTATTTTTTACTCAAACTTTCAGGATAAATACGATGATTTCTTATGGTCAATATTTACGAGATGCACCACATTTTTTTTTTTTTTTTTTTTTTTTTTTTTGATTGGTTATTTTTATTAAAATTATTTCATGGAAATTAGTATTTACCCATTATCAAAGAATCTAGAAACACGGCTCCCGATAGTGGGAAGGACTATGAAGAATAGGGAAATAGAGGGGTAAACAAGCGTATGAAGCGAATACATAGCATTTGTAAATAAAAGTTGGCTCTGGTTTGTGCATTTTCGAGACTCATAAAACCCGAGCAAACTTTTGACGAAAGTTGGCTCGGATTTCAATGGGTGGAGTGTTATAAAAACACTTGTAAAAATCGTCCCCGGTGTTAAACATGATATTTACCGGAGTGAGTAATAGCCTAGCCTATGTTATAATAATCAAGTCAACTTTGAGAAGACATTAGCCTAACCTAACAACCTTACGTAACCCCCCCGTGATCCATGGTGATGGGCTGGTCTATCAGAGTGAGAACTGAGCGATCTCTGCCATACCCATAGCTTACTCTGACTGTTCCTTTTACTTATATATTTTCTAGATCTCAAGTGACGGCATTTCTTCCGTGGATTGACCTCCCAATCTACCAAGATTGGAAGCCAAAGCATCACATTTTTCCTTTGCCCCTCAAATTTCTCTTCATAATTGCTGAGGGGCACAGGGCCCTGGGTAGGGCTTTGGTTTCCCGGGCGTTTCCTCACCCTCCTCAGCTCCCCGCCATGGAGTGGCTTCGGTCACCCAGGCTTTATTGTGGTCGGCAGGGAGGGTTCTGTGGGGGCGCTCAGTTATGGCCTTGGCCTTGCTCGGGGCCTAGGGGCTGTTCGGCCAGGCAGCTTGGGAAACAACAACAACAAACCCGTGATCCATTGAAATAGTCGTCTAGGCTATTTATAACAATTATGAGTGAATAACCTTCATGGGCAAACAGCTTGGCCGTGGAATTTACGATGGGTTGAAGTGGTGCCCTGACCAAATCCGACTTATCCGAGGCAACCTGTAAACCTGTTGACATGTTTGTGTTTTGACTCTTAAATATTGGAAAATTGGAGCCAATTTTTGGCATAAGTGGCTGTGATGTTCATATGTTGGGTGTTTTGCAAGTCATCTGTATTGAAATCGTAGTTATTCCCCTACTACCCAAAATCTCCCAAAAACCCCGCATTCCCAAACTCTCCCCTACATTGTTGGGGTATCTGAATTACAATTAAGAATGCAATAGTGCTTTCCTTACTTTCTAACAATATAATACATAGTGAAGCAGGCAGGTGGAAGAATTGTGTGTTTCTTGATAGAAGTGTCAAACTTGGCACACACAATAATAAACGCAGTATATTCAAAATTAGCTATAGTGCCATCATAGGTTTAGCTTTTATTAGCTATACTGTGGTAGAGATGTCAAACTAGTCTCAAATTACTCATATGGGCAAGGGAAACAACCTATACTAAGAGAATATTTGGCTAATGTTGACCGTTTGACTTGTACTGGTCCCTGTGGTTTATCATCATGCTACAAATTGGTAAGAATTGTTGCCAATTGCCACTCATTTGTTGAACTACAGGGACCAATACAAGTCAAATGGTAAATTTTCTATAAACATAGTCTGAACATTTATTGTTTCCCGTGTCCAGACGAGCCATACGAGACTAGTTTGACATCTCTACCACAGTATACAGTTTGGGGTAAATATCTGTGTTTCGGTACTCTAATGGAGTAATTGAAAAGGGGCTGCCAAAGCTAATAAAGGCTAAACCTATGATGGCACTATAGCTAATTTTGATTATACTGCACTTATTGTGTGTGCCAATTTTGACACTTCTATCAAGAAATGCACAATTCCCACAAATTCTTTCATATATCTGCTGCACTAACACACATTCAACACATGCTGCAGCCATGATGATGCTATCTGTCCGTGTCAGATGCACGAGGACAGGTTTTGACTGTAGGAGGGTAATGGAAGTGGCTGAGGATATGTCCCTAGATAATGGCCGAAATTGCCCTTTTTGACAGTGAAATGGCCCTGTAATCCAAGACCTCAGTGTCTATTTACTGTTAAGTATCAGTTATGTAATGAAGAAAGATCGCCATACTCGCGAAATACAACCAAAAATATCCCTAAATGAGAGGTAAAGTGACTTAAATAGTAGGTTTTTTAAACTGACATCACACTCACAGTCACCGACGAGGTATACCTGATAGTAGCGGGAGCGATGTTTTTTCATAATATATAAAATACCGGCAATAATAATACAATTTTGGTAAAAATTGAGGAGACCCCAGACAGCCTTTTCACTAGTTAGTTGACCTCCGTCTACGTATTGTGAAAAACCTGTTATCCTCCGGCAAATTGTGGGGTTGAGTGAGTGAAGGGGGGGACAGTGAATGAAGGAGGATGCATGTTTTTCATAATACGTGTTGCTAGCCCCAAACGCGCGAGCAACTGTGGCTTTCAACCATCCGACACATCCCCTTTTATTAATGTGCATCACACATGTTACATACAAATAAAGTTTATGTTTTGTTTTACCCTACTGTGGAAAGACTACGGATACACCACTCCTGCCCGGGCCTCACACAGTGGCATGACCCAGTCCTGTCGAACTGAGCTCATGACGCTGGTGGCATTGCCCCGGAGGATAGCCATCCCTAGTCTTTGCTTGAGCCAGAGGGTTTCCCGGGGTTCTCCTGAAACTTCTGATTTTACGGCCTATTTCATTCACCATCTTAAGGGTGGTAGGGCCGAAGACTCCTGAAGTTTCGAATGCCAGGGGCTCGAACTGATGAATTCTGGCGATGGCTTGATATTTTTCTCGCTTTTTATTTTCTGCTATCCGGGCGGCTTCACCTGCTTCGTCGGCGTTTCTGGCGGTGTTGGTTGTGGAGAAAGTGTCAACACATGTGGCATCCCACACGAGGCACCGGCCATTCTTGTAAGGGAAAGTGGTCATCCCATCTGGCCGTTTGCCGTCTTCTCTGTGAAGTCCATGTGGTTCGAGGATTGATGCACGGTTAGCACTCTGCAGGGCCCGTTTTATGACATAATTTAGTGCAGAGTGTCTTAGCAGGCGGCCTGCGTTGTAATTACATGACAAGGCATGGTGACCTTGAGCATCCATCCTCCCATCACACTTGCAAGTGTGTGGGTGACAAACTGCTGCACCCACTCTGAGCGCGATGGCGACCCGGAGCGCTTCAGCATCCAAGTGAGTTCCAAGAGGTGGGATGGGGATGGCGTGTAACCACAAGTCAATCTCCGAACGGGCGGCTGCCTGGAGGCGTGCTTTTGCAACCTGGTCTGCATTGGTTAGGAGATTTTCTTGAGTTTTCTTCGCCGAGATGGTATCCCACGCTTTCTGCTTGCTCCTGGAGGTACCCTGAGGCTCCTCCTCTACTCCTGTACTTCCCTTCCAGGTGTTAATCGCTGCCGTTATGTCCCCATTAAGTGTCATTCCGGGTTGAGAATAAAGGAAGGACAATACGAGGTCGTTGGTCGCGATGAGGGAAGAGATAAAGGCTGGGGAGGCAATATCCGAGACTCTCCGTATGCCCAAGCCCCCGAGGCGGACAGGAAGGGTGGCTTGTGTCCAGGCCCGTTCTTTAAATTCCACGTTAGTGATGCTGGTCACTGCTTCTCGGATTATGCTGTCTAATTCTTGGAGGCCGCCATTGTTCGTGTAAGTCATCGATGTGCGCAGGAGGTATTGGAGTTTTGGGATGGAGAAACAGTTCTTGAGCAGGGCCAGACCTGAGTGGGCATCGATGTGTATCAGGCGACTCACGAGACGTTGAAGCTCCTCCTTTTTAACTTTAAGTGCTGGTGGGATTGCTGCCAGAGTTAGTGGAGAACCTAATAGGGTTTGCTGGTGCTCCTGAAGGATCTTTACATCTGGCAATATGTTTCGAAACAGGGCCTGAGTCTCTTCTCCTTGTTCACGTGTGTGGTTGAGGAAGACAAGTTCACATTTGGTGTCATTTATCACTAGCCCGGCCTGGCCGAGGTCAGTTACGATGTTATTTAGGTCGGTTAGAACGTTCTCTACTGACCCACCCAAGGTTGCATCGTCCAGGTACCATACATTCAGTTCTGACCTTACTTTGTTAGCTGCTGCATCCACCCCTATTGAGAAAAGAGCAGGACCACCTGGATCTCCCTGCTGTAACCCGGTCTCTGATGGGATTACCGTCTCGCCAAAAATCAGGATTGAAGGTTTGGAATAAGCCTGCCAAAGTAGGGGGTACAGAGTGGGGATGTGTTCTTGAGCTGCACGGAGGAAGACATCCATGCGAATGCTGTTGAATGCGTTCCGCATGTCAATCTTTAGAAGCACTCTTTTTTTTTCTTGGGCTTGGCTGAGGTAGGTGCGGGTTGCGTGTACAGCAGCTTCACACCCCCCTGGAGTTCCGAAACCTAGTTGAACTGGTCTTAAGTGTTGACCTAGGCCATTCGAGAGTGGTTTCAAACCCACCTTTGTGGCAAGGCGGCGGAAGGTGTTCCCTACTGCTATTGGGCGCACACCGCCATCTTTTTTTGCCAGTGCACAGAGTGACGCCCCAAAAAATAGGGGTGTGGCACAGTCGGGTACTTCCCCTCTTAAAACCATGTTGATGAATTTGGTGAGAGTTTCCAAGAGTGCCTCCCCAGCAGCTCCTGATCCCTGACCCAAGAGGCCTTTGAGGTGGGCGGGTCGGATACCATCTGGGCCCGCGGCTGAGCCTGCTGGGAATGAAGTCACTGCGGCAACCACCTGCTCCTTCGTGACAACTAAAGGTTGGCGCATCTGGTCATTTGGGGCAGGGGGGAGGTTTAGGTCCCTAGGTGTAGGTGGGTGCTTTTCTTGTAGGGCTTCAACAACTTCGGTGCCTTGACCAGCAAAACCTTCTGAAGAGGACAACAGTCTGACGGCCCCTTTGATGTCACTATCCGCCAGCTTCGCCGCGACCCTCTTACGTAGCTGTTCAGCCTCTTCCTCTTCCTAGTCCTGGTGCTTCTGGGCCCTGTTTGGTTGCTGTTCGGGGGGTTCCACCAGTTTGTTTCCATCCATATACTGTGCTACTTGAAGTTTCACTCTGGTGGCTAGTGAAACCTGAAGATGGTCTTGTATGTTGGTTCTGGGTGGTTTTCGGAGGGCCCCATAGGAGAAACCCAGGAGCCGTGCCCATGCGAGGGGTGTCTTGAGCTGTAGGGCCTGCTTTATGATGGTTGTAAGGGCCTTATATCAAGGACCACGGGAAATTAGTATTTACCCATTATCCAACAATCTAAAATCACGGCCCCCGATAGTGGGGAGGGCTATTAAGATCAGGGAAAATGTGGGATTAAAGACGTAATAAGCCGCTAATAGAGGTTTTAAAATTAAACTTGGCTCAAGTTTCCTTGTTTCTCAACTTAAGAAAACCTCAAAATGAAAAAACCCGAGCCAAGTTTTGGCAAAACTTGGCTCGGATTTAAAGTATTTTCAGTCCCAAAAACCCTTAGATTAGATTAAACCCTTAAAATTAATTTCGAAAGTTGGCTCGGATTTGTTTTGTCTGCAACTTAAGAAAACCCCAAACTGGAAAAATCCGAGCCAAGTTTTGGCAAAACTTGGCTCAGATTAAAAAAAATTCAGAGTCCAAAAACCCTTAAAATTAATTTCCAAACTTTGACCTATAGTATATTAACCTAACCAAACACCCCAACCTAACCTAATCTAACCTAGACCTAGTACGTCAGATACAAAACTAGCCCTTGCATGCCAGCTACTGGGGGTGCATAGTACCCAGTACGTGGAATACAAAACTAGCCCTTGCATGCCAGCTACTTTGGGTGCATAGTATACCCAGTACGTTGGATACAAAACTAGCCCTTGCATGCCAGCTACTGGGGGTGCATAGTACCCAGTACGTGGAATACAAAACTAGCCCTTGCATGCCAGGTACTGCGTGTGCATAGTACTCAGCACGTGGGCTACAAAACTAGCCGTTGCTCTCTGCCACACTCGTCCGACGGCAGCGAGAGGTTGAGAACAATCATTAACCTAACGTAACATAACCTAGCAACACCAAGGATATGTCCCTAGTACTAACCTTATTGTGGTTACACACCCATTCTCTCCTTTTTTGTCTATATGAGCACACAGTCCCGCACGTCGCACAATTCACAGATGTAGGTAGTACTCAGTGGTCCACTAACAGCTTTAATGAAGGCTCATTTTCTTCGAAGGTTTTCTTAATAATCGAATGTGGAACCAGAGCACAACCTTTACACACGGGACCCATCCTCCAACTGTAGACAAAAAAGCCGGCGCATTCAGGTTCGTCGGACGTGACGGGACTTATTGATGGACTGTGATTGGTTACTATGATTATGTAAGGCTATGGTTGGTTCTGTGAGTGGCGAGATGTGACTTAAGCCATTGTAATTGGTTCACACATGCATAAAAAGATCGCCAGATGTAGTGGCGTTCGACTGACAGGTTGGTGTTAACATGGGGGTGCCTCCTGGACCGCCATTTGTATTATCGGCGCACCGGCATCTAGAGGGGCGGTTTTGCATACAGAGCATAGTTTTTTTACAGTGTTTTGTATTTTACTTATAATGAATTTGCGACGGTAATTACATATACACCAACCAAGTATCGTCCATGAAACTTCTAAAACAATGATAATTATCGATGGGGCTCGTATGCGGGTTGTCTTCAATTTAAACCACAATTTTTGTTATAGCTTCTATGGAGTTAATGATTTTTAAAGTTCAGGTACAAAATTTATATAATCCTACAATAACTTAGTAAATTGAGTATACACCACAATCACCGCGTAAACAGTCCGTAGACTACGAGAAACACAAGAGCCAGGCGAGCCGAATGTTGTGTTGTAAGCTGATATTCTATTGGTCAATGAACTGCGTGTGGCAACGGTGACGTCAGACCAATGTTTGGCATTTTATTGGTTGTTGCGAAACTGCGTGTGACGAGTGACGTCACTTAGATTTTCGTCTGAAATCGCAGTTTCGGCCATAATGGAATTCAGGAAGGGTTGCTCTCTGATCAGTGAAGTTCTTTTGATGTTTGAGGGCACTAGATCTTTTACACGGTATTATTAACAGAACTTCAACCGTCGATAGTCCGAGGTTAGTCTGAATTATATTTGCTGATCATGAAACCTCCGAGGTTAGTCTGATTTCTATGTGCTAACAGCGGGGGTGTGGGGGCGGAGGCCCCCCACTAAGGACACTAGGTAAAGTTAGGTTAGGTTGTTTGGTTAGGTTAATGACAATTTGGTGTTTCTAGGAACCTGCACTAGCTACGTGCTAACAGCGGGGGTGTGGGAGCGGCAGCCCCCACTAAGGACACTAGGTTAAGTTAGGTTAGGTAGTTTGATTAGGTTAATGACAATTTGGTGTTACTAGGAGCCTGATCTAGCTACGTGCTAACAGTGGGGGCAGCCCCCACTAAGGACTATAGGTTAGGTTAGGTTAGGTTATTTGGTTATACTGATGTTTTGGACCGACAGTTAGCCCATCGATCTTTATAGGCCTAATAGGTCCGGTAGAGCATATACATCATTGCTATATATGTCAGTAAGAGCTAAAATGTATTATAAGGGTGAAAAAAAAAAAAAAAAATCCTATTTTGTCGCTATTCTGTTGGTACTAATGGGTTAATATTATTAGTAGTAGACTGAGTATGGTTTGATGATGTGCGGAAATGCATATTTGACTTGAAATAGATACATTGAAATTGAAGTATTCCAAACATTCGCGAACCCATAAACAGGGAACGTGAGCTGGGTTTAGACCGTCGCGCACCCATAAACAGGGAACGTGAGCCCGAGGACAGACCATCGGCGAGACAGGTTAGTTTTCGGTTAGGTTAGGTTAGGTTAGGCTAATGTTAAAAATACTAAAATGTGACGGTCCTCGGTATTAAACACTGTATATCAAATAAAAAATAAATAACAAATGACCTGAAAAACTCATTTTGATAAAAATTTATCACCAACCACATGAGTTTTTTTTTTCAGTTTCCGCGTCTGCTGAACCATCCAAAAACACGCTAAAAGGCGTGTTTTGAAGGGGGGAGGTGGTGGGGGGTAGTGGGGGAGGGGTAGTATAACTGTAGATTTACCTAATACTAGGATAGGTTAGGTAAGGTTGTTAGGTTAGGCTAATGTCTTCCCAAAGTTGACTACTTTTATAACATAAGATATTAGGGTATATATTAACACCTAACGAGCGGCCTAGGCGGAAAATAATATGTAGCCACCAGCGGGGTATTTTTACCCAAAATAGGGCTGTTTACGTGATCATTTTCATGCCTAAATAAGACTCAGAGCGTAAAACAAGTATCTATCACTGAAAGGGCATAAACAGAGCTTTCCAATGACACCCCAACGATCCTTGTAAGAGGATGAGTGTGAGAGGGTGGAGGAGGGTGGGATTCATGTCAGTTGGTCCACCGCGGTGGTCTGGAGCAGTCATACGCTCGCTACTCTCCTGCCACCACTTGTCTCTCTCTCTCAGCAACATTACGTGCTGAAAATGCCACACGACTTATGTTGTGAGCCGCCACATAGTCCAAATTTCTTTCACTCGACATATGATGCGCGCCGCCAGTTAAGGGTTAAGCAAACCACCCACCAATTTTCATGACAATTTTGAAATGCATGTTGGAATCCCTATAAACTGTACTTCATTTTCATGTAAATTTGATAATTTGGAAAAATCGATTAAGGGAGAAAATTAACATTGAAAATTATGTGTAAAAAGTCTCCCATAAACGGCGGCCCGCTATGTTATTGTAATTTGCGGCCTAATTTAGTCTGTTAATTTACTTTCTCCTTAATTGGACCCCCTATGAATTAAAACAGCTTATGATGACATAAGTGACAGGTGTTTAGAGGGGGCAGAGCTCCCCCTTCAACATATTAAGTGTCTCACAGTAACTTCTATTATATAAACAACCCAAGAATTTTCACAGATTTTTAAAATTTCATTTAGGATGTAATATAACCTATACTCCATGTTAAAATAAGTGTCAACCCTCGAAACAATTCTATTAAGGGAGATACAGAACCTAGAACCTGTAACCTGTAACGATATTTGTCCCCATAGACGGCACACAACACGACTCGGCGGACCTCTTTCTCCCTGCCTTTCAGTCTAATTAACACTATGAATTTACCTAATTTTCTATCCAATGTACTATCCAACCAGCGGGGGTGCGGGGGCGGCAGCCCCCACCCATAATACTAGGTTAGGTAAGGTAAGGTTGGTAGGTTAGGCTAAAATCTTTAATGTTGCGTAATTGTTGGATAATGGATAATGAGCTTACTGGGTAAGTTCATTTTCTATCCCATGTACCATCCAACAAGCGGGGGTGGCAGCCCCCACTCATAATACTAGGTTAGGTTAGGTAAGGTTGGCAGGTTAGTCTAATATCTTTAATGTAGCTTAATTGTTGGATAATGGATAATTAGCTTATTGAAAAATCTTAAAATCCGAGCCAACTTTTGCCAAAACTTGGCTAGTTTTTTCATTTTGGAGTTTTCTTAAGTTGAAAACAAGAAAACCCGAGCCAACTTCTTTTTTGCACTTACTGTCTTTTATGCAGCTGAAATATCTTAAAATCCGAGCCAACTTTTGCCAAAACTTGGCTCGGGTTTTTTTTTATTTTGGAGTTTTCTCAAGTTGAAAAACAACAAAACACGACCCAACTTTCATCATAATAGCCATTATATCGCCTTTTTAGGTCTTTAACCCCACATTTTCCCTGATCTTCATAGCCCTCCCCCCACTATCGGTCTTAAGATCGTTGTATAAAGGGGAAAGCGATTTTTGCGGAGGTTGAAACTAATGTCAACCACTATATATGGATGCAAATAAAGGAAAAACTATTTTTCGGTAATTCTGCATAACTACTACTCCTGCTATTTTATGTATAATTTATTTTATTTGTGTATGTTAATGCTTTGTAAGTGTGTATTTTCTATTTAGAAAGTGAGGAAAGCCCAATTTATTAGCATTTGTATTATTAATTGTAATTCCGATACCTCAACAATCTAGGGGAGAGTTTGGGAATGCGGGGTTTGGGGTGGGGTAAAAATAGGGGTATTATGGGAATAACTCTAAAAATGTAATAAATACAATTGAAAAAACACCAAAATGTTGAAATCCGAGCCAAGTTTTGGCAAAAGTTGGCTCGGATTTGGCCAATTTTCTGAGTCCAAAAAGGGCAAAATTGGAAAACAAAATTAGCTCGGATTTCACCCTTTTTCAGCTGAAGAAAACCCCAAAGTGTTGACCAAACTTGGCTGGTGTTTGTCGAATTTTCAGAGTCCAAAATCACAGTAACCTCATTTTGAAAGTTGGCTGGGGTTTTCTTGTTTTTCACTGTTGAAAAACTCAGTAAGGATGTGGTTAACATTAGCCTAACCTAGTATTATGGGTGGGGGCTGCCGCCCCCACACCCCCGCTAAATCCATGAAATCCGAGCCAAGTTTTGTCATTAACCTAACCAAATAACCTAACCTAGGGGAGGTGTGGTGGAGTGGTCATGCCACTGGATTGGTAATCCAATGGACCCGGGTTCAAATCCCGATAGGTCAATGGGAAGATATTATTGGGATTGAATTTGTGCTGTACCTAGAGTATCAGTGCATTACCACAAAGCCCACCGAAATGCCAAAAAAATACCCTCGTTGTTCCCTGATTAAATAACACTGTATGAATATTCCCATATTCAAAATATGTTACAGGGGGACAATGCCTAGTGAGTTCACTGCTCAATAGGTGGCGTTCTGAGAGTGAGGGTCTGAGTCTGGAGGGTGAGACGGTGAAGCACTTGAGCGAAGCAACCGGCCGCTTCAGAGATGGAGCTGCTTCGAGCCATGATGGATGCTTCGCATGTCTCACTCCCCAGACTGGAACAAGACCTCACGGGCTTCACCGTGTTGGGCGGTGGAATGTACAGGCTCTCAGCCTATGCCCGAGAGGGAGTAGTTGGAATATAGAAAAAAAAAAAAAAAAAAAAAAAAAAAAAAAAAAAGTATTATGGGGTTAACATTAGCCTAACCGGTATATATTAAGCAAACTACCCACCAATTTTCATGACAATTTTGAAATGCATGTTGGAATCCCTATAAACTGTACTTCATTTTTATGTAAGTTTGATGATTTGGAAAAATCGATTAAGGGAGAAAATTAACATTGAAAATTATGTGTAAAAAGTCTCCCATAAACGGCGGCCCGCAATGTTATTGTAGTTTGCGGCCTAATTTCGTCTGTTAATTCACTTTCTCCTTAATTGGACCCCCTATAAAGTACAACAGATTATGATGACATAAGTGACGGGTGTTTAGAGGGGGCAGAACTCCCCCTTCAACATATTACGTGTCTCACAGTAACTTCTATTATATAAACAACCCAAGAATTTTCAGATATTTTAAATTTCATTTAGGATGTAATATAACCTATACTCCATGTCAAAATAAGTGTCAACCCTCGAAAAATTATATTAAGGGAGATACAGAACCTAGAACCTGTAACCTATAACGATATTTGTCCAGGGTTCACCTCCCCATAGACGGCACACAACATGACTCGGCGGACCTCTTTCTCCCTGCCTTTCAGTCTAATTAACACTAGGAATTTACCTAATTTTCTATCCAATGTACTATCCAACCAGCGGGGGTGTGGGGGCGGCAGCCCCCCACCTATAATACTAGGTTAGGTTAGGTAAGGTTGGTAGGTTAGGCTAAAATCTTTAATGTTGCTTAATTGTTGGATAATGGATAATGAGCTTACTGGGTAAGTTCATTTTCTATCCCATGTATCATCCAACAACTTTCGCCAAAACTTTATTATTTTTTATTTTTTTCATCTTGGGGGTTTCTTAAGTTGAAAAACAAGAAAACCCGAGCCAACTTCTTTTTTGCACTTGCTGTCTTTTATGCAGCTGAAAAATCTTAAAATCCGAGCCAACTTGTGCCAAAACTTGTTTCGGTTTTTATCATTTTGGGGTTTTCTCAAGTTGAAAAACAACAAAACCCGAGCCAACTTTCATCATAAAAGCCATTATATCGGCTTTTTATGTCTTTAACCCCACATTTTCCCTGATCTTCATAGCCCTCCCCACTATCGGGCGCCGTGTCGTGTCTTAAGATCGTTGGATAAAGGGGAAATTTTTTTTTGCGGAGGTTGAAACTAATGTCAATCACTATATGTTGATGCAAATAAACTAAAACTAAAAAAAAATAAAGAAAATAATTGGTGGGTGGTTTCCTTAATATTTTCCGCCTAACCTAACCTAACCTAGTATTATGGGTGGGGGCTGCCGCCCCCACACCCCCGCTAAATCCATGAAATCCGAGCCAAGTTTTGTCATTAACCTAACCATATAACCTAACCTAACCTAGTATTATGGGGTTAACATTAGCCTAACCTAACCTAACCTAGTATTATGGGTGGGGGCTGCCACCCCCGCTAAATCCATGAAATCCGAGCCAACTTTTGTCATTTACCTAACCAAATAACCTAACCTAACCTAGTATTATGGGGTTAACATTAGCCTAACCTAGTATTATGGGTTTTGCCCTTTTTGGACTCTGAAAATTGGCCAAAACTTGGCTCGGATTTCAAAATTTTTGATTTTTTTCAATTGTATTTATTACATTTTTAGAGTTAGGCTATTCCCACTGTCCACAATACCCCTATTTTTACCCAACCCGAAACCCTGCATTCCCAAACTCTCCCCTAGATTGTTGAGGTATCGGAATTACAATTAATAATACAAATGCTAATAAATAGGGCTTTCCTCACTTTCTAAATAGAAAATACACACTTACAAAGCATTAACATACGTGAGTGTGGGTGGGGGGGAGGAGGCCTGAGGATATGTCCCTATATAATGGGCGAAATTGGCCTTTTTGACATGGAAAAGACCCTGTAATGCAAGTCCTAAGGGTCTACTTACGGTTATATATTGAAGATAAATAGCCATACTCGAGAAATACCGCCAAAAATACCCCTAAATGTGAGGAAAACTAACCTGGCACGAGGCCTTCCAGGAGGTTGTGTTTGAAACTGACGTCACACTTCACAGGCGAAGTGCATTGTGGGTACAAGTTGAAATGTATAGTTACAAATCGATATCCCAAAAACTAAATGTATAAAAATTAGAAAGTAATAAATTCAGACAGTATGTAAAACACTGGAAGAGACAATTGTAAAAGATAATAATTTGTTGGGAAAATAAATCACTAGGTGAAGCTCGACTCTCATTGGCTAATGAACATCCGGGAACTTCTGGGAGGAGCCTAGCATGTAAACAAAGTGTTGTGGACTGGACTGGACTGGACTGGACTGGCTGGACAAAACTAAGACTTAACTCTGAAAATTGTATAGGGGGGTGACAATGAAATTGACAAAATAAGAAAAGTATCCCTAATCCGCGCATCTGTAGGGTCCCTTGAGTAAGGTAAGATCAACAACAAATAATTACCTAAGACAGGAATCCCGTAATCGAATAGTAGTAGTGGTGCAGTTAACCCCAAATACATTACCCTAACCAAACAACCTAACCTAACCAAGTATTATAGATTTATAAGTATTTATTTTATTATAGGTATTTATAGATAATTTATGTTGTATGTCGGTAGTGGTACACCGGTAACTACATCCATCCCCAAAATACCCTACAACATAATTATATTAGGCCAATACTGCGACCTTATGTGGTTTGCGATCATAGGCCTAGCCTAGGGGCCTACTTAAAATTTCCTATCCATGCTATAACCGAGGTCTGGGGACGACATCCTCAAGACTCTGCTGTTATTTTAAATTTAGAAACCTACTATGCTGTAACCCAGCTAATGTAGGCTACTGTTGAAAAAACAAAAAACAAACTATGATTAGGCCTAGTGTAGGCTACTTACCACAACCATCCACAGCAGGAACATGTCGGTGGTCAGTAAATCCTTAAAAGAGCAGGTCAATATTGTAGGTAAATAGAATATATATTAACTTAAACAAACAACGTAGGATACACCCAAAAATAGGCTACAAGGCAGCAAATCCAAGTTGTGATATATATTGCCGGAGGTTCTTAGCGAGGCCAGGTGTTAACACCAATGACTCTAGCCGCCACTACCACACAGGACCACGGCACTACACACACTGGTCGGGAAATATGGTCAGTGCTTCGAAAATACAAAACAGTTTCAGAGTTTCGAATCCCTTCAGATCAGGGTTCGTGTGTGAAAGGAGCGTTTCAACCATACTCTCTGGTTTCAACACAAATTAAAGTCAACGTAATGTTGACTTTGAGTCAAAATTTTATTCAACACAAATGTTGACTATTGGATTGTCTGACGAAAACAGCTCTTAACCATGGTTGACCGTAATATCATCACTGAATTGACATTAAAAAAAAAAAAAAAAAAAAAAAAAACGGTATACTGCATAGGTATGGGCAAACTGTATCCCCCCACTTTTATTATGTTAGGACACTTGGTTGTAAAGTTATGCTGGTTTTCAATTTTCGGCTCATGGCGATAGCAATTAACATCAATATGCAATTTTGAGCACTTTCCCTTATCCGGATTTATGAGGACTTTTGATATGTTGTATTTGGGGGTTTCCCGAAGCCAATACTGGTGAAATAATTTCTGTTGCAATTACTTCCAGGTCCAGTTACATTTTGATTGGACTAATTAACATAATTATGCTATTCTGAGGACTTTCCACTACCCGGATTATTGAGGACTTTTGATATGTTATATTTGTGGGTTTCCACAAGTCAATACAGGTGAAATAATTAATGTTGCAATTTGTGCAAGGTTCAGTTACAATTTGACTGGACTATAAGTGAAAATCTGGCCTTAAGCATTTGTAGAGAATGCATTACCTGTCTTGGGGTGTACACAAAGATATCGACGTTGTCATCTAGGTATCAATTTTTTCCTGGCGAGCGATAACGAGCCTGTAATTTAGGAGGAACCGGTCTTAGGATATTATTCTACCGAAAACATTATAAATATTATCTTCAAGGAGGATTCTGTGTGTGTGTGTGTGTGTGTGTGTGTTTTTTTTTTTTTTTTTAAAGTTTGATGGAGGTCTGGGGGAGGAAACTTGAAAAATAATAAATAAATGAAAAAAGAATCGACCAAAAAGTGAACCAACTCTCCCTAAGAGGCTTAATGTAACAACTCAAGGTGTCATCTTGGATATTAATGAAGTTAAGGGGAGGAAGACCATTTTTCTGGACCCCCTTCTCCCTAATGTTTAGCCCCACTAGTTTTGATATTATAAGACGTTCGGCACATTAGTTTGGCGATTTTAACACCTTTCGCTCCATTTCGTTTGTCAATTTTAAGACCTTTCGTGCCATTTAGGTGTCGATTTTTTCCTGGCGAGCGATAGCGAGCCTGCAATTTTAAAAGAATCCGGCCTTCGGCCGGGATATTTTTCTACCGAAATATTTACAAATTTATCTTCAAGGGGGGTCTAGTGAGTGTTTTTCTAAGCTTGATGGAGATCTAGGGAGGAAACTAAACAAATATATGAATACATTAATTAATAGACCAAACAAACGGCCAGTCTCCCTTTAAATTAACTTGTCCCCTGTGATGTACCGTATGTGAAGCCATAACTGTGACATAAAGATATAGACACTGCACATTATACACCAACCCCCACCCCAACCCCCTTGATATAGACACTGCACATTATACACCAACCCCCACCCCAACCCCCTTGTAAGAACACTTGAGGGGAGGAAGGCCGTTGTTTTGGACCCCCTTCTCCCTAATGTTTAGCCCCACTATTTTTGAGATTATGAGATGTTCGGCCCATTAGTTTGGCGATTTTAACACCTTTCGCCCCATTTCGTTGTCAATTTTAAGACCTTTCGTGCCATTTAGGTGTCGATTATTTCCAGGCGAGCAATAGCGAGCCTGCAATTTTAAGAGGAACCGGCCTTCGGCCGGGACATTTGTCTCCCGAAAAATGTACGAATTTATCTAGTGGGTGTTTTTCTAAGCTTGATGGAGGTCTAGGGAGGAAACTAAAACATATATGAATAAATGAATTAATAGACCAAAACAAACGGCCAGCCTCCCCTTAACCCCTTATGGTACGTACCGTTGATGTACTTTTCATTATATTCTGGCAACTATTAGGCGATTTTGTTCAGCTTAGGAAGGACATCTACCCATTAAAAAGGCTTGTACAACATATCCCAATGAATCCGTATAGTTATAATATATCCTTCCTAAGCTTCTTAAAGCCGTCTAAATGGAGCTGAAATCAAATACAAATGACGTCACTGGTACTGAAAGGGTTAAGGGGGGAAGGGTATATATTTTTTGGTCGATTATTTCATATATCTATTGTTGTTGTTTTTCCTCCCTAGACCTCCCTCAAACTTTAACAACAAAACATCCATTACATCCCCCTTCTAGATTAATTTGTAAATTTTTCGGTAGAAAAATGTCCCGGCCGAAGGCCGGTTCTTCCAAAATTTCAGGCTCACTGTCGTTCACCAGGAAAGAAAATCGACACCTAAATAGCACGAAAGGTCTAAATATTGATAAAGAAATGGGGCGAAAGGTCATAAAATCGACAAACTAATGGGCAATCATGTTAAAATCTGAAAACTAATGGGGCTAAACATGAGGGAGAAGGGGGACCATAAAAACCAGCCCATCTCCCATTAAAGAGGAAAGTGGTGTAGGCTACAACATTAAAGGCATAACGAGGGATATATTATAATCATTGGGTATATTGGTAGTGATATAACTTTCTAGCCTCAAATTAGATGGGTTTGATATTACCAGCATAACTTTATATTGCTATGACTTTATGGACACTTTAATTGCCCGTTTCATACCTTCTTTAAGGGGACAGTGATAATTTTGTTGAGTCTAATTATGTATATATTAATATATTGTTTAGTTTCCTCGCTAGACCTTCATCAATCTTAAGAAAACACTTCCTAGACCCCCTTCAAGATAAATTTGTACATTTTTCGATAGAAAAAAGTCCCGGCCGAACGCCGATTTCTCCTAAAACTACAGGATCGCTATCGCTCGCCAGGAAAAAATCGACACCAAAATGGCATGAAAGGTCATGATATTGAAATAGAAATGGGATTAAAGGTTTTAAAATCGCCAAACTAATGGGGCGAACGTCTTATAATCTCAAAACAAATGGGGCTAAACATGAGGGAAAAGGGGTCCAGACAAAACCGGCCATCAAACTTAAAAAAAACATTTATTAGATCCCCCTTCTAGATTAATTTGTAAATTTTTCGGTAGGGCCGGTTCTTTCAAAATTACAGGCTCACTATTGTTCGCCAGGAAAAACATCGACACTTAAATAGCACGAAAGGTCTTAACTATTGACAAGGAAATATGGCGGAAGGCCTTAAAATCGACAAACTAATGGGGCAAACATCTTAAAATCTGAAACTAATGGAGTAAACATGAGGGAGAAGGGGTTTTAGAAAAAACGACGCATCTCCCCTTAACCCTTTCTGTACCAGCGACGTCTGTTATATTGTATTCTAGCTATATTTAGACAATTTTATTAAGCTTAGGGAGGATCTGTGGTAGTTAAAAGGGTTGATTGAGATATAAAAGCTAGATATCCTACTTAAACTGAATAATATCAATTAGTAGTACAATTAAAAAGGATGTCAACGGTACAGAAGGGGTTAATATTGCATGTGGCTCCAAGAATCACTCACCGACTCCATATATAAGTGTGAGGGGCTGAGGGCATTGATGTAGGTATGCCAAAGTCACTTATACGCAGTGTTACACAACCTTTGATGTCCTTATATTGAAAACCTCGTAGCATAATGTGTGTGTGTGTGTGTGTGTGTGTGTGTGTGTGTGTGTGATAATAGGGTACAGATGTGTTTGTGTGTGATAGAGGGATACACATGTGTGTGTGTGTGTGTGTGTGTTAGAAGGATACAGATGTGTTTGTGTGTGTGATAGAAGGATACATATGAGTTTGTGTGTGATAGTAGGATACATATGAGTTTGTGTGTGTGATAGTAGGATACAGATGAGTTTGTGTGTGTGATAGAAGGATACATATGAGTTTGTGTGTGATAGAAGGATACATGTGAGTTTGTGTGTGTGATAGGAGGATACAGATGTGTTTGTGTGTGTGATAGAAGGATACATATGAGTTTGTGTGTGTGATAGTAGGATACAGATGTGGTTGTGTGTGTGATAGAAGGATACATATGAGTTTGTGTGTGTGTGATAGAAGGATACATATGAGTTTGTGTGTGTGATAGAAGGATACAGATGTGTTTGTGTGTGTGATAGAAGGATACATATGAGTTTGTGTGTGATAGTAGGATACATATGAGTTTGTGTGTGTGATAGTAGGATACAGATGAGTTTGTGTGTGTGATAGAAGGATACATGTGAGTTTGTGTGTGTGATAGGAGGATACAGATGTGTTTGTGTGTGTGATAGAAGGATACATATGAGTTTGTGTGTGTGATAGTAGGATACAGATGTGGTTGTGTGTGTGATAGAAGGATACATATGAGTTTGTGTGTGTGTGATAGAAGGATACATATGAGTTTGTGTGTGTGATAGAAGGATACATATGAGTTTGTGTGTGATAGAAGGATACATATGAGTTTGTGTGTGATAGAAGGATACATATGAGTTTGTGTGTGTGATACAAGGACAGAGATGTGTTTGTGTGTGTGATAGAAGGATACATATGAGTTTGTGTGTGTGATAGAAGGATACATATGAGTTTGTGTGTGATAGAAGGATACATATGAGTTTGTGTGTGATAGAAGGATAAATATGAGTTTGTGTGTGTGATACAAGGACACAGATGTGTTTGTGTGTGTGATAGAAGGATACATATGAGTTTGTGTGTGTGATAGAAGGATACATAGAGTTGGTGTGTGTGATAGAAGGATACATATGAGTGTGTGTGATAGAAGGATACATATGAGTTTGTGTGTGTGATACAAGGACACATATGTGTTTGTGTGTGTGATAGAAGGATACATATGAGTTTGTGTGTGTGATAGAAGGATAAATATGAGTTTGTGTGTGTGATAGCAGGATACATATGAGTTTGTGTGTGTGATAGAAGGATACATATGAGTTTGTGTGTGTGATAGAAGGATACATATTAGTTTGTGTGTGTGATAGAAGGATACATATGAGTTTGTGTGTGATAGCAGGATACATATGTGTTTGTGTGTGTGATAGAAGGATACATATGAGTTTGTGTGTGTGATAGTAGGATACAGATGTGTTTGTGTGTGTGATAGAAGGATACATATGAGTTAGTGTGTGTGATAGTAGGATACAGATGTGGTTGTGTGTGTGATAGAAGGATACATATGAGTTTGTGTGTGATAGAAGGATACATATGAGTTTTTGTGTGTGATAGAAGGATACATATGAGTTTGTGTGTGATAGAAGGATACATATGAGTTTGTGTGTGTGATACAAGGACACAGATGTGTTTGTGTGTGTGATAGAAGGATACATATGAGTTTGTGTGTGTGATAGAAGGATATATATGAGTTTGTGTGTGTGCTAGAAGGATGCATATGAGTTTGTGTGTGATAGAAGGATACATATGAGTTTGTGTGTGTGATACAAGGACACAGATGTGTTTGTGTGTGTGATAGAAGGATACATATGTGTTTATGTGTGTGATGGAAGGATACATATGTGTTTGTGTGTGTAATAGAAGGATACATATGTGCTTGTGTGTGTGATAGAAGGATACATATGAGTTTGTGTGTGATAGAAGGATACATATGTGTTTGTGTGTGTGATAGAAGGATACATATGAGTTTGTGTGTGATAGAAGGATACATATGTGTTTGTGTGTGTGATAGAAGGATACATATGAGTTTGTGTGTGTGATAGAAGGATACATATGAGTTTGTGTGTGATAGAAGGATACATATGTGTTTGTGTGTGTGATAGAAGGATACATATGAGTTTGTGTGTGATAGAAGGATACATATGTGTTTGTGTGTGTGATAGAAGGATACATATGAGTTTGTGTGTGTGATAGAAGGATACATATGAGTTTGTGTGTGTGATAGAAGGATACATGTGTGTTTGTGTGTGTGATAGAAGGATACATTTGTGTTTGTGTGTGTGATAGAAGGATACATATGTGCTTGTGTGTGTGATAGAAGGATACATATGAGTTTGTGTGTGATAGAAGGATAATTTTTTTTTTGTTTTTTTTTTTTTTTCTATATTCCAACTTACTTCCTCTCGGGCATAGGCTGAGAGCCTTAACATTCACCGCTTTACAATGAACAGTGAAGCCAGTGAGGTCTTGTTCCAGTCTAGGGAGTGAGACATGTGAAGCACATAGAGTACAATGAGCACCTGCCATCTTGCCTTCACATGAGGCACGGTGCTCACTCATGGCCCGAAACCACCCCATCTCTGAAGCCACCTCGTTCCCGTGCTTCACTGTCTCACCCCCTACACTCGGACTCTCACACTTACACACACACAACGCCACCTGTTGAGCAGATAACTCACCAGGCATTGCACCCCTATAGCATATTTTGAATATGGGAATATTCATAGAGTGCTATTTAATCAGGGAACAATGAGGGTATTTTATTGACGCTTCGGTGGGCTTGTGGTAATGCACTGATACCAGGTACAGCACAAATTTCATCTCAATAATATCTTCCCATTGATACATCGGGATTTGAACCGTGTTTGTGTGTGTGATTGAAGGATACATATATGTTTGTGTGTGTGATAGAAGGATACAGATGAGTTTGTGTGTGTGATAGAAGGATTCATATATGTTTGTGTGTGATAGAAGGATACAGATGAATTTGTGTGTGATAGAAGGATACAGATGAGTTTGTGTGTGATAGAAGGATACATATATGTTTGTGTGTGATAGAAGGATACATATATGTTTGTGTGTGATAGAAGGATACAGATGAGTTTGTGTGTGTGATAGAAGGATACAGATGAGTTTGTGTGTGTGATAGAAGGATACAGATGAGTTTGTGTGTGTGATAGAAGGATACAGATGTGTTTGTGTGTGTGATAGAAGGATACATATGAGTTTGTGTGTGTGATAGAAGGATACAGATGTGTATGTGTGTGTGATAGAAGGATACAGATGTGTTTGTGTGTGTGATAGAAGGATACATATTTGTTTGTGTGTGTGATAGATGGATACAGATGAGTTTGTGTGTGTGATAGAAGGATACAGATGAGTTTGTGTGTGTGATAGAAGGATACAGATGAGTTTGTGTGTGTGATAAAAGGATACAGATGTGTTTGTGTGTGTGATAGAAGGATACATATATGTTTGTGTGTGTGATAGAAGGATACAGATGAGTTTGTGTGTGTGATAGAAGGATACATATATGGTTGTGTGTGATAGAAGGATACAGATGAATTTGTGTGTGATAGAAAGATACAGATGAGTTTGTGTGTGATAGAAGGATACATATATGTTTGTGTGTGATAGAAGGATACAGATGAGTTTGTGTGTGTGATAGAAGGATACAGATGAGTTTTTGTGTGTGATAGAAGGATACAGATGAGTTTGTGTGTGTGATAGCAGGATACATATATGTTTGTGTGTGATAGAAGGATACAGATGTGTTTGTGTGTGTGATAGAAGGATACATATATGTTTGTGTGTGTGATAGAAGGATACAGATGAGTTTGTGTGTGTGATAGAAGGATACAGATGAGTTTGTGTGTGTGATAGAAGGATACAGATGAGTTTGTGTGTGTGATAGAAGGATACAGATGTGTTTGTGTGTGTGATAGAAGGATACAGATGTGTTTGTGTGTGTGATAGAAGGATACATATATGGTTGTGTGTGATAGAAGGATACAGATGAATTTGTGTGTGATAGAAAGATACAGATGAGTTTGTGTGTGATAGAAGGATACATATATGTTTGTGTGTGATAGAAGGATACAGATGAGTTTGTGTGTGTGATAGAAGGATACAGATGAGTTTGTGTGTGTGATAGAAGGATACAGATGAGTTTGTGTGTGTGATAGAAGGATACAGATGAGTTTGTGTGTGTGATAGAAGGATACAGATGTGTTTGTGTGTGTGATAGAAGGATACAGATGTGTTTGTGTGTGTGATAGAAGGATACATATGAGTTTGTGTGTGTGATAGAAGGATACAGATGTGTTTGTGTGTGTGATAGAAGGATACATATGAGTTTGTGTGTGTGATAGAAGGATACAGATGTGTTTGTGTGTGTGATAGAAGGATACATATGAGTTTGTGTGTGTGATAGAAGGATACAGATGTGTTTGTGTGTGTGATAGCAGGATACATATGAGTTTGTGTGTGTGATAGAAGGATACATATGTGTTTGTGTGTGTGATAGCAGGATACATATATATTTGCGTCAGAGGTAGCTGGGGTCTGTGAATACGTCTATTGTCTTGAAATTGCTGTGTACTTTACTTAGTATAGTAATATTTTCCCTCTTCTTTGATCTCTACTTCCTCCTTTTTCTGGTCCTAAAATTCCACTCAGGAATTTCTATAGCCTTGTTCATAAACAACTACTGTAGTTTGTGATAAAACTGAAGGATGCTATTGAATTCATAGCCTTCAATTTCGCCGGTTTGAATGCTTGTATCACTAATTCAGTAGGGACACAACAAAATTGGATTTAAGGGTAGATGGGTCGTTAATATTTGCTAATTCATGTATCTTTTTATTATTTTATTAGTTTCCTCCTTAGACCTCCATCAAGCTTAACAAATACCCGCCCCAGACCCTCCTTCAAGATAAATTTGTAAATTTTTCGATATAAAAATGTCCCGGCCAAAAGCCGCTTTCTCATAAATTACAGGCTCGCTATCGCTTGCCATGCGAAAATCGACACTTAAAAGACGCGAAAAGTCAATATTGACAAAGAAATGGGGCGAAAGGTCCTAAAATCGCCAAACTAATGGGCCAAACATCTTGAAATACTATTACACTAACTACTACTGGACTTGTTTAAGAATAGTTGTATGAATGTTACCCCTTTTGTAAACATCATTCACACCCGAGTTAATAATTATATTGTATGCCTGGAGGTAAGGTGTACAGTCGTGAGCTATAATAGATACACCCCCATTGGAATATATATCAAACCCAAATAAGTCAATGTTTTAATGTATCCCTGATGCTTCAACCATTGGCTTTAAGGGGGGATGGGCTATTTAATTGCTAATATACTGTATATATCTTTTTATCATTCTTTAGTTTCCTCCCCAGACCTATATCAAGCTAAAAAATAAACACCCCATAGACCTCCCTTGAAGATAAATTTGTACATTTTTCGGTAGTAAAATGTCCGGGCCGAAGGCCGGTTCTTCCTACAATTACAGGTTCGCTATCGCTCGCCAGGAAAAAAATCGACACCTAAATGGCACGAAAGGTCCTAATAATATCAAATAAAGGGGGTGAAGGGTCTTACAATCGCCAAACTAATGGGCCGAACGTCTTAAAATTTGAAAACTAAAGAAGCTAAGCATGAGGGAGAAAGGGGACCAGAACAACAACCATCTCCCCTTAAAAGTTTAGGTAGCTGAATATTTGTTGCGGCTCACGATGTACTGTACTGTACAGTATTTCCATGCCTAAAGTTCCATATATCAACCACCCAGTGTAAATCAGTATCGAATCCAAACGAGACAATGCAGTGATAGTCTGTTTCTTTTCAACTGACGGTAAAATGCAAAGTTCCCAACAAGATTTCTCCGTTATGTTGAAGATTTTCTTGTGAAATATGGTGCTAATTATATAAACTTGGTCCTAATATAATGCAGAAACATAGTGGTTATATATGTTTCCATTTAGTATTGACATATTAGCTGTTCAGGGATTCAATTTACCGTCAGTTGAAATTTAACCGACTATAGTTTTATGTCCGATGCACCTGAATTTGGCTGTCTTGGAAGCTATCCCGTACTGAGGTGTCCGGACAAAACCCCAATACACAAGACCCAAGTGGACAGAAAAACAACCTCTTATTATCAAAAGTGGACAAAACACTAGTTTCACATATATAATATATAGAATAACACTTTTGTTTATTGCAAACACACAATATTTTGTTCCCACTGGACAAACCACAAGACCCTGGTTAGCTTAGGTTATGTCTTATGTTTATAGGGAGGTGGTGACTGGGGTTTAGTTCGCTTTTCATATACGGGCTTGGGGTTTTGTCCATTTGGGTTTTGTCCATTGGGTTTTTGTCATGGAACCCCGTACTGAATAGACTCTTGTTATTCATCTTTTACCTAATCCTTACCTTTCGGAGGTTCGCTTTGTTGTTCGAGGATTCATGATTCGTGCCTTAGAGTGTACTAAAGATTATGGGTAATTTTTTTGAAAAGACTCGCAGCGTTATTATACATAATTTATTAGGGAAAGTGAAGCTCTATGGAATCCTTATAATATACTCACATAGATTCCACTGTGGAAGAATAGTTTTGATAGTTAACTATAGTTTTGATGTAAATACTACCTCAACTACGAATCTTGTTTCCGAGACCTAGTATATTAACCTAACCAAACAACCTAACCTAACCTAACCCTAGAGTGCCCTAGACCCAGTACGTGGGATACAACACTAGCCCTTGCAAGTTGCATGCCAGCTACTGTGGGTTCATATATTAGACATACAGTAACATCTTTGTAGAACATAACACTTTACCGTAGCGAGTGTACTCCATTTCGAACACTTTTTTTTAAACATGAACACGTCCGTAGCAGAGCTCTCAAGATTGCTGGACTGAGTTTGTTTACGCGCGGGATTATTTATATCGACAAAATCGAGTTACAAAACTTATCAAAACTATTCTACCACAACGGAATCTATGTGAGTATATTATAAGGATTCCATAGAGCTTCACTTTCCCTAATAAATTATGTATAATAACGCTGCGAGTCTATTCGCGATAATTATCATAATTAGCTTTCTTTAGTTGTTTTTGCACTTGTTCTTTAGTTGATGAATACATTCTTCAATTAAGTTCGAAAGGTGTGTCTTTCCCTCACTGCTATAAATTAATCCCTTTCTTGATATAATAAAACAAACTATTCCTAAACTATAATAATTTCGGCTTATATATATAGACTTTGATGTTCATGTGACTTAGGACTGCTTTCATGTTGATTAGTTCATATGCATGTGTAACTAAAATAGCGCTATCTAGTATTAGACAGTCAAAAAGTGCAACGAAACAAGTGCTACTGTCCAGTCTTTCTATTAGGGAAATGATTCGCGAGATACGTAATAGTTCCAGTCGTCTATATTTGGGAATGCCTCAAATTCTTGGAACTCGCTTAGTTTCTGATTAATGGATGGATCCCCCCCCCCCCTCACAAATGTAGCCTCACCAAATATCATCATGTAATGTATTTTCCGTGTCTTTGCTTGTGTTTTGGGCAGCTATAATCATAATGCACCATGAAATGCCTGCCAGTTTCCAGCCTTTCAATTACGGAAATGATAAGCGAACTACGTAATGAACCCAGTCAACTATACTTGGGAATGTCTCAAATGATTGGTACACACTTGGTTTCTGGATAATAGATGGCGCTCCTCCAGCCAATCCTACCGTCCTCCAATACCATCATATAAAGTATTCTTTGTGGCTTTGTTTGTGTTCTGTGGGTGTGCACGAATATTGGACGATCTTGGCTAAGTAGGTAACATTATGAGTTTGTTAAGTGCTAAATGATTGGGTAGAGAACAGGGTTATTTTCAACGACACTAGTGCAGCGTTATGAGAAACAATTTATTAGGGAAAATAGGCACCAATAGATTCGCCATATTTTGCTCCATATAGTCCGCATGGAGGTTTTTCGTTATGAACAAATTGAAAAATACCCACTTCACAGACAAATACACCAAAAATCAAAGTCAAAGCGGGGGTGTGGGGGCGGCAGCCCCCACCTATAATACTAGGATAGGTTAGGTAAGGTTGTTAGGTTAGGCTAATGTCCTTTCAAAGGGGTATAGGCTAGTAAACACTAGGATAGCCTATACCCAGTCAGAGGTAAGAAGAAGAAGAAGAAGAGTCCTGCAGTAGTTTCCTTGAATGCTACCAATAAAAAAAAAAAAATTACCTGAAAAACTCGTATCTGGTTGATGATAAATTTTTATCAAAATACGTTGTTTTCCAGTTTCCGCGTCTGCTGAACCATCCAAAAACACGCTAAAAGGCGTGTTTTGAAGGGGGGAGGTGGTGGGGGGTAGTGGGGTAGGGGTAGTATAACTGTAGATTTACCCGGGTAGAATGTAGAGTTCGGGCGTACCGCCAGCCTTGTGTACACTACGCGTAGTGGCGTCGGACCTTTGCCATCATGTTCCCATCTATTTTGACTGCCTTTGGATATAATAATTTGTTGAGTGGGGGGGCAAGCCCTCATCCCCCATGACATATTGTCATCATCATACATATTGCCAGCAGGGGGCAAATTACCGAAAAAATCGCCATCAAAATAGACGCGAACTTAACCACGGCGATCGACAAATGTAAACATGACGGCGGCGGCGGCGGGGGAGGCGTCGGACCTTTGCAATCATGTTCCTGTCTATTTTGAATGCCTTTGGATACAATAATATGTTGAGGGGGGCTTTGCCCACCTCACCCCCCATGACATATTGTCATCATCATATATATTGCCAGCAGGGGGCAAATAACCGAAAAAATCGCCGTCAAAATAGACGCTAAGTTAACCGCGGCGATCGCCCTATGTAAAAATTACGACCGTACGCCCGAAATCTACATCCATTCCTAGAAAAGGTCTCGCCGAATTCCCGAAAAAAGGATGACCAAGAGTTAGTAAGATATGAAAGAAGATCACCAGTAGAGCGACCTTTAAGGAAGCCATACTAGCGATCTGAAAGTAGATTATGAGAAGAGAAATGCTTAAGAAATTTGGAAGCAAGAATAGTTTCAAAAACTTTAGAGATGCAAGAGATGAGAGCAATTGGATGATAGTTGGAGGATTGAGAGCGGTCACCCTTCTTTGGGACAGGTTGAATGAGAGCAAACTTCCAGCAAGAAGGGAATACGTTAGAGGAGAGACAGAGACGAAAGAATTTGCCTAGGCAGGGAGTCAGCATGGAAGCACAGTATTTTAGAACAACAGGAGGAACACCGTCCGGACTGTACGCCTTCTTAGTATTAAGGGGTAGAATGTAGAATTCAGGCGTACTGCCAGCCTTGTTTACACTACGTGGAGTGGCGTCGGACGCTTGCCATACATGTTCCCGTCTATTTTGACTGCCTTTGGATACAATAATATGTTGAAGGGGGCTTTGCCCCCCTCACCCCTCCCCATGACATATTGTCATCATCATATATATTGCCAGCAGGGGGCAAATAACCGAAAAAAATCGCCGTCAAAATAGACGCGAACTTAACCACGGCAATCGACAAAGGTAAACATGACGGCGGCGGCGGTGGTGGCGACGTCGGATGCTTGCAATCGTGTTTCCGTCTATTTTGAATGCCATTGGATACAATAATATGTTGAGGGTGGCTTTGCCCCCCCTCACCCCCCCCATGACATATTGTCATCATCATATACTGTATATTGCCAGCAGGGGAAAAATAACTGAAAAAAATCGCCGTCAAAATAGACGCGAAGTTAACCCTATCGCCCTATGTAAACATGACGACTGTACACCCGGAAACTACATTCATCCCGTATTAAGCCCAGAGAGGGTAGAAAATACATCTTTAGAAGAGATTAGAATATTAGGCATAAGTAGGAGAGGGGGGTGGAGAGAGAGGAATAGCACCGGAATCATCCAAGGTAGAGTTTCTAGCAAAAGTTTGAGCGAAGAGTTCAGCTTTATCAGAGGAAGAAGTGATGGTTGTGCCATCAGAGTGGAAAAGGAGAGGGAAAGACGAGGAAGAAAAATTGTTGGAGAGGTTTTTGGCTAGATGCCAGAAAGCTTTGGAAGATCTAGAGTTGGATAGTTCAGTGCATATATTATTGATGAAAGAGTGTTTGGCAAGTCGAAGAACAGATGTGACTTGATTCCGAGCTGAAACATAGGAAGAATGAGATTCTTGAGTTTTAAGGCATCAGTACCATTTGAATGCTTCCTCCTTGTTGCGGACAGCAGTAGAACAAGCGTGAGCAAACCAAGATTTTTTTGCATTAGACTGAAAGAAAGAAAATGGAATGTATGCTTCCATGCCCGAGAGGATTACCTCGGTAATGAGTTCAGCACTCTCCGAGGGTCCCCGGCCATGGAAGCAAAAGTAATTCCATGGGAAATCAAAGAAGTACTGCCGAAGAGCCTCGCAGTCGGCACGCCAAAGTTGAACAAAATGACAAGGTTAAGTGAAGTTAGGTTAGGATTAGTTATGCACTCAGAACACTCAGAAATACTGAAGCTCACACCACCAGCACGGCGGCTGTAGGGCGGCTACTAGGGCATCATATGAAGTGTGCCACAATAGCAGTGTGTTGCAAGAGAGGACAAACATAGAATGAACATTGCATGAAGCCTGCCACCATAGCAGTGTACGTCCCATGAAATATGTAAAGGCATATGAATTGCCTTATATATTCATTCTGGACCAGTCTGTAGCTCTGTCACAGTTAAATTAAGAAGAGCAATAAAATCATGAGACAAAAGGAATACTAAACGAAACCCTTGGTGCCAGACCATCTGGGCCGTCGTCTATAAGTCCCTACCTGCCTGACTCGACCCCACCGCCTTCACTTGAGTTGGGAAGGATCCTGAACCAAATTTCCTGCATCATGCAGATTCAGGAGTGTAGTAGTAACCATCTTCGGTAACCAATGACGGAAAATGACTCCCGACATCTGTAATGAATTACTCTGTCCTCTGTTTTCAGTTAGTAAGTTTAGCTAAGCCAGCGTATTGTTGAAACCGTGTATGACGCCTATTTCATTCAATAAGTTATCGTGATCGGCCTGCTAACCCCTTCTGTACCTGGTTCTTCAAATAAGAACTAAGGTTGCTTTCCTTATATCTGCTCCTGGCCGAGTGATTACGGTGCCCGACTCTCCCAAATATACCTGTAGCGAGTGGGTTCGAATCCTGGTCTGGATACCTCTCTCCCAACCTGTCTTACATTATCATTAAATCTATATATACTTACATAATCGTAGTAATTTATTTATCTTCCTTACTTTATTTAGGTTTGTTTAGTGTTATTAATCTGAAGTGGACGAATAATTGACGGACAGAAAGAACAGACAGACTAACATAACAGACAGACAAACATACAAGGGTGCTGTTCTCATTCGTTTAAGACTGGAAAATCAATGACACGTTCTGAATGCGTTGAAGGGTTGTGCATGATAATACCGGAGGAGATGGTTATTGTATGAGAGAGAGAGAGAGAGAGAGAGAGAGAGAGAGAGAGAGAGATGGTTTGTTACGTTTGTATCAGAAAAAAGTATAATGGCAAACACATTAAAAGCATAAACATCATGTTCAAGTGTAACACAAATGACAATAACTAATAGAGTAAGTGAAGGAAATTGAAGGTATTGAGGGATAAGCCTTTACAAAGGCACCTCGTTGGAGACAAAGGAAGCTGTTGGAGTGGCTTTGTTATGTGTGTTATTAGTCTGTATACGTCGTCGAGGTGTAAGTGGTGGATACCATGCCTTTGTCGCTTCTTTTTTTATTTAACAGTATTTATTTGTTAGTATCTAAAGTACAATACCTATAATTTTGACGTTACACATTTGGTTTTCTGTAAAAGGTATTTCTTTCCTCCAGTCAGTGTACTGTAGGTGGAGTTTAACCGTCTTTTATAATATTTTTGGCATTAGAAAAAATTATGATGCTTAGAAATGATTTGTAGTAGTAAATGGGTTAATTTGGAGAGATCTTACCTTTTTGATTACCAGATGGTTTTCTTAAATTGAGTTATGTTACATATCTAAGCTAGAATCATTATCAAACGACAAAATTGTATTGGAGGGATTAAGTTAGTCAAAGTAGGATAATTTTCGTATCGGAAACTAAACTCAAGACTGATTTATTTATTAGACAGCTTTTGGGGTTTATAAATAATGAACCATAAGCTGCCCTACTAGAGTTGATAAAGGTTGAGGGGAAAAGCGGGCATGTGATACCGGCTTTAGTTAGGATTTGGAATAGAAATAATAGGAATATCTAAGCTATTAAATGGCCCTGGCGCGGTGTACTAATATTCGGAGAGCTATCGACCTTACCGGGGTATATAAACCACGGCACCACCAAGCAATGACATGACAAGCCAGTGCCCATTGAGCGATGGAAGAGGGAAGACGTTACTGGTCCCTCTTGGTGCCTCCCTCCCCTCGCAACTCCACCTTCCACATCCTTAACCTTTTTCCAAATTCCTCTGATGGCCAAAAGAGGAACTGATATACCTGATCATTAGCTTTATGGAGGACTGGAGGGTAGTGAAGTGTGGATGATTATAATACGTTTGAAGGGAATGACAATATATCCCAAAACCATGCGCATTGAATTACTAGGGGGAATGATTATAACACTAGTAGGACATACGTACAGGTAAGATGTTTTATATTAACCTTTTCCATTGTATATACATTTGAATTGGCCGTATACTATTTTATTTTTAATTGGAGTATACTCTCATAGTTATAGCAGTCCTTTATATACAGTATATTAGCTTAGGCCAACATTTAACCTTGCAACCTCATTTATGACGTCATTAGTGGATATGTCATGATATATATATACAGTATATATATATAGAGAGACTCAGACCAAGAGTAAAAGGGGTGGAAGTGAGTTACTTGAGAGGTGCGTGCGGAGTTACATGGAGGGATAGACAGACGAATGAGGAAGTAAAAAGGAGGTGTGATGTAGAGGTAGATGTGCTGGAAAATGTGAAAAGGAACACCTTGAGATGTTTAAGCCATATGGAACGTATGGGAATCGAGAGAATGACTAAGAAGGTGTACGAGAGCGAGGTGGAAGGATGGAGAGGGAGAGGTAGACCGAAAGAGAGGTGGAAGGATGGAGTGAGGAAGTATATGGATGAAGGCAGTGCTGGTTGGGAGGAAGGGCATCGACTGACTGGGGACAGAGGTGCATGGGGGCGGTTCGTTCGTGGCCACCCCTTCGGGGATCACGGCGTCAGGCAATATATATATGTGTGTGTGTGTTTAAAAACTCCCAGCTGGGATCGAACCTCCGACACTCAGAACAGGTGTCCAAGCTTTTAATCCACTACACCACGGCGTGATAAAGCAATTCTAACTTTTTCTTATTTACCCCCGGCTGGGATTATTTAAACATTTATTAGCTCACATGTATTTGTGAGATATACTTGATATATATATATATATATATATATATATATATATATATATATATATATATATATATATATATATATATATATATATATATATATATATATATATATATGTGGAAGGAGATAAATCCTACTTGGGGAAAGCTAATTCCATACTAAGTAGTAGGCCCATTTTTCAGAGTAAACTGCAAGGAATCTTTACTGTCAGCCTAGACATACCTTGTAGTGTACTTAGAAACATGGGTCCTATGACTTGGTATGGAATTAACCTTCCCCAAGCAGGATTACCCTTCTCTTTTATGTATGGGAAAAGGTTGGTAAGCTTTCGTCACGCAGGACCCAGTTCAGTTTCAGTTTCAGTTTCTATGGAGCTCGTCCTGGAATCTTTACGACTCTGAACCTCACGATTCTATACAGGACTGGCCATTTGTATCGGCACTAGCTCAGAGAAGAGTGTTGAGAGGGGAGAAGGGGTGTTGGAGAGAGAGGAAGCTGTTGGAGTGGCTTTGTTATGTGTGTTTAGTCTGTACCCGAGTAGGTTAAAGCGTGGGATGTCATTCTGATCTGCTGTTCGAATCCTGGCTTAGGCTTTAATTAATGCATTCATATATATACATTTTTTATCGAAAGCTAGACTAAATTGCGTTGAAAATTAAAGTACTTTATGCGAACCTTATCTTACGACGTTAATCTAGCTATTAACCCTTTCAGTATCAGGACGCATTTAATTAATTTATGGCTATCATTAGACTTTTTAGCCTTAGCTTTAGCTTGGGAACCCGCAGAGTGCTGCACACGTGCAGCATGATATGCGGGGGTTGTGCGGTGAGTTAATGGGCTAATGGGAAGGATGAGGATAAGGAGAAATTTGTTTTGTGATCCTAGCTTTAAAACTATCAAGAGTGGGACTGTTAACTATATGACATGGAAGGTGATTCCACTCTTGGATGCTGCGGGGAAAAATTAGTACCCAAATATCTCGGTGTTTGCCTGGTATGTGTGGTATAATGGTATTTTCGGTTGTGGCTGCCTCTTGTGGATCGTATGTTTGTAGGGTGTAAATATGTGTCTTTTTCTATGTCTACTAGATTGTTTGTGATTTTGTATAGCATTTCTTGTCTGTGTATTTGTCTTCTTGTTGCAAGTGTGTCAAATTGAATGTCTTGTTTAAGCAAAGTGACCGATGTAGTGTGTCTGTAATCACGTCTGATCCATCTTGCCGCCTTATTTTGTATGGCTTCTAGTTTATTAATGTTGTGAGTGTGTGGATCCCAGACGGTGTCGCAGTATTCAATGTGTGGTCGAACTAGTGTTTTAAAAGCTAAAATGTTGATGTCTGCGTTACACCTCCTTAGGTTCTTGCTAATAATGTCCAGGAGAATGTGGTGTAAACACTAAACACTGTAAACAGTTCAGTATAATAATGATTATACTCTGTTCTTTATAAGCCGGCGGAAATAGTCTGGTTCATATTTTGATTACTTAGGGGTGGGTAGTTAAGAGGAGTTGGTCGTTTATCTGGACACCCTTCTCCCTCATGCTTAGCCGTGCTTAAAGCGTTCAGCCCATTAGTTTTGGCGATTTTAAGACCTTTCACCCCTTTTCTTTGTCAATATTAAGACTATTCGTGTCTTATAGGGGTCGATTTTTATCCTGGCGAGCGATAGCGAACCTGTAATTTAGGAGGAACCGGGCCGGGACATTTTTCTGCCGAAAATTGTACTAATATATCTTGAAAGGGGATTCTGTATTTTGTTTTTAAAGTTTGAAAGAGGTCAAGGGAGAAAACTAGAAAAAATAAATACAAAATAAAAATCGACCAAACAGTGAACCATTCCCCCTTAAGTAACGAAATCAGGAAGTAAAAACAGGATACTTAATTATTTTCAATTCTGTCTTCAAATGTGAAGACATTTGCATCAGAAGGAGGACAACTAGTCACCTACTTCGTATGAACAGATTGCGGTGGTTTAGATTATCAAGCTGACCATCTTGGCATTTGTCCAGCATCTATTTACCGCAGGGTCTGTATTGGGATATCAACCTTAATTCGCTTTCTGAAGACCCACAATTAAAGGGCCAGACTGTCAATACACTTACAGTAGTAATTGATTTAATGCGTAGGTGAGGAAGGATATTAGGGATTTAATGCGTAGGTGAGGAAGGATATTAGGGATTTAATGCGTAGGTGAGGAAGGATATTAGGGATTTAATGCGTAGGTGAGGAAGGATTTAATGCGTAGGTGAGGAAGGATATTAGGGATTTAGTTATGTACAGTATATTAAGGGGAGGTGGGCCACTTTTCTGGACCACTTTCTCCCTCGTGTTTAACCCCATTAGTATTGAGATATTCAGACGTTCGACCCATTAGTTTGATGGTTTTAACTCCTTTCACCCCATTTCGTTGTCAATTTTAAGACCTTTCGTGCCATTTAGGTGTCGATTTTTTCCTGGCGAGCGATAGCGAGCCTGTAATTTTAAGAGGAAACGGCCTTCGGCCGGGAAATTTTTCTACCGAAAAATGTACACATTTATCTTGAAAGCGGGTCTAGGGGGTGTTTATTTTTAAGCTTGATGGAGCTCTAGCGAGAAAACTAAAAAATATACGAATAACTGAATGAATAGAAGAAAAAAAAACACACTATCCCCTTAATGCTACCTTTCTATATATGTATCTATAACTCACTTGTAGACCCATATATCAGAGTATATACAAGGATATGTTACACGATTATCACAGGTAACCTTAACGGTCTAGGTTCAAATCTTGGCCGGGCAGTAATATTTCATTTGTATGAACCTGTATTTGTGCAAATAATATAAACAAACAAACTCACTCCCAATGTTAGCCATAATAGATTAAATATCCTGATACATGCCAAGTCAAATATTCCAGTGGTGTCGTGTTGGATGTTACCGGGCAAGTAAAACAGAAACCTATCTTGAACAACTTGAAAAACAAAAACAAAATAAAAACACCTGTCTGAAATGTTTGTTTATTTACTAACACTAATATTATGATTCGAAAGATGGCCATATTATATATTTTTTGTTACTGCCGTACAGTCGTGGAAGTTATGCTCTAAATAGAGAAGTTGTCCTTAAAAAAGTAGTCTAAAAAAGAAAACGTCTATCGACAATTAGTTGTTAATTACTAATACTATGCATGTGATTGGAGAAATAGTTATATATTGAATCTTCAACACTAAAGTCACAGACGTTACTGGATGGGGCAAGATATAGGTTGCCCTTGAAGTACTGCTGAAAACAAGTACATTTCTATTTGAAATGCATTTGATTAATTATAAAATAATATATGTAAGTTAAACAATTATCATGTGTTTTATTTTCCTTTCATTTTCAGCGGTAGAGTCGTAGACATTACCGGGCGGGACAAGAGAGAGGTAGCTGACCCTGAGGATTCCTTATCGTACCAGAGTTACTCGGATTGTGGTATACCGGAGCGGCCCCACAACCCCAGCCTACGAGCCATCATCCCCCCAGACTACGACCGCTACCAGCTGCCACAGAACCAGGATGGAGGTCAGCCAATAAACTATTACCACATTTGGCACCCAGTAGTGAACAGAGTTTTCCGTTTGCTTTTTGCTGTCATAAAAAAAAAGTTACTTAAGTTTAAGTTTGCAAAGCCTTGTTCATGTTAGAATCCAAGTAAATTTACATTGTGATTTTGAATTATATCTTGACCCTTGACAAATTGCTATTACCTAGCGATATTTCCGTAATATTTCTATGTAATTGGCTAATAAATTACCGATTTTTCAAAATAGATCGTTTGAGTAGAATCAGATTAATATCTTGACTGACATTTGGATCGAAAAACTGTATACACGTATTATGTTGTGTATAAATCTACTTATCAGTTTAAAATATATGATTAACAAATTGTCTTTGACCTTTGACCATAACTTTTGGAATATTTGTCTAAGGATTGGTCGGTACATTTTCTATATTAGTACAAATAGCAGGGAGAATTTGGTGAAATTTAATTTGTGACTTACATCCATAACTCAGATTGTATATATTCGTCCATAAGCTTAGTAGATTTATTAAAATATTTACTTTGTCCCGTGTCCTTTATTCTGATATCTAGATGCTGGAGAATTTAGTTGAATATTGATCAGTGTTGATAAGGCAATAACATTTCTATGTAGAATTTAGCAAACAATAACACAGATAATAATTGACCATAATTTTTTTGTTTTTATCTTTTCCATGACCTTGACCTTCGAGGAGGGTCAGATTTCTCTCCTAACTAATCTGTGCATATCCTATACAAACCCAATATAAATAGTAAGGTTACTGAATATCCATTGGCTATTTAATGATACACTATAACAACTTTGACCTTGTCCTTTGACATTGACCTACTTTGTCTGGGATTTAGTTTGTAGTAACTTGGAAGAGTTACAGTACACCCACTAATAGTTCCCACTGTTATAGAGATACTTATATACTGTATATTCTATTTTATATATTTTGAGGTTTGCAATTGCAAGCAAAATATACAGAATTAACCTATCCTTGAGCTATCCTATTTTTGGGTGTGCCGTTTTTAAATATTATTAAAACAACAGAAAATATATAGTCCTTTAACAGCTAGATTTTTGTTCGACTCTATTAAATTTTGCAGTTAGACATCAATAAATCGCTGTCAATCTAGCTCATAAACTACTGTAGACAGTTTTCATGCATTTCTAAGAATGTTTCACGTCGTAGAAGTGTCAGGTTAATGTCCCTCTATTGCAATTTCACATAAATTGAAAATAGGTGCATTCAAAAGACTTAATTGAAAATAGGTGCATTCAAAAGACTTAATTGAAAATAGGTGCATTCAAAAGACTTAATATTTACACTGGTCTATGTACTGTACAGTATACAGTATATCAGACTCGATTATAGGCAAGATATTAGGATGTACAATCTCTGGAGCCATGTCCCACCATAGGTCCCAAGATAAGACGTCCAGGAAGATGACGAGTTGTCTTGGTGTTGGAAGTGACAATTCATGGGGCGACACTGTCGTCGGCGTCGATGGTGGCGTATGGAACCTCACAAGCTGCACTGGAGTGATGGTGCAGATGACGCTGAGCTTGGTGATCTGTTATACAATATGTTGCGGCTGTAGTTGTCATCATTGAAGTCTGAAGGGGTTCTGGTGCGATACTCAGGGGCTGCTCACGGTCTGTTACTTACATAGTAGAGGAACACAGTGTGGCTGTTGAAGCATGCAGCTTTGCTGTTTACAGATGCAGCAGTGGTCTTACAGACTGTTGCATCTGCAAGGATTGGTCCAGTCCAACACACAGTGGTGTTGGTGAGACATGCATCTTCCGGTGGCCCTACTTGCCCATTCTTCTTGCCAGTATTCCATAGGATGTTTCTAGCACAAATATTGCTATTTTGGTTAAGTGGGTAATTCTCGAAAGGAGTCTTAGTGTTTTGGTTGGAGTCCAGTGGTAACGTGTTGTGGGAAGATGGGTGTTCACATAAAAGGGGATCGGGAGGCTTATGTGTCCTTGTTATCTTAAAGCTTACTGCAATGGTTTAGGATCCCATGAGTTTCCTGTCATATCTGCTTCTGCGATCACTAGGGCTGAGATGCTGTAGGCCTTTTCTAATGGTAGGCTATATCATAAATTATCAACAAGGTTTTCGGATAACTATTGGTTTGAACTGTACATGTATAATGATAACCAAACAAGGCCCACGAACGTTTAACAGTGACTATTTTCTCTCCTCCACAGGTCCGCTACCAATCTTTATCAGCGCCAAGGTGCGGGACATTCAGAAGATCGCCGAGCAAGACATGGTGGGTATAAATATCCTTATTATTTACCCTCTAAGATTACAACGTGTATTGACAATTTATTTTAGTAAATAATAGATGATTTTATCCAGTTTAGGACAAACTTGTTGGAACTGGAGAGTAAACCGAGATAGTTTTTACCGCGTTGATTCCTTTAGAACACTGCAACATTTTGTTTAACTGTAGTTTCCTTTAGATTACAGCATTGAGGCCGTGAATAAAGCCGGTGTCACACGAGCGTATTTTCCGGCAATTATCGATGAGCAAGTTTTGATCTCGTACTCTTTTGAAGCTCTTTCACATTGAAATCGGAAACTAGATCGAAGGTAGATTATGTTAGGTAGTTTTATTTGTATTATTATGAAACTTTAAAATTTTGAAGCTGCCAGAATACAATTGCCCGTAAACATGGACGGAAACATCGCTCGTGTGACACCGCCTAAATAGTAATATCTACGATTTGTGACGTTTCAATCACGGTAATATCTTGGCTTTAGTATTACCAGTCTTGTCACCGTAATAGTAACGGAAAAAGTTTAACCCCTTGAGGATCATGACCAGATTTTTTTCTTCTATGTGGATGAGGGAGACAAAAGGCAAACTTGCCTGTGACAAGTGCCTCCCCCAGAGTTGAAAGAGTGGCAGGACGAAAATCAAGGAATGTCCGAGCCAAAATCCCTGGACACACGGGAGTTTGAAGCAATTTTTGTCATAGGATTAGGGGAAGATGGATTCAGGGAGAGAGTTACAGAGCTCAGCTGTTGAATAGAAACAGGTTTGGGAATATCGTTTCACTCTTGGATTGGAGAGTTGCACAGAGTAGGGATGGAATTGTTGACAGTTTATTCTGGCTGTCAATAGATGATTTTATACAGCTTAGGAAGGATCTGTGGGATTTCAAAGGGTAAAGACTGTCCCAATTAACCCTCTGACTTGCATATATCCTTCCTAATCTAAATAAAATCTTCTAATAATAGCCAGAATAAAGCGCTCAAAATGCGTCCTCCTCCTCAAGGGGTTAACTGTTAAGGGGAGATGGGTCGTTTTTCTGGTCCCCCTTCTGCCTCATGTTTAGCTCCATTAGTTTTCATCTCTTAAGACATTCGGCCCATTAGTTTAGCGATTTTAAGACCTTTCGTCCCATTTATTTGTCAATATTTAGACTTTTCGTGTCATTTACGTGTCGATTTTTTCCTGGCGAGCGATAGCGAGCCTGTAATATAAGAGGAACCGACCTTTGTCGGGAAATTTTTCTATAGAAAAATTTACAAATTTATCTTGAAGGAGGATCATGGGCAGGTGTTTTTATAAGTTTGATTGAGGTCTAGGGAGGAAACTAACAAAATAGCAAAAACATATACCGTATATAAACGAGTAAATAAATACCCCCCACCCCCGTAATAAATACCCTCCACCCCCGTAATAAATACCCCCCACCCCCGTAATAAATACCCTCCACCCCCGTAATAAATACCCCCCACCCCCGTAATTTAGATCCAAAGACCAAACATTATAACCTGTTCTCGTATTGATGAATTATGTGGGTGTGTGTGTGGACATATTGGAGTGTAGAGGTTAACCCCTTCACCACCATTAACCCTTTGTACCTTCTATTCTGGTTACAGTTAGACGATTTTGTGTAGTTTAAGAAGGCCCTATTTCATTCGGAGTGTTCATCGAGATCGTATATACCCCGTTGAGTCCTGGAGGTAGATTGTAAGCTGAAGAAAATCGTCTAATGGTATGATGCAAATGACGTGATCATGCTGAAGGGGTACCAACATGGCGGAGGTTGCCCGATCATCCTTGTACTAACCTTGTATCAACCTCTCTGCGTCTGTCTGTCTGTCTGCTTAGATTTGTGTGTCTGTCTGTCTAGTCTTTCTGTACAGACCGCCTTTCTATCTATTCTGTTAATCCAGTCTATCGGTCTGTCTTTAAGGGGGGATGGTTCACATTTTGGTTGATTTTTTTAATTTATGTATTATTTTCCTTGTTTCCTCCCTAGACCTCCATCAACAAAAAAAAAAAAAAAAACAGGATCCCCCTTCAAGATATATTTGTACATTTGTCGCCTCTTAAAATTGCCAAACTAATGGGGCGAAAGTCTTAAAAGCTCAAAACTAATAGGGCTAAACACATGAGGGAGAAGGGGGTCCATCAAAAAAACTCTTTTTAAAACCTGCCTATATTTTAAGCATGTTGTCTTGTTTATTCCATCCGTGTGTGTGTGTGTGTGTGTGTGTGTGTGTGTGTGTGTGTGTGTGTGTGTGTGTGTGTGTGTACTTACTCTAGTTGTACTTACTCTAGTTGTATTGCGGGAGTGAGCATGCTCGTTATTTCCCGCCTCCTATATGTGTAGGTGTTATATGTATCGTTGGAATGGCTGTGGATGTGTGTGTAGTCTGTATTTTTAGCCAATTGGCGACATCGGAAACTAAGGCTTAGGGTGGATCTGTATGGTACCATTCTCACTATAGACGGTACCGTCTCGCCCGAAGGCTTAGGTAGCCATCAGCTTAGGTGAACCATATGATACCCATCTCACCTTGTACCATTTTTGCCAACCCCAGATGGGACGTCACAACGTCGTCCACTTATTCCAGGTACCTATTTACAGCTAGGTGAACTGAGGCTAACACATGAAAGGAGACAAGCCCAATTTGTCTCCGCCCGGCTGGGGATTGTGTGTGTGTGTGTGTGTGTGTGTGTGTGTGTGTGTGTGTGTGTGTGTGTGTGTGTGTGTGTGTGTGTGTGTCAGTCAGTCAGTCAGTCAGTCTGTCTGTCTGTCTGTCTGTCTGTCTGTCTGTCTGTCTGTCTGTCTGTCTGTCTGTCTGTCTGTCTGTCTGTCTGTCTGTTTCCCTAATCAGTAGTTAGCCTGAAAGGCCTATTTGTCCCCGTAAGGATTCGTTCGGTTGCAAATATGTTCGTATAATTGAATCGTGAATAATATATGAGTAAATTTAAGCCAAAGGTATGAGGTGAATTATTTAGTGCTGGGTCCCTTAATGTTTCGTGAAAATTGCAAGGAGAGAGGGAGAGAGATTTACATATCTGCACTGGCCACACAGATCTTACGATCCCTGCGAAGTGGCCAGGAATTAATCCTAGTAGAGAGAGCAACCCTAAGAGAAAGTGGAAGGAAAGGATAGCAAAGATGAAGGTTCTCTTCCCACCCTCAGAGAGAGAGAGAGAGAGAGAGAGGATAGATATATACAGTAGATAGATATATACAGTAGATAGATCACATAGCACCCTAGATAGAGAGAGTTAAGATACGAATGGATAGTCGATGAAGAAACTTGAATATATAGATGGATCATATTATAATTTATTAATATATGCTAATAATTATCTCGGCTATAATAAGAACATAAGAATATAAGAAAATGGGAGTCTGCAAAAAGCCGATCGGCCCATACAAGGCAGATCCCTGTCACACCCAACCCCAATTACAAGGCCCAATTATAGACCCATCTCACTAATACCTTGAGTACTGAACCCACCAAAACGGTCAGAGATTAAGACAAGATTACGGGGGTCTGTTGAGCGCCGATTGGCCCACACCTGGTAGATCCCCCTCACACCCAACCCATCTCGTCCATATGCCTATCTAATTTTATCTTAAAGCTCCCTATCGTTCTTGATCCCACTATATCACTTGGTAGCCTATTCCACCCATCTACAACTCTGTTACCAAACCAATATTTGCCTATATCTTTTCTGAAACGAAATTTATCTAATTTGAAACAATTTGTACGAGTTATTTCGCTATCACTGAGCTTTAGTACATTTTTCATGTCTCCTTTATTAATTCCACTAACCCACTTGAATACCTCTTATCATGTCACCTCTAACTCTGCGTCTCTCTAACGAATGTAAGCCTAATTTCTTCAACCTTTCTTCATACGGAAGATTTCTAATATTATGGATCATTTTTGTCATTCTACGTTGTACTCTCTCCAATAAATCTATGTCCATTCTGTAATAAGGACACCAAAATTGAACAGCATAATCCATATGTCTCACTAATGACAAGTACAGTTTTAAGATAACATCAGCAGTTCTGTTACTCACACTCCTAGATATGAACCCGAGAATCCTGTTTGCCTTGTTACGAACGCTTATACATTGTTTTCTAGGCTTCAAATCATTGCTAACAAAAACACCTAGATCTTTCTCACAGTCTGAGTTTTCTAATTCCATATTAGCTAGTTTATATTTAAAATTTGTATGCATCTTCCCTATCTTTAATACCTTGCATTTGTCAATGTTAAACTTCATCTGCCATTTTACTGACCATTCGTGTAAGGTATCTAGATCCCTTTGCAGACACTCTATATCTCTAACTGAATCAATTTTTCTCCCCATTTTGGTATCGTCTGCAAATTTACTTATCCTACCAGTTATACCTAAATCAAGGTCATTTATGTATATAATAAACAACAGAGGACCTAATACAGATCCCTGGGGGACACCACTCTTGACTGATCCCCATTCTGACTTCGTACCATTTATGCTGACTCTCTGCTTCCTACCAATTAGCCATGACCTAATCCATCCTAACAACGCCCCACCTATTCCATGTGCCTCAACCTTTCTCATCAATCTCTCATGAGGGACTCTGTCGAAAGCTTTACTGAAATCTAAATATATAATATCATATGACTTGTCATTATCTACTGCTTCATATACCTCTGAGAAAAAACTAAGCAAATTAGTAAGGCAAGAACGTCCCTGAATGAATCCATGCTGAGAAGAATTGATTAAGTTAAATGTTTCTAAGTGGTTTCTCATTTTCCTAGCAATAATTGACTCTAGTAGCTTTCCTATGATTGAAGTGAGACTAATGGGACGGTAATTGGATGCTATTGATTTATCACCTTTTTTGAAAATCGGAACTACATTTGCAAGCTTCCAAGCTTCTGGAACTATACCGGTTTCTAATGAATTGTTAAAAAGAAATGTTAATGGGTAACTTAACTCATCTCTGCATTCTTTTAATACTCTAGCATATACCTCATCGGGACCAGGCGATTTCTGAGGTTTCAGTCTGTCAATTTCCTTAAGCACATAATTTCTACTTATAGTAACTGTACTTAACCTATTTTCTATACTATCACTATATACCTTACGGACTTCTGGAATCTGTGCCAAATTTGCATTAGTGAAAACGGATAGAAACTAACTATTTAATGTACTGCACATTTCTAAATAATTTTCTGTCATTTTCCTATCGAAGTTTTAAGGGGGACTATTTTATCTCTAACTTTAGATTTATATAGCTGGTAAAAAGCCTTAGGGTTATTTTTTGAGTCATTGGCTATCCTGATTTCATAATTTCTTTTGTCTGTCCTTATACCTTTTTTAACCTCTCTTGATAGATTCTGATAGTAAGCAAGTAGGTGAATTTCGCCTTTCTTAATTTTTCTATATATTCCTCTCTTTTTTCCTAGAAGGTCTAATAGTCTATTATTCATCCATTTGGGTTGGTTCTGTGTTGATCTAAACTTTCTTTTGGGGATATATTTATTTTGCGCATTGTGGAGTGAAGAAATAAAATTATTATATGTAGCTGTCAAATTATCCTGAGTTAAGACAGGTATCTGAGAGAGAGTATGTTCATTAGCGCACCTGGGTCCACTTAATAGTTTAACCATAGGATCGACTCTTAAGGCTCTTCTTAATCCACCATAATTGGCTTTTCTGAAATCTGGGATAAGTGTCGTATTCTCTTTAGCCTTTCCTGTCCATTGTATGTTAAAATAAATTGATTTATGATCACAATTTCCTAGTTGGTCTCCTATCTCTACATTATTTATCATTTGTTCATTATTACTGAGAACTAAATCGAGGATATTATTACCTCTAGTAGGCGAGTCTATGAATTGAAATAAAAAACTATCCTGTACCGCCTCAATAAACTCTTTTGAATCTGAGTCGCCGATTTGATGCTGCCAATCAATATTCGGAAAATTAAAATCCCCTATAATACACACATTGCTAAACCTTGATGCTATTTTCACTTCCTGCCATAAAGCTGTACTTTTGTTTCTACTCATATTTGGTGGTCTATAAATAACTCCAATAATTATGGTCTCACTACCTTCGCTAACCTCTACCCAAACACTTTCGTCATCAGTATTTAGTCTAATACCTGATTTAATACAGCTTTTTAAAGAACTCCTGACAAACACTGCTATTCCGCCGCCCCTCCTACTTGCTCGGTCGCGTTTAAACAAACTATATCCTGGTATATGGAATTCTGCTAAAACAATTCTTGATTCTGTATAATCCATGTTTCAGTCAGTGCTATAATGTCTATATTTTCGTTGCTAACAAGTGCTCTAAGTTCATCCATTTTGTTACATAAACTCCTACAGTTTGTATAATATAATCGCAATGAATTTATTCTACTGGTATCGGATTTACCTTTATTTCTAACTGAATTCCCATCTTCTGTTACACCTTCAATATTTCTACTAGCAGTACAATTAAAATCCTGTGACTGATATTTTCTATTCCTATCTGATGTACCAGTACGGCAATTTACCCTATCTAGACAATTATTCTTACTCATATTCTCAGGCTTTTATTTTCAGCGAAACCCCGCGACAATCCTATCTATTGACCTAGCTAAATTTGCCACCCCTAGCCGAGAAAGATGAACCCCGTCCTGTGCGTACAACTGATTTTTACCATAGAAATGGGTCCAGTTATCAAGGAATGGTATTGCATTTGCATTGCAGTATTTTTCCAGCCGGCAATTGATACCAATTGCCCTAGATGACCATTCCTTGCTGACCCCTCTCCGTGGCAAGATACTGTGTACTACAGGTATGCCTCCCTTCCTCCTAACTTTATCTAACACCTCCCTGTACTGCCGAAGCAGTACTTCCGTCCTACCTTTACCAACATCATTGCTCCCTGTACTGAGACAGATAATGGGGCTATCTCCAATATCTTTCATGATGTAGCCTAATCAATTTCCTCTAACACCTTCCCAACCCCGGCACCAGGCAGACAGACAAGCTTCCTAATATCAGTACAGGTGGACCTAGCTAAGTGTCTGACCATGGAGTCCCCAACAATTGAGAAGGACTTGCCTCTCCTTGTCGATGACTTGGTAGCAGCTGCGGCAGCGGCAGGAACTCCTGGGGCAGCAGTTGAAGGTACTCCTGGGGGGGCAGCAGTCACAGCATTCCCTGTGTTTGGAGGGAGGGGAGATGGTCTGTTTTTCTGGACACTCTTCTCCCTCACGCTTTGCCTCATTAGTTGTCAGATTTTATGACGTTCGGACCATTAGTTTGGCGATTGTAAGGTCTTTCGTCCCATTCCTTTGTCAATATTAAGACTTTTCGTGTCATATACTGTAGGTGTCGATTTTTTCCTGGCTGCCGGGAAATTTTTCTTTCATGTACAAATTTATCTAGAAGGAGGGTCTTGGGGAGGGGGTGGAGGGGGGGTAAGCTTGATAGATGTCTAGGGAGGAAACTAAACAAATAACAAAAATATATATAAATAAATAAGGAAATAAATACCCCTCCCCCCCCCCCCCTCCCCCCCTTAAGTGCAAGTTGTTGTAAAGGAATACATTAGCGCTCGGAATACTTTAGCTCAATTCCTTACCCCTGATGGCACGTTACAAATGTCCGCTAACTCCCAGGTTGCTATCTATTGCAAGTTCAACGGAGACGAGGGTATTACGAGGCTATCCGTCTCGCCCTGCCTTGGAATCGGAGCCGCGGTGGCCAAGTGGTTAGCACGATCATGTGTGAATCTGCTTGACTTGGGTTCGATCCCAGCCAAAGCGGACATAATTGGTGGGTGTGCTAGTACGTGTTAGAGTGTTTCACATGCTCGCATCCAGTCGGGGGACACCTGGACGACGTATACAGACTAATAACAGAAATATCGACATATACAGGCTAATATCACACAGAACTAAGCCACTCCAACAGATTCCTCTCTCTCCAGTACATCTTCTCCTCTCCCAACACTCTTCTAAAAGTATATACGAGGTGCCGTTGTAAAGGCTTATCCCTCAGTATCTTCACCTGACCTGACGCTGGTCTTCTCGTTAGTGAGCAGTGCGCTCTACCAATGTGCCACAGGTTATATAATTCATTCTTACACAGTTGCCTGTACACGTAACTGGTACACTGCTGTATGATAAACTTGAGACAGTCAACATAATTTAAAATATAATACTTACTCGGGGAATGTGGCTAAGTGACGCGTAAAAATAAAATAAAAATAATAATAATAATAATTATTATTATTATTATTATATATATATATATATATATATATATATATATATATAGGTATATACTGTATAGGTATACCAATATTAATCAGCTTATCAAAATCATTCAATATAATTTGTACCGCTTATCACTGCAGGCGAAGGTACATAAACAGCAACTCTAATAACTCAATAACAATGTACTGTATATATACTGTATATAAACAATCATAAATTCCCATCTTCACTCCATACATCCCAATAATTATCTATAACTACATTACTACCTCCAAATTCCCATCTTCACTCCATATATCCAAATAATAATCTATAATACTACAATAATACCTCCAAATTCCCATCGTCACTCCATACTTCCTAGTAATTATCTATAACTACAATAATAACTCCAAATTCCCATCGTCACTCCATACTTCCTAGTAATTATCTATAACTACAATAATACCTTCAAATTCCCATCGTCACTCCATACTTCCTAGTAATTATCTATAACTACAATAATAACTCCAAATTCCCATCGTCACTCCATACTTCCTAGTAATTATCTATAACTACAATAATAACTCCAAATTCCCATCGTCACTCCATACTTCCTAGTAATTATCTATAACTACAATAATAACTCCAAATTCCCATCGTCACTCCATACTTCCTAGTAATTATCTATAACTACAATAATAACTCCAAATTCCCATCGTCACTCCATACTTCCTAGTAATTATCTATAACTACAATATAACTCCAAATTCCCATCGTCACTCCATACTTCCTAGTAATTATCTATAACTACAATAATAACTCCAAATTCCCATCGTCACTCCATACTTCCTAGTAATTATCTATAACTACAATAATAACTCCAAATTCCCATCGTCACTCCATACTTCCTAGTAATTATCTATAACTACAATAATAACTCCAAATTCCCATCGTCACTCCATACTTCCTAGTAATTATCTATAACTACAATAATAACTCCAAATTCCCATCGTCACTCCATACTTCCTAGTAATTATCTATAACTACAATAATAACTCCAAATTCCCATCGTCACTCCATACTTCCTAGTAATTATCTATAACTACAATAATAACTCCAAATTCCCATCGTCACTCCATACTTCCTAGTAATTATCTATAACTACAATAATAACTCCAAATTCCATCGTCACTCCATACTTCCTAGTAATTATCTATAACTACAATAATAACTCCAAATTCCCATCGTCACTCCATACTTCCTAGTAATTATCTATAACTACAATAATAACTCCAAATTCCCATCGTCACTCCATACTTCCTAGTAATATCTATAACTACAATAATAACTCCAAATTCCCATCGTCACTCCATACTTCCTAGTAATTATCTATAACTACAATAATAACTCCAAATTCCCATCGTCACTCCATACTTCCTAGTAATTATCTATAACTACAATAATAACTCCAAATTCCCATCGTCACTCCATACTTCCTAGTAATTATCTATAACTACAATAATAACTCCAAATTCCCATCGTCACTCCATACTTCCTAGTAATTATCTATAACTACAATAATAACTCCAAATTCCCATCGTCACTCCATACTTCCTAGTAATTATCTATAACTACAATAATAACTCCAAATTCCCATCGTCACTCCATACTTCCTAGTAATTTTCTATAACTACAATAATAACTCCAAATTCCCATCGTCACTCCATACTTCCTAGTAATTATCTATAACTACAATAATAACTCCAAATTCCCATCGTCACTCCATACTTCCTAGTAATTATCTATAACTACAATAATAACTCCAAATTCCCATCGTCACTCCATACTTCCTAGTAATTATCTATAACTACAATAATAACTCCAAATTCCCATCGTCACTCCATACTTCCTAGTAATTATCTATAACTACAATAATAACTCCAAATTCCCATCGTCACTCCATACTTCCTAGTAATTATCTATAACTACAATAATAACTCCAAATTCCCATCGTCACTCCATACTTCCTAGTAATTATCTATAACTACAATAATAACTCCAAATTCCCATCGTCACTCCATACTTCCTAGTAATTATCTATAACTACAATAATAACTCCAAATTCCCATCGTCACTCCATACTTCCTAGTAATTATCTATAACTACAATAATAACTCCAAATTCCCATCTTCACTCCATACTTCCTAGTAATTATCTATAACTACAATAATAACTCCAAATTCCCATCGTCACTCCATACTTCCTAGTAATTATCTATAACTACAATAATAACTCCAAATTCCCATCGTCACTCCATACTTCCTAGTAATTATCTATAACTACAATAATAACTCCAAATTCCCATCGTCACTCCATACTTCCTAGTAATTATCTATAACTACAATAATAACTCCAAATTCCCATCGTCACTCCATACTTCCTAGTAATTATCTATAACTACAATAATAACTCCAAATTCCCATCTTCACTCCATACTTCCTAGTAATTATCTATAACTACAATAATAACTCCAAATTCCCATCGTCACTCCATACTTCCTAGTAATTATCTATAACTACAATAATAACTCCAAATTCCCATCGTCACTCCATACTTCCTAGTAATTATCTATAACTACAATAATAACTCCAAATTCCCATCTTCACTCCATACTTCCTAGTAATTATCTATAACTACAATAATAACTCCAAATTCCCATCGTCACTCCATACTTCCTAGTAATTTTCTATAACTACAATAATAACTCCAAATTCCCATCGTCACTCCATACTTCCTAGTAATTATCTATAACTACAATAATAACTCCAAATTCCCATCGTCACTCCATACTTCCTAGTAATTTTCTATAACTACAATAATAACTCCAAATTCCTATCGTCACTTCATATATCCAAATGATAATCTATAAAATATATAATAATCTATAATAATTCCAAATTCCCATCTTCACTTCATAATCCAAATAATGATCTATAAAACTACAAAAATAACTCCAAATTCTTCACCATCACTTCATAATATTGTATCTCAGTAATAATCTATAACTACCCTAATAACTCCCAGCCAATTCCCCGGTATCGACCCCCGGCCAATCGACCACCCCTCCACATCCTAAATTTATCTTCATGGCCCAAGATTCCGAGTGTATCCTTGGTTGTTTTTTCGGGACCACTTTCTCCCTCGTGTTTAGCCTTATTAGTTTTGAGATTTTAAGACGTTCGGCCCATTAGTTTGGCGAGTTTAACCCCTTCCGCCCCCTTTCTTTGTCAATCGTAAGATTTGTCGTGCCATTTAGGTGTCGAATTTTGTCCTGGCGAGCCTGTAATTTTAAGAGGAACCGGCCGGGACATTTTCTCCCCCCCAAAAATGTACAAATTTATCTTGGAAGAGGGGGGGGGGGGGGGGGGGTAGCGAGGAAACTAAATAGGACAAAAATATGACTAACTTATATAAATAGACCAAAAAACCCAGCCACTGGTCCCTTAACCCCTTCAGTGTACCATGCCGCTGTTCTCCGTTGTATTCTGGGTATCATTAGACGATATTATTCAGCTTAGGAAGGATGTGTGGCAGTCAGGGTAGGGTTCATTGATATATACGTTTAAGGGGACATGGGCCGTTTTTCTGGACCACTTTCTCCCTCATGTTTAGCCCCATAGTTTTCAGATGTTAAGATGTTTGCCCCATTAGTTAGTCGATTTTAAGAACTTTCGCCCCATTTCTTCGTCAATATTTAGACCTTTCGTGCTATTTAGGTGTCAATTTTCCCCCTGGCGAACAATATTGAGCCTGTAATGTTGGAAGAATCGGCCTTCGGCCGGAAAAATCTTCTACCGAAAAATTTACAAATTAATCTATAAGGGGGATCTAATGTTTTTTTTTTTTTAATTTGATGGAGGTCTAGGGAGGAAACTAGAAAAATAATGAATACATGCAAAAATAATGAAAAATAATGAATACATGCAAAAGTCGGCCAAAAAGTGAACCCGTTCCTAAAGGGCCTTCCAGTTCGTGTCCCGGCCGATGGTCGGTTCCTCTTATAATTACAGGGTAAGTACATACTATACTATGCACAACACATGACAATAGAGAACACTAACACATTTTAGAGTTGTAACTAGTGTGAAAATGGATGACTGGTGAACGAGAAGACCCATGTCGTCTCTTGGTCGCTTACACCTACTTTACAACTAGATAACACGGGATCTCGCTGTATCATTGGTAGCGATCGTATACATATCCATGTTTGCATCTATGTATATGTATGAGTGCCCTTTGGAGTGTGTATGTCAATGTGTATGTACCCAATTATGGAAATGTGTAATTATTTATGAAAGAGTGCGTGGATATATGAACGTGTATGTGAATTTATGAACGTATTGTATGAGGATTTATGAACGTGATGTGAATTTATGAACGTATTGTGTGAGGATTTATGAACGTATTGTGTGAGGATTTATGAACGTGTATGTGAATTTATTAACGTATTGTATGAGGATTTATGAACGTCATGTGAATTTATGAACGTATTGTGTGAGGATTTATGAACGTATTGTGTGAGGATTTATGAACGTATTGTATGAGGATTTATGAACATATTGTGTGAGGATTTATGAACGTATTGTGTGAGGATTTATGCACGTATTGTGTGAGGATTTATGAACGTATTGTATGAGGATTTATGAACGTATTGTGTGAGGATTTATGAACGTATTGTGTGAGAATTTATGAACGTATTGTATGAGGATTTATGAACGTATTGTGTGAGGATTTATGAACGTATTGTGTGAGGATTTATGAACGTATTGTGTGAGGATTTATGAACGTATTGTGTGAGGATTTATGAACGTGATGTGAATTTATGAACGCTTTGTACGAGGATTTATCAACGCTTTGTATCAGGATTTATGAGCGTTATGTGAATTTATGAAAGTATTGTATGAGGATTTATGAACGTGTCTATGAATTTATGAACATTTGTGTGGGAATGTATGAGCGTTTGTGTGGGAATGTATGAACGTTTGTGTGGGAATTTATGAATGTTGGTGTGGGAATGTATGAACGTTTGTGTGGGAATGTATGAACGTTTGTGTGGGAATGTATGCACGTTTGTGTGGGAATATATGAATGTTTGTGTGGGAATTTATGAATGTTTGTGTGGGAATGTATGAACGTTTGTGTGGGAATGTATGAACGTTTGTGGGAATGTATGAACGTTTGTGTGGGAATGTATGAATGTTTGTGTGGGAATGTATGAACGTTTGTGTGGGAATGTATGCACGTTTGTGTGGGAATATATGAATGTTTGTGTGGGAATTTATGAATGTTTGTGTGGGAATGTATGAACGTTTGTGTGGGAATGTATGAACGTTTGTGTGGGAATGTATGAATGTTTGTTGGGGAATGTATGAACGTTTGTGTGGGAATGTATGAACGTTTGTGTGGGAATGTATGAACGTTTGTGTGGGAATGTATGAATGTTTGTGTGGGAATGTATGAACGTTTGTGTGGGAATGTATGCACGTTTGTGTGGGAATATATGAATGTTTGTGTGGGAATTTATGAATGTTTGTGTGGGAATGTATGAACGTTTGTGTGAGAATGTATGAACGTTTGTGTGGGAATGTATGAACGTTTGTGTGGGAATGTATGAATGTTTGTGTGGGAATGTATGAACGTTTGTGTGGAAATGTATGAACGTTTGTGTGTGAACTCATGTAGTCCACTTGTATGTAAATTATCATGTGTGCGTTAATGCGATCGTTTATGAGACTTTATAAACGTGCACATGAGCTTTTATGATCGTAAGCATAAATATTTATAAGCATATGTGTGGACGAGTTTACGAACATATGTGGTAGCATCTAATCCACTCTTAAAATATGTTGAAATCTTACGTGTGCGGTGTGCGTGTGATAATGTACATATATGTGTGTAAGCTAAGCGCAACAGAACCCTTGTATCTAGATTGGGCACAGTTTTTCTTGGTGGTTGCGTGATTCAGTGTGTGTGTGTGTGTGTGTGTGTGTGTGTGTGTGTGTGTGTGTGTGTGTGTGTGTGTGTGTGTGTGTGTGTGTGTGTGTGTGTGTGTGTGTGTGTGTGTGTGTGTGTGTGTGTGTGTGTGTGTGTGTGTGTGTGTGTGTGTGTGTGTGTGTGTGTGTGTGTGTGTGTGTGTGTGTGTGTGTGCGTGCGTGCGTGCGTGCGTGTGCGTGCGTGCGTGTGTGTGTGTGTGCAATAATTGATGGGTTCATGGGTACAAGTTTCATGATCGTTGTAGGTTTATGTGTAAATGATGATTGAATAGACAATTTAATTATACTCGCATTTTCTAAGAACTTAGAGACAAAATGTTTTATGTTAGGTTATTTTAAGTAGGCTAGGTTAGGTTAGGTTGGGTTAGATTTGATCCGGCTAGTTGTATTTAGGTTTTAAAAGCGAAAACATTCCTCATAAGCATGCATTCCCCTTTATACCGATAAACACACTGTCGTTTACGTGTGTGTGTGTGATTGAGTGAAAGAGTGTGTGTGTAGTTGTGTTAATGTGTGATTGTGTGTGGAGTTGATGAGTTGTGGAGAGAGAGAGTGAATGAGTGAGTTTGGTGAAGCAAAATTAAGAGGAAAAATATATTGCTCATGTTTAGACGTATTGATCCACTCGATAGTAAGCATTGTCACGTAACTCAATAGCTGTCTTGTCAGCGAAGGTATATTGCACTAGGATGAATGTACTGTATGTGGGTCATTTCAATACCGTTCACATCTATCGTATTAAAACAGCTTTACAAAGATTTTTTTTGCGTGACGATACTGGCTATAAATTTTACCTTCATTCTAGAGGAGTTTAAATTCGATTAGGCTACCGGATTTATGTACAGCTGTGATAAAAAATCGAGATAGAGATAGAAATAGAGATAGTCCAGGTTAGACATAATGTAGGTTAGATGTGGAGGGTAGGTGTGCTGTGTGTGTGTGGGGGGGGGGTAATGAATTTATGAATGGAAGTACGGTGGGGCGTTAAGACTTTACTATAAGGATATGCTATGTCTACTATAATGATACGCTAAGTCTACAAGCATCTCTTACTAACTTTTCTTCTTAAATAAGCTGCTAGTGCTGATATTAAGACCAGTTTAATAATGTTCCATTAATAGTCCCAGTGTGTGTTATTCGAACTAGATTTTAATCATAAAATATTTTGACTTAGATACTGCGATACTGAAATAACCCTCCAATGTGACCCTGTAGCACTGTTGGTATGACCCGGGCAACACAGGCTACTCTCTAAGGGGGTAGGATTTAGTCTGGGCTCTATTGATTTATTAATTTTCTTTATTTACTTTTTCAGTGTGTTTTGATGTGTGTGAATTTGTATTTTGTGTTTGTGTGTTCATTGTTTTCTGTTGTGTTGTCCCTATTCTGGCTCTGTCTTGAGTCCCCCCCCCCCTAAAAAAAAAAAAAAAAAAAAAAAAAAAAAAAATATATATATATATATATATATATATATATATATATAGGAAAAGTGGGGATTGTGCCTGAGTATATAGATAGATAGATTAACTGTTTCAGTTTCCTCGCTAGACAAAAACAAGCTTAAAGGCAAATCCCCAAGATCCCCCTTCGAGATAGATTTGTAAATTTGTCGGTAGGTTCCTCTTAAAATGCAGGCTTGCTATCGGTCTCCAGCTAATCGACAGCTAAATGGCACGAACGGTCTTAATATTGACAACAAAATGAGGCGAAGATCTTATAATCGCCAAACTAATGGGCTAAACGTCTTAAAATCTCATACCTATTGGAACATGAGGAAGAAGGGGGACCATAAAAACCTCCCTCAAGATCCTGCTGCCCCCCGTGAGAGCGAATGTGATCTGGGGGGGGGGGGGAGGTTAACTATTTATGAGCAAGTGCAAATCAATGAGTTGTGGTTGTGACGGTGGTGGGTGTACTGTATGTGAGAGAGAGAGAGAGCAAAAATTTGTTTGTGTATTTCCTTTCGATCTCTTTGTCTCACACACACAGACAGACAGACAAACACACACAGACAGACAGACAAACACACACATACACACAGACAAACACACACATACACACACACAAACACACACACAGACAAACAGACACACACAGACACACACACACAGACACACACACACACCCACACCCACACATAGTAAGTACAACTCAACACCTATCAGCCATACCCCTCATAACACTACACACCACCTGTACTGCACTCTATAAGATATACAGTATACTCCAAGTCAATACCAATCAATCTATATCTCTACGGTATATATATGTTTCATGTGTTTTTTATAATAAATGTTATTATATTTTCTACACCGCCATGAATGTATATACGTCATGTTTAACTCTTTCAGTACCGGTGACGTCTGTTTTGTCTTCAGCTTTGTTTAAACAATTGTATGCAGCTTTGGAACGATCTGTTGGAGTTAAAAGGGATAGGTTAGAGAGTTGGAGGTCATTTAATTGATAGAGGGCCTTTCAGAACTGAATATAATCGTTTAATAGTTGCCAGAATATAATTATATCGACGTCACTGGTACTGAACCGGTTAATTGCTTTTTCCCCCAGCTGATGGTAAAATAAACACCTTAGTTACCTACTCGATACTTAATGGGGTACATGAAAGTACTATGACTCTACATCATATAATTACTAAGTTTTCATAATTAACAATATATATCGCTATAAAATCTTTGTAAGAGCTGAGTAAATTGCAAGACAGGAAAAAAGCCCAAATGAAGAGCTAGGAACACTAAGACAACCTAACAATATCTAAAACCTAGAGTTGAACATGCAGGATATAAGGGATCCCTTTGGTAACCCTATTTCTACGGTGGAAAGAGTGAGGACGCGACAAATAACCTCCCTCTGGCAACAAACCGACTATAGTTGTGTCTATGTAATACAGGGATCGCTGGCTAGATCATAACACATAGGCCTGTATTCCTTGGCACACACACACAAACACACACACACACAAGCCCACACGAACACACACACACACATACAAACACACACCCACACAAACACACGAACACACACACACACACACACACACACATACAAACACACACAAACACGTTATTGTCTGTGGTCATCCATATAGTTCTGACCGTATTCCTAGCCAGGCAATAGGATGGATTAAACAAGTCAATCGGATTAAACTCGCCTACATTAAGGGGGGATGGGCGTATTTATGTCCTCATTTATATATCTTTTATAATGTTTTTATTTTATTTTCATCCCTAGACCTCCATCAAGCTTAAAAAAAATACCCCTCCCCTCCCCCAAGACCCTCTTTCAAGATAAATTTGTACATTTTTCGATGGAAACATTTCCCGGTTTCATTTAAATTACAGGCTCGCCACCGCTCGCCAGGAAACAATCGACACCTAAATGACAAAAAGTCTTAATATTGACAAAGAAATGGGGTGAACAGTCTTAAAATCGCCAAACTACTGGGGCGAAGTCTTAAAATCGCCAAACTAATGGGTCGAACGTCATAAAATTGTGTGTGGTAGGCCTCATCACTATAGTTGTGGCCGTATTCCAAGCCAGTGGATAGGATATGTTACGGGTGTCAAAGCAAACCCGAGGCCATTATTGTGAGTGTTTGTTATTGTGTATGTCAAGATAAAATTAAGGTTTATAGTTCAAAATAGTTCTTAGGAGGTAATACAATGGCCAAAAAACAGTGCTATTTCATGTTATTTTCTTGTAGTAATTCTCATAGTCATTCAAGTCTAAACACAAAATTGGTTTGACACCCTGGCTATGTTACGGTAGGTATTGTATTGTAAGGAGAGTAGTGTAAATAGGTATTAGTACTTCTCAGAAATGACGACTAGCGTATCATGTTGACAAGCTCGGGATATGTCAACACTAAAGTAATTACTACCGACACTGAAGGGCTTTGTAAAGGAATACACGTAAAAAAAAAAAAAAAAAAAAACACACACACACATACACACACACACACACACACACAATTCATGTTTGATCGAATTTATAAAGTGGTAAATGTGTCATCATAATATAAGTGAGATTTTGACTCATACACATTTGGCACACACTGACAATTAGGATTAAATTCACCTGTAGACATTAAAGGGGGATGGACGTATTTATTTCTTCAATTATGTATCTTTTTATTATTTTTTTTTTATTTTCCTCCGTAGACCTTAAAGAAACTCCCCGAATATGTAAATTTGTCGATAGTAAAATGTCCCGGCCGAAGCCCAGTTTCTCTTAAATTACAGGCTCGCTATCGCTCAGCCAGGAAAAAAATCAACACCTAAATGGCACAGTCTTAATATTGACAAAGAAATGGGCCGAAAAGTCTTAAAATCGCCAAACTAATGGGCCGAACGTCATAAAATCTGAAAACTAATGGGGCTAAACACCTTCAACATCGAACACATGACCAATATCGTACCCATGGCCCACAGATGACCCATGCACTGCCATGAGTCATACAATATTATAAGGATGCCATACACCCCTTAGTATATCTAACTGAATTTTCATCAATATAAACCAGTGCAGAGGTATCCTGAGCTAACTTTCATAATTATAAGGAATTCCTAGCCTACGAACAGACAGAGATGTAGGAACAAGGGTTTTGAGCGGCTGGGTGATTCGCGCACGACTGTAAAACAGTCATGGTGGTTGAAGTCCAATAAGCCCACCACGTGTATGAAGGCAAAGTCCAATAAGCCCACCACGTGTATGAAGGCAAAGTCCAATAAGCCCACCACGTGTATGAAGGCAAAGTCCAATAAGCCCACCACGTGTATGAAGGCCAAGTCCAATAAGCCCACCACGTGTATGAAGGCAAAGTCCAATAAGCCCACCACGTGTATGAAGGCAAAGTCCAATAAGCCCACCACGTGTATGAAGGCAAAGTCCAATAAGCCCACCACGTGTATGAAGGCCAAGTCCAATAAGCCCACCACGTGTATGAAGGCCAAGTCCAATAAGCCCACCACGTGTATGAAGGCAAAGTCCAATAAGCCCACCACGTGTATGAAGGCAAAGTCCAATAAGCCCACCACGTGTATGAAGGCCAAGTCCAATAAGCCCACCACGTGTATGAAGGCCAAGTCCAATAAGCCCACCACGTGTATGAAGGCCAAGTCCAATAAGCCCACCACGTGTATGAAGGCCAAGTCCAATAAGCCCACCACGTGTATGAAGGCAAAGTCCAATAAGCCCACCACGTGTATGAAGGCAAAGTCCAATAAGCCCACCACGTGTATGAAGGCCAAGTCCAATAAGCCCACCACGTGTATGAAGGCAAAGTCCTCTACGAAACCTGGTTATTCAAATAGGAAATAATATCAATATCTTGATATAAAAAACAATGTGTCATAGCAATTCGATGAACTCATGCAATTTCCATCACCAGTATACAATATTTTACATTCCAACATTTTGAATTTCACCACATACTGTATATCCTCAATGTTTTTCTTACATTTCACCACAAATATATATCCATAACATTCTGTATTCTATAATATTATGTACAACCATGGTCAGTAGTCTTGTATTAAGGGGAGGTTTTTAGTTTGGTCCCTAGATATCCTTCAAGCTTAAGATTACACCCCCTTGAGCCCCTTTCAAGATAAATTTGTACATTTTTCGGTAGAAAAATTTCCCGGCCAAAGGCCGGTTCCTCTTAAATTACAGGCTCGCAATCGCTCGCCAGGATAAAATCGACACCTAAATGGCACGAAAGGTCTTAAAATTGACAGAAATGGGTTGAAAGTTCTTAAAATCATCAAAATAATGGGGCGAACGTTTTAAATTTAGAAAGGCAATGGGGCTTAACATGAGGGAGAAAGGAGTCAAGAAAAAATCCCTCAAGTGGAAATCTCCCCTTAACTTCACTACTATCATTACAAGATTATTGTTTTACTTATTTTATGTTACTCCCAGATGCTTTGACTCAGCTGAGGCCGACATTTTATGTTACTCCCAGATGCTTTGACTCAGCTGAGGCCGACATTTTATGTTACTCCCAGATGCTTTGACTCAGCTGAGGCCGACATTTTTTTTATAATCGAGCTTTATTCAGGAGTATCAAGGAACAAACAAATTTACACTATGGAGTAAATACATATTTATATTTATATTGTATGGCTTATAAATCTGACTGTGCTTCAAATTCATACCGGAAATGTTATAAGCCACAGTTCCCTTGGGTTATTGTCCAGTTCTCGTTTATACATCATGATATCGGGCACTTTTTACCCACGATACCGAGAACTACCCCGGAGAAGGTAGGTTATGTGAGCAGGTGCGAGTTATGTGCTATATGTTGTACAGGTATCCGGATGGCTCATTTCTTACTGCAGTACGTCAAAAAGATAACGAAAGTTGCATGTTAAGGGGGCCCACCTCGTTTTTTTTTCTCTCTTTCTCACTCTCTCTCTGGGTTGTATCCATTCAGCCCCATTCAGGCTACTGCTTTAAGACGTTTACCCCCATCCAGGTGTCAATATTTTCCGCTCGCCAGCATATATATATTTTGTTTTTTTCAGCAAGCTAAATTTGTACATTATTTGATAGAAACATTTCTCTGGCGAAGCCGGATTCCTCCATACAATGCGGACTCGCTATCGCTCGCCAGAAAAAAATCGACACCTGAATGGGGATATACGTCTTCAAACAGTTGGCTGAATGGGGCCGAATGGATACAAGCCAGAGAAAGGGAGAAAAGGAGAGAAAGATAAAAAAAAAAACACACAGATGATCCCCTTAGTATCTTCGCTCTCTCTATATCACTTCAGTCGCAATTGATAGGTAAACAAGCTCATAAGATCATAATTATGGGCATTATGTTCCCAGATCATAATTATGGGCATTATGTTCCCAGATCATAATTATGGGCATTATGTTCCCAGATCATAATTATGGGCATTATGTTCCCAGATCATAATTATGGGCATTATGTTCCCAGATCATAATTATGGGCATTATGTTCCCAGATCATAATTATGGGCATTATGTTCCCAGATCATAATTATGGGCATTATGTTCCCAGATCATAATTATGGGCATTATGTTCCCAGATCATAATTATGGGCATTATATTCCCAGATCGAAAAGCAATGTCACACTCATACATTCTCACTCCTCCCACTAAACATATAAATATATAATGGTGTTTATATATCCGGTTTTTTATTTGCTGACTATAAAATACTACAATGGTGGTAATTCCAATTTTACAATATGTCTTCCTTCCAGCTGATCTAATACATGCGTATGTGACTAAAATATACAGTACACATCATCTGATAATAGGCTGTCTCTATATCTATCTATCTAATTTATTCCATCCATCCATTAAGGGGAGGTATTTACTTTGTTCCCTAGACCTCCATCAAGCTTAAAATTATACCCCCTTGAGTCCCTTTCAAGATAAATTTGTACATTTTTCGGTAGAAAAATTTCCCGGCCCAAGGCCGGTTCCTCTTAAATTACAGGCTCGCTATCGCTCGCCAGGATAAAATCGACACCTGAATGGCACGAAAGGTCTTAATATGGGGTGAAAGTTCTTAAAAATCGCTAAACTAATGGGGCGAACGTTTTATAATATCAAAAGCAATGGGGCTAAACATGAGGGAGAAGGGGGTCAAGAAAAACATCCCTTAAGTGGAAATCTCCCCTTAAGGGGGGTCACCGGCTTTTTTTTTTACCTTTCTCTCCTTTTCTCTCTTTTCCTGGCTTGTATCCATTCGGCCTCATTCAGCCAACTGTTTTAAAACGTTTATTCCCATTCAGGTGTCGATTTCTTCCTGGCGAGCGATAGCGAGCCATCATTGTATGGAGAAATCCGGCTTCGCCGGAGAAATTTTTCTATCGAAAAATGTACAAATTTAGCTTGCTGACAAAACAAAAACATATATATGCTGGCTCGCTACCTCTCGCCAGGAAAATGTTGACACCTGGATGGGGGTAAACGTCTTAAAACAGTAGGCTAAATGGGGCCGAATGGATACAAGCCAAAGAGAGAGGGAGAGAAAAAAAGCGAGGTGGGCTCCCTTAAACGTAGGTCTCCATGGTATTTCTGTATATTAGGGATTGATATCAGGCCACAAGTTTCTAGATGGATGCTTTTTTGCTCTAACCTATTTCCTATTAACTTAAATAATAATAACAAAAAATATTAGGAAGGAGTTATGGAGAGGTACCTTGTGTATATTGGGAGTGAAAAAGAAGTGATGATGCCAAACGTACAAGCTGCTCCAACCTATAGTCTGTTTGTGTTCACCTGGAGGAAAGTTGTATCCCTTAGTTGCTTATTTATTGATGATACATAATGTAAAGCTAATATTGTGTCTGCATTATATTTAGGGTAAGTTTTCATAATTAATTACATACTTTTACGCAAAATCTTCGTAATAGTTGAATTCTAAAAATGGGGATATGCCAATTTACCGTCAGCTGATTAAACTGACTATAATTTGATATACAAATATACCTACTCTCAGATATGTTCAAAATGTGCAGTTAATATTTACTTGAATTTGACTCAAAAGTAATCATGCATCAGCAAGATACACTGCATTTAGGTTGCTTCAAGAGCCTTGAGTATTTCATCTTCTAAGGAAAATGGCATTCACACGCCACTCTAGCATAATGCTCATTTCATTATTACAAGTGAATACATTGTGTTAATAGGAAACAAAAGAATAACTAACCGTATTAAATATATTCCGTTATTTTACAGCCATAGGATTGACACCACTATAACCACTCATGACCTCGCTATTACCCCAAATAATTTTATCTCTAACGCCATATGACCCCGTATGACCTCTTTGTAACCCCCAGGAATTAACAATAGAGTAGCACATCCGGTTATACTGAACAAACTGTCACCTGAGCGTCTCCATCCACCTAATGTACGTACAGGGGTTCAACGTCGCTCCGGGCGTTGTTTATTACGTACTTATTCCTATCAATTAATACTTCTTTGACCTCGTTTCGCAACCTTTGACTTCCTGTGCTATCTCCTACCCCGAACGACCTCTTTCTGACCCAATATGACCCCTCTCTGACCCAATATGACCTCTCTCTGATCCAATATGACCTCTCTCTGACCCAATATGACCCCTCTCTGACCCAATATTACCTCTGTATAACCCCCAGGAGGTGACAATAGAGTGGTACCTACGCCTGTACTGGAAAGACAGTAACCTGAGCGCCCCTAGCCACCTGCCGGACGGTCAATGGCTCAACATCGCCCCGGACATTACTGATTATGTCTGGCTCCCAACTACGTATATAGGTGAGCACGGAAATTATACAATGTGAATTATGCAGTATTTGATTACATTTTTCTTTTCGAGGCCAGAATATATAAGGATGGATAATACAGTATTGGATAGTATTATAGTATCAAGGCCAGCAAATAGAGAGCTTATGTGTGTGTGTGTGTGTGTGTGTGTGTGTGTGTGTGTGTGTGTGTGTGTGTGTGTGTGTGTGTGTGTGTGTTGTTCATTATTACCGAAACTTTTAATTTTATCCAAACTCCCACCCCATGCTGGATCTCTCTTTCTCTCTCTCTCTCTCTCTATCTCTCTCTCTCTCTCTCTCTCTCCCCCCCATTAAGGTCTATGTATCTCAATAACCTGTCATTGCAGAAGTCAATTACCTCATGACTGTGAAATTTGTAGTGTATAATATTTCAGCGCTATATTTGGTCTTGTACATTAACCTCCTACAA